>CM019066.1:265601283-265939618 GCA_009667805.1 Leptobrachium leishanense | reverse complement strand
TACCTTCTCTGTCTTTTCTATATAAAGAGTACCCCGGTATTGTTATGTCCCAGTTATTTTTCACTGAACCATGTCTCAGTAACCACAACTAAATCTACTTTTTCAGCTGCCATCATTGCCTCCAGTTCATTGATTTTATTGACTAAACTGCGTGCATTTATAGACACGACTCTGAGCTTGTCATTTTTTTCCCCGCATGTTGCTAGCACCCTCCGATTTAGTTTTGGGGGACAATCAGGCAGATTGTTTTTTACCCTTTTGTCCCCCCCTCCTAGTTTAAATATTTCTTTGTGAAACCTTTGAACTTCTCACTGAGAACATATGTTCCCCTATGAGTAAGATGCAAACCATCTTTTTTATACAGTTCCTTTCTGCTCCAATTAGAGTTATCATGGGACACAAAGCCAAATCCTTGCTCTCGACACCATTCCCGAAGCCACAAATTAAATTCCCTATTGCGCATCTGCCTATCCTGAATGTTATGCACAGGCAAAACTTCAGAGAATGACACAGTGGACGCAATCTGCTGTATTTCACCTCCAAGAACACAAAAATCTTCCTTAATCTCAGAAACCTCATTGCTAGCCAAGTTATTTGTCCCTAGATGGGCTAGAACATCCACTTCCCCTTGCTGCTTTGCTTGTTTGACAATATTGAGAATACGTCTCTTGTCTCTACGAGCAGTAGCCCCAGGAAGACATCTCACCAAACCACTACTCTCCAGCTCAACACCTCTTATGATAGAATCACCCAGCAACAATTGCCTTCTATCATGTCCCACCTTTTCCTTATTGTTCTTGGTTGCAGTCCTGCATACCTTAGGCATAGGGGATGGTGGTTCCTCAACTATGGTGTCTGAGCCTACTTCCGTCTCACCACTACACTCTGAAAGTGCCTCAAAAGAATTAAGAAGAGCCACAGACTGTGGGAAATGCCTTCTATCCATAACTCTAAGTCTACCAGATCCTACAGTAGTCCATCTGCCACTCCTAGGAGGCCTCTGTGGCAGTGGCTTTGTAACAGTCATAGCCATAGCCTGAGTTTGTGTAACAGATAATTTACAAATCTCAGACTTCAAACAGGCAATTTCCTGATGCAATAAAGAGAGCTGCCTACATATCAGGCACACTCCAAACCTCCAAAAATTGGATCTAAAAACAAATGCAAGACAGCTCTTACACTGGACCAAGCCTGCCATTATAAAAGAATGGATTTAAACCAACAAATCTTACCTTTTTGTAGGTTTTCTACCTTCTGTCTAACCTTAGACTACCTCCAGAGTATCTCCAGAAGATCTCTAAGTGCTCACTTTGAAGACTTCACTTAGAAGGCTTCCCAAGCTCAATTAGACCCATCTAATATTCCACAAGCTTTATATAGTGACTTGTGGTCTCAGACGTTGAGATTCCACCTACCAACTGTGGTGGAGCAAAATAGGTAAATGAGAATTTACAAAAAAAAGGTAAAAAAGAAAATTTCTCATTTAACCCTCTGGGGTGTAAGGTCAGAGCCGGCGCTGCCGCTAGGCCAGCTTCCAGCTTCCTGCACCAAGTCCACACCTCCGTCTCCTTGACGCCAGCACGTATTGGGACTGGTTACAACTATGAGGAGGCGGAGGGAGACGGTGCTGGAGTGGCAAACATCCATGAGGTGAGCCTGGGGGCAGAAATCCATGTGTGAGCCTGGGGGCAGAAATCCATGTGTGAGCCTGGGGGCAAATACCCATGTGTGAGCCTGGGGGCAGATATCCATGTGTGAGCCTGGGGGAAAATACCCATGAGGTGAGCCTGGGGGCAAATATCCATGAGGTGAGCCTGGGGGCAGATATCCATGTGTGAGCCTGGGGGCAAATACCCATGTTGAGCCTGGGGGCAGATATCCATGAGGTGAGCCTGGGGGCAAATACCCATGTGTGAGCCTGGGGCAGAAATCCATATGTGAGTCTGGGGCCAAATATTCATGTGTGACCCTGGGGTCAAATACCCATATGTGAACCTGGGGCAAATACCCAAGTGTGAGCCTGGGGCAGAAATCCATATGTGAGCCTGGGGCCAAATATCCATGTGTGACCCTGGGGTCAAATACCCATGTGTGAGCCTGGGGCAAATACCCATGTGTGAGCCTGGGGCAGATATCCATGTGTGAGCCTGGGGGCAGATACCCATGTGTGAGCCTGGGGGCAGATATCCATGAGGTGAGCCTGGGGCAGATATACATGTGTGAGCCTGGGGGCAAATACCCATGTTGAGCCTGGGGGCAGATATCCATGAGGTGAGCCTGGGGCAGATATCCATGTGTGAGCCTGGGGGCAAATACCCATGTTGAGCCTGGGGGCAGATATCCATGAGGTGAACCTGGGGCAGATATCCATGTGTGAGCCTGGGGCAGATATCCATGTGTGAGCCTGGGGCAGAATCCATGTGTGAGCCTGGGGCCAAATATCTATGTGTGAGCCTGGGGTCAAACACCCATGTGTTAACCTGGAGGCAAATACCCATGTGTGAGCCTGGGGCAGAAATCCATGTGTGAGCCTGGGGCCAAATATCCATGTGTGAGCCTGGGGTCAAACACCCATGTGTGAACCTGGAGGCAAATACCCATGTGTGAGCCTGGGGCAAATACCCATGTGTGAGCCTGGGGGCAGATATCCATGTGTGGGCCTGGGGGCAGATACCCATATGTGAGCCTGGGGGCATAAATCCATATGTGAGCCTGGGGGCAAATACCCATGTGTGAGCCTGGGGGCAGATATCCATGAGGTGAGCCTGGGGGCAGATATCCATGTGTGAGCCTGGGGGCAGATATCCATTAGGTGAGCCTGGGCGCAGATATCCATGTGTGAGCCTGGGGCAGATATCCATGTGTGAGCCCGGAGGCAGATACCCATGTGTGAGCCTGGGGGCAAATACCCATGTGTGAGCCTGGGGCAGATATCCATTTGTGAGCCTGGGGCAGATATCCATGTGTGACCTGGGGCAGATATCCATGTGTGAGCTGCGGCAATATATATATGTGTTAGCTGGGGCAATATATCCATGCCATGTGTGAGCTGGGGCAATATCTCCATGTGTGAGCTGCGGCAATATCTCCATGTGTGAGCTGGAGGCAATGTCTCCATGTGTGAGCTGGAGGCAATATCTCCATGTGTGAGCTGGGGCAATATCTCCATGTGTGAGCTGGGGCAATATCTCTGTGTGAGAGCTGGAGGAAAATATACCAATGTGAGCTGGGGCAAATATACCCATGTGAGAGCTGGGGCAAATATACCCATGTGAGCTTTCTTTTTTGGGGGGGTGCAAGTAGCTGGTCTTACCTAGGGTGCAAAATAGTCTAGCACCGGCCCTGTGTAAGGTGTCCAGTTCCTTTATCAAAAATGCTTCCCTTCGGAGCAGAAAGTTACTGCGATCACCACCTCTTCTTGATTTCAGAACATGTTCAAGTGCTATAAACTTCATAGTTGGCAAAGAATGATCCTTTTCCAGAAAGTGTCATGCTACCGGCTTATCACTTCCTCCAACCCTATAGGCCGTTCTAATCGATGAGCAATGTCCTCGGATCCGTTCTCTTAAAGTAGTATCCATCTTCCCCACGAAGCATAAGCCACACGGGCAGGAGATTTTATAAATCACGTGATCTGTCATACATGAAATCCGCTGTCTAATGGTATAGACTTTGCCTGTGTGTGGATGGTTGAATTTGGTACCAGGTATCATATGGCTGCATGTCACACACCCGAGACATCTGTAACATCCCAGATTTCGACCTACATTAATTTTTTCATAACAATGGACAGGATCCATTACGGTAAATAAACTGAAACGTTGAACTAATAAAAATATTTGTTGTTTTATGGAAAAGACCTTGAGTGCCGCTATTTGATACAGTATATATATATATTTATATATATACTCAGACCTATGTATACCCCCTCAGACATCATATACATGTATACCCAATCAAACCTATGTATACCCACTCAGTCCTATGTATATCCACTCCCACCTCAGACCAGATATACCCACAGACAGACGCTGGGGCAGCTGGCGGCTGCGTCACAGCCTCCACAGCCCAGCCGCCTCACTGTAACGTGGCCATCTGGAGGGGAACGCCGGCCGAATGCTTTTATTGCATTTGGACAGCTGTCCCACCCCCTCGGATACTGTCAAGCCAGTCCAGCGCTGTCTTTCAAGTATCGGGGACGGTATTGTGGCATTTGCATGAATACAAAGTATCGGTGTATTCCTAGTTTGCAACAAACAAATTAAATTTGCCTTTGTCCGGTTCAGCTGCAGAGCAAGATAACTCAATATCAAGCACCTCATGGTGCCTTTGATGACCAAGTGATCTCGATCTTGGGAGTGAAGGGTTAAATTGTGATAATATGTAGAAAATGGCAGACTGTAATTATAAACCCCACTGTGCTTTTGGAAATTTCATACTTATTATAAATAAATAGCAATTCCATGTTCATTGTTTTATACATACAGGGCTATTCAGAGAGAGGTGAAAACCTTGAGAATTGCCAGGAGAATGAACAATCTAGATGAAATAGCCAATTTGGAAAGTGAGATAAATGGGAGAATTTTTCTGGTTTGACTATTTTGACCTAGAATTTTCAATTCTCCAGTCAATCTCAAGGTTTTCACCTCTGATAGTTATTTTATTTATGAAAAGAAATTCACCAAAATACAAGGAAAATATTTATATTTACTATTTTAGTTAACATTGCTTATTCCTTGGAAAATCACAGTAACTGGTTCATGATTTCTGATTTTGTTTAAAGGGGGTTAACCATTACAATATGTAACCATAAATGTTTGGATGATGTGTACAAATGTATTTTTGGTCAGGAAATTATGGTAGGAACATCGTTGGAGTAAGTGCCAGGAATTGACACTAAAGGCTTGTCTGTAAGAAGGAAAGTAGACAGGTACACAACAAAATATATCGTTTTGGATCGATTTGTTAAATTTTTCAATTTGTATCAGTTCATCGTTATGTTACCGTGATTCTTATTTCTGATCGATTCGTTATCGAGAGATTAGTAATTTATATTTCGCATCAATTTCGTTATTTTGTTTTGATTCAGTATTTTGGAATAGGGAAAAGGATGAATTAATTACTGTTTTTACTGTAATGGAAGGTTAAAAGATGCATAATCCCCCTGTCCTTGGTGCTAAAATATGTTTCAGCACCAAGGATAGCACCTGCCGATCACAGCTAGACTGAAGGAAGAATAAAAACCTACTGCCGTTCGGCAAAGAAAAAAGCCTTGTTGTTTTAAAATAAGTGGGAATCGTAAAATTTCACAAAAAAATATAAAAAATACTCCAATTCTAAACAAATCAATAAATAAAAGGTTTCTTTCTTTTTTTTTCAATTTATAATTCTTTATTTTTTAATGAAGTCAGCGTACAATCAAACAGAGAGGGGTGAGGGCCACGGAGGGATACCTAAAACCATCAGTAGAAACACAACATTAGAGTGATAACAATCGGGGGTAGGGAGAACATCCCCAAATAGGGGAGTCTCCTCAAAATAGCATTAAAGGGGGATGGAGGGAAGAATCGTACAAAGAGCAAAACAAACAAGAGAGTTATCAATAGCAGTCAAAAAATGGTGGGGAAGGGTGGAAATGGCAAAGACCAGAACTGTGCTGTCCCCGGCATACTCCTGTGTGGCCAAAAGACCGTGGGAGGGCCATGGGAGGTGAGTGGCACCAGGCCCGGGCACTCGGGGGCCAGACCGGGCACCAGGTCGCAGCTGCATTCCCCGAGTCAACCCGGATTTGCCAAAGTAATCAAGATTGGAGGGGGTTGACAAAAACCCCAAAAAACAAAAATATAAACAAAAACAAAAGGGTCATCTGCGTGCATCACACATATGGGACAAACAATAAAAACAAGTCTTCCAGAAAAAGTTCAGTAGAAACAAAAATCAAAGAGGGGAAGGGGAAAAAAAAGGCCATCAAGTCCTCAGCAAAAAGGAAAATAAAAATGTTATAAAAATCAACTAAAAAGTCTCAGCTTGCTGGTGAGGGGAAGTAGGGGAAAACGATTGTCTGGGGGGGGGCACATCAAATAAGGGGCAGCGGGTCCCAAAATTGCCAGAGAGATGAGGGGAGACAGTTCTCTTTAGCCCGTATCTAACCAAGAGGCAGGTAGGGCAGCTCCACCAGGGATGATCACCTCTCAAAGGGGGGCAGTCCCCAGATGTCTTTAGCTGCGGCAAACGCCACAATGCAGGGCCCATAGCAAGATCCTGGTCTGCAATCAGCCGGCTTCCGCAGCACCACCTCCGCAGACGACACAGTGGGACACTCAGCAGGGAACTCAGGAGCCGCCACACCGACTTCAATCTCCTCCAGCACCAGCGTATCCCCGCTGCTTGGATCCGGCAGTGGGCCTGCCCGTAGCACCACTGCGTACCTTCAGCCGCGCAGCCCTCTCCATCATTCTCGGCCTCCAGGTCCACAGCGCAGCGAGAAGACAGGCACTCCTCCTAGGCACTGGGGCAGGAATCTGCCACACCTTCGCAGCCCCTGAGCGCGGACATCACCTTCTTCCAGGTCGCCGTCGTGAGCGGGCAGGAATCATCACCCTCCTCATCCAGTAACGCCAGACTTGCGTCTAGGCCCGCAATCACATCCATCTTCCCTGCAAAGGGGGAGGGGGGACCTCCCGTTGCCAAACTTCACAATAAAACGTGACTTCAATTAGAGTTTAAAAATGGTTCTGGTTTTTATCTATATACTTGTGTTAGCTATGCATCCTATGTTTCAAATAAAGGTGGTGTTACTTTTTTCAGGAGAATGTACTTAACACTGAAGAGGTTAAATCAGAAAATATATATACCATATTTACAGAAAGAAAAAAAGAACAACTCTCTTTCCAAGCTGTTTTTATCTGTCTTCAAATTATATCTTTCCACGCTTTTTATCTCAGTCTTGCCTACGTGTTCAACATGATATGTGGGCTCTTCAATGTTAAGATTACCTTGCCAGAATGAGTTGTACATTAAATCAATGTAACTCATTTGGGAATATTGTACATCACTTACTGATGCTGACCACATTTTCCCTTTACACTTACCCTAATGATGTTGTCTTTAGGCACATGATGTGATGAGAAGAGAGGAACATCAATAATACAAGGAAATAATACTGCCATAATAGTATATTTGTACGTGGCATGAACATGGAAGTCAATATATCTTTTTGATTACTTCATTGGGGTTGTCATTCGTACAAAACACTCAATATTCTATAAAATAAAGTCACTAAGTAATGAATGGACGATTTCTTAAAAAGCAAATTATTTACATGATATCCACAGTAGCATTCATCATTATTATTCTCTGTTTATTCAGGCAATCCTGCTTCACTTAGAGCATGGCAATTTATCATCGTTCCCGTTCTCAAATCTTAATAGAACTCATAAAAAACACACATGACAATAATAATAGTGAAAAAATGAGTATGAGAATGAGAAGAAATAAATCATATTTTGTATTGCTGAGTTATGTTCATTTTGGTTATCATGATTACATTAAAAACACATCATAAATAATACTTAAGGGGTTAATCTTTAACCTCCAACTTTGCCACCGATTTGTAACAAATGGTGAATTTTACTGTTTAGCCAGCATCTACACTTCAAACAATTTTTTTTGCCTTCTCTTAGAACAGTGTTTCCCAAACCTGTCCTCGGGACCCTCACCCAGGCCAGATTTTGCAGATCACCTTGGGGAAAACAGACTGAATCCTGCAATCCCTGAGCAGCAAATCATATCACCTGTGCTGGGCCTCAGACATCTGTCAAACCTGGGGAGGTGTAGGGTCCTGAGGACAGGTTTGGGAAACGCTGTTATAACAGTTGGGGTCTGGTCGTCCAGCCGGGGATCAACACTCCCCAGTTTCTGTTACAGACCCCTTAATTTACTTTTAACCTCTTAGTGACCGGGCGGTTTTACACAAATCCGTCCTTTAGTGACCGCTGCTGTTTTTACGTTTCTGCGCTGTTAGGGTTTAGGTCAAATTTTCCTCTTACTCGTTTATTCAACCCACACATATTATACACCCTTTTTCCCGCCATTAAATGGACTTTCTACAAATACCATTATTTCCATCATATCCAATAATTTACTATAAAAAAAATATGAAATATGGTAAAAACACATTTTTTCGTAATTTAATCCCCTAAAGCTATAACCACCAATAAAGACCCCAGCTAAATAGTTTCCAAATTTTATCCCGAGAATAGAAATACCCAATTTTTACATGTTTTTGCTTTTAACCCTTTCACTGCTGAGCCAGTTCACCTATGTGCGCTGCGCTCATTCTGACCATTTTGTGCTAATTATTTTGAGATGTCAGCCTAGGTCCTATTTAATTAAACCCCCCCAGAAAAAAATTATTTTTAAAAAAAACACATTTTTTTATTTTATTTAATTTTTTTATTATTATTTTTTTAAAAAATTTTTTTAACCCAAACCTGGTCATATTTGGTATCATTTGAAAGGCCATGATCAGGCCTTTCAAATTATGTCAAATATGACCATCTAGCTGCCATGGATCGGGAGATAAAGGGATCCTTAGGATCCCCTTATCTCTACATGGCAGCTAGATGGTTAACTGGCCCACTGACATCCTCACACATATGGTGAGGTTGTCAGTGGGTGGGGGGGACCTGGAGGCTAGGCTGACATCCAAGATGTCAGCCCCCCTCCAGGTTCGAATCGCGTTTTGGCGCCAATTCGTGCTAAAACGCGATCCGGCGGCGAAACGGTTAATGCTATACACCGCTGAAAAGGGGAGACTCTCCCCTTTTCAGCGGTGCAAACAGCATTTTGCTAGCTTCAATGGTTGGGGAGATAGAGGGCTCCGAAAGAGCCGCCCCTCCCCTCCATTGAATTACATGGGGGCACCTTTTGATGACGTCACCACGCAGCGTGGCGACGTCATCAGCCTCGCCTGCCCATGTAAATCACATGGGCAGGCTTCCTCCCTGCCAGATCGCCGTGGGATCCGACGAGGGAGGTGAGTATCGGGCGGGAGGGGGATTTGGCGCCGCTGACGTACCCTGTACGTCCGCGGGTCTAAGGGAGACCCGAGGACAGGACGTACAGGGTACGTCAGGGGTCATTAAGGGGTTAACACTTTTCACTACCAATCACTTACTACTAAAAGAGAATATCACCATGACATTTATTTCATACGTAGTACAGGAGGGCTGGGGTCGCGCCTATTCCCCGATGGGGCGGCTGCAACCACCAAATGCATCCAGCCCAACAACATGTGTAAAACATAACAAAGAAAAAAAATTCATCTGCGCTTATTCCCATTATACCGTGTGAAACAAAACACATTTAGAGGCTTTGGTTTCTTATTAATGGCCATTAAAAGATTAAGCTCACCCGCCAAACGTCAAGGCACCTCTAATGAGGGTGAGTCCTATCCAAAAATGAAGCCACAGGCTGCTGTATAGCAAACCATACCTGCTCATGCTGCTTGTCAGACATGAGGTAGACTGGTGGGCCTTTATTTATGCTCCCCCAGAACAAAATCCACTTTGGGATCAAAAACAAAGACACTGAGCGGAATCTTGCTGCAATGATGACCTGGCTGGAAGTACATTAAAACATACAAAGTACAGGAGGGGTAGGGTCGCGCCTATTCCCCGATGGGGCGGCTGCAACCACCAAATGCATCCAGGCCAACAACATGTGTAAAACATAACAATGAAATAAATGTCATCTGCGCTTATTCCCATTATATTATTATCTGTCAAACTTGGGGAGGCGTAGGGTCCTGAGGACAGGTTTGGGAAACACTGTTATAACAGTTGGGGTCTGGTTGTCCAGCCGGGGATCAACACACCCCAGTTTCTGTTACAGACCCCTTTATTTACTTTTAACACTTTTCACTACCAATCACTTAGGCTGGGGTGAAATAGGGATGAGCCGAACACTCCCCGAGTTCGGTTCGAGCCCGAACCCGATCTTCCCATTTGTTCGGGACCGAACCCGAACCCCCATGCAAGTCAATGGGGCTGAAAATTCGTTTTTTTTGGAGTGCCATCCAAGAGGGCATATATACTACATATTTGCCATAAAAGGTGTATGGGGGTCCGGGTAGTGCCCTGGGGGACAGGAAACAAGGACAAAAAGTTAAAAAAAAAACGTTTTTAAAGGGACAGTGAGTTTTCCATGAAATAAGGGTTAAAAATAAAAATGAAAAATTCCTTCAAATATCGTCCCTAGGAGGTCACCATAACCTGCCTGTGAAGTGGCGGATTTCTAGGATGTATAGAAATATGTAAAAAACAAAAAATGACATTTCAAATGACGGCAAATGCTTTTCCTTTAATCTATCCATAAACAACTGCTTGGGGCGGCAGTCTGTATGAAAAGAGGAGACATTTTCGGACACGCAGAAAAAGTTTACTGATTTTTTGGCGGTGAAAAGCAGGAGAATGGAAACTTCTAGACCAAAAAGCCGATTTGGAAAGTGAGATAAATGGGAGAATTTTTCTGGTTCGGCTATTTTGACCTAGAATTTTCCATTCTCCAGTCATTCTCCTGAGTTTCACATTTCTCTGAATAACCCTGTCAGCGTTATTCAGAGAGCGGTGAAGAGCAGGAGAATGACTGGAGAATGGAAAATTCTAGGTCAAAATAGCCAAACCAGAAAAATTCTCCCATTTAGGCTAGGGTCAGACTAGCGAATTTTTAACGTGCGTTTAGGTGCACTTAATCATGGCCGCACTAGCAGCAAATGACGGGCAATGATGGCCAATATACGAAGTACGGTCGCACGAAAGTCCGGCTGCGCAACACAAGTGGAAAATGAACGCATTTTTTCGAGAACGCAGAACCGCTAGTACAGACGTACAGAGTGCGCTGCATCCACTAGCGGCATGTGTGCGTGATTTGGAGACGTCAGACCCTGCTCATGTCCGGCCAACATAACGTCCAGACACCCAAAGTTTCCTGGTTTGGATCCGTAAAAAATCACGCACAAAAATGCGCATCGTATGACCGTTTTTGCGCAATCCGTGAAAAAATACGGCAATGTGTTCGGACACACTTTTTGACGGTTGCTGCGAAAAATGCGTTAGTCTGACCCTAGCCTTATCTCACTTTCCTAATCGGCTATTTGGTCCAGATTGTTCTCTTTTCCTGCCATTCTCCTGGTTTTCACCTTTCTCTGAACAACCCTGAGAGAGAGGTGAAAGCCAGGAGAACTGGCAAGAGAAGAGAACAATCTAGACTAAATAGCCGATTTGGAAAGTGAGATAAATGGGAGAATTTTTCTGGTTTGGCTATTTTGACCTAGAATTTTCCATTCTCCAGTTATTCTCCTGCTTTTCACCGCTCTCTGAATAACCCTGTAAATGTTTAATCCCGAGGTGAAAAATAACATTGCTTTAGATTTTTTTCAAACACCAGTTAAATGCAGCATATTAGGATGTTTTAGGGAAATTAATTCTCAAATCTCAATCAGAAGCAGACACCACCCCACCCTCAGTATATTGTACAATGTATCAAATTACCAGACTAAAAACACCTGGTGTTATACCCGTTTGTGAACAGAGGTCATTTAGAGTTGATAATCTTTCCACGTACACAGTAGTTTTTAATTCAATATCTAATAAACCGTTGCTTATAATATTCTGCAGTAAAGAGTCTCTTTATTTCTAGATTTTTTAGTATTTTTTTAAGCATTTTCTATACTTTTTGCACAAATTTCTTCTTTTTTTTTCGAACCCGAACCGAACACACCCAAAAAGTTTGAAATTTGCGAACTTTCGAACTGCCAAAGTTCGGGTCGAACTCCGAACCGTCCGAACCAGAACAGCTCATCCCTACTGTCAAAAACAGTAAACATGATAAATATTGATGAATAAAATAATCAGATATTTTGCTTATGGGTATTTGTTGAGATAGCAATAAGATTAACCCCTTAGTGACCGGGCGGTTTTACACAAATCCGTCCTTTAGTGACCGCTGCTGTTTTTACGTTTCTGCGCTGCTCGTGTTTAGATCAAATTTTCCTCTTACTCGTTTATTCAACCCACACATATTATACACCCTTTTTCCCGCCATTAAATGGACTTTCTAGAAATATCATTATTTCCATCATATCCAATAATTTAATATAAAAAAAATATGAAATATGATCCCCTATAATCCCCTAAAGCTATAACCACCAATAAAGACCCCGGCTAAATAGTTTCCAAATTTTATCCCGAGAATATAAATACCCAATTTTTACATGTTTTTACCTTTTAACCCTTTCACTGCTGAGCCAGTTCACCTATGTGCGCTGCGCTCATTCTGACCATTTTGTGCTAATTATTTTTAGATGACAGCCTAGGTCCTATTTAATTAAACTCCCCCCAGACAAAAAAAACTTTAAAAAAACAAACATTTTTTTATTTTATTTAATTGTTTTATTATTTTTTTTTTATTTAATTTTTTTTTACATTTTTTTTTAAAACCAAACCTGGTCATGTTTGTATCATTTGAAAGGCCATAATCAGGCCTTTCAAATGATGGCAAATATGACCATCTAGCTGCCATGGATCGGGAGATAAAGGGATCCTTAGGATCCCCTTATCTCTACATGGCAGCTAGAGGGTTAACTGGCCCACTGACATCCTCACACATATGGTGAGGTTGTCAGTGGGTGGGGGGGGACCTGGAGGCTAGGCTGACATCCAAGATGTCAGCCCCCTCCAGGTTTGAATCACGTTTTGGCGCCAATTGGCGCCGCAACGTGATCCGGCGGCGAAATGGTTAATGCCATACACCGCTGGAAAGGGGGGCTCTCCCCTCTCCAGCGGTGCAAACGGCATCTCCTAGCTTCAATGGTTGGGGAGATAGAGGGCTCCGAAGGAGCCCCCCCTCCCTCCATTGAAACACATGGGGGCACCTTCTGATGACGTCACCACGCAGCGTGGCGACGTCATCAGCCTCGCTTGCCCATGTAAATCACATGGGCAGGCTTCCTCCCTGTCAGATCGACGTGGGATCCGAACGAGGGAGGTGAGTATCGGCGCGGAGGGGGATTTGGCGCCGCTGACGTACCCTGTACGTCATCGGGTCTAAGGGAGACCCGAACACAGGACGTACAGGGTACGTCACGGTCGGGGAAGGGGTTAAAAGAAATGCAGCTTCCTAAATATGGCAACAGCATTTAAAAATAATACATGTTTTGGGGTATAATGCCTGCTTATGGAAATTATTGCAACACCTTGTGTGATGACCACCCGCTATCTGCCCAGTCGTCACGTGCGGAGAGAGGATGTACCAGGGGTTAACAGCTCCAAGCCCCAGTAACGGTATAGCACCGCAATCCAGGAGCCTACCATATACAGCTAATATACAGTATCTCACAGAAGTGAGTACACCCCTCGCATTTTTGTAAATATTTTATTATATCTTTTCATGTGACAACACTGAAGAAATGACACTTTGCTACAATGTAAAGTAGTAAGTGTACAACTTGTATAACAGTGCAAATTTGCTGTCCCCTCAAAATAACTCAACACACAGCCGTTAATGTCTAAACCAGTGACGTGCGGTGAGGTCAGTGGCTGGTGAGGCACTGGCTTGTATCAGAGCCAGATATACACAGGATATTGCCCCAGCTCTCATGGATATGCCCCCAGCACACATGGATACTGCCCCCAGGACACATGGATAATGCCCCAGCTCACATGGATATGCCCCAGCAGCTCTCATGGATATTGCCCCAGCTCCTTTCATGGATATACTGCCCCAGCTCCTCTCATGGATTTTGCCCCAGCTCCTCTCATTGATATTGCCCCAGCTCATGGATATGTCCCAGCACATGGATTTGCCCCAGCAGCTCATGGATATGCCCCAGCTCATGGATATGCCCCAGCACATGGATTTGCCCCAGCAGCTCATGGATATGTCCCAGCAGCTCTCATGGATATTGCCCCAGCTCCTCTCATGAATTTTGCCCCAGCTCCTTTCATGGATATACTGCCCCAGCTCCTCTCATGGATATGCCCCAGCTCTTCTCAAGGATTTTGCCCCAGCTCCTCTAATGGATATACTGCCCCAGCTCCTCTCATGGATATACTGCCCCAGCTCCTCTCATTGATATTGCCCCAGCTCATGGATTTGCCCCAGCTCATGGATATGCCCCAGCTCATGGATAATGGATATGCCCCTGCACATGGATTTGCCCCAGCAGCACATGGATATGCCCTAGCTCATGGATATGCCCCAGCACATGGATTTGCCCCTGCACATGGATATGCCCCAGCAGCACATGGATATGCCCCAGCTCATGGATTTCCCCAGCACATGGATTTGCCCCAGCAACTCATGGATATGCCCCAGCTCATGGATATGCCCCAGCTCATGGATATGCCCCAGCACATGGATATGCCCCAGCTCATGGATATGCCCCAGCTCATGGATTTGCCCCAGCTCATGGATTTGCCCCAGCAACTCATGGATATGCCCCAGCAACTCATGGATATGCCCCAGCACATGGATATGCCCCAGCACATGGATATGCCCCAGCAGCACATGGATTTTCCCCAGCTCATGGATTTGCCCCAGCAACTCATGGATTTGCCCCAGCAACTCATGGATATGCCCCAGCACATCGATATGCCCCAGCACATGGATTTGCCCCAGCAGCACATGGATATGCCCCAGCTCATGGATATGGCGCCCCAGCTCATGGATATGCCCCAGCTGAGTCACAGGGTTCCTGCAGGGGAGGGCTCCTTATTTACCTGAGACTCTGGAGCTCCTCACTGGCTGTGCTGTCTAAGTGGAGAGAGAAGAGGTCGGCTGCTTCCTTTCCCACGTGTCTCTGTGGTGCTGGCACGAGGTGATGTTACTGAGTGAGTAGGAGGAGCTGCTGGAGCTTGAGAGTGTGTGTGACTGTGACAACCCCCCCTGTGCTGAGCGCATGTGTGTGTGTGTTTATCGCACACACATGCGTTCAGCACTTTCTGGAGGGGGTTTGTCACAGCTAATGGATATGCCCCAGCACATGGATTTGCCCCAGCAGCTCATGGATATTGCCCTAGCTCCTCTCATGAATTTTGCCCCAGCTCCTTTCATGGATATACTGCCCCAGCTCCTCTCATGGATATGCCCCAGCTCCTCTCAAGGATTTTGCCCCAGCTCCTCTCATGGATTTTGCCCCAGCTCCTCTCATGGATATACTGCCCCAGCTCCTCTCATGGATATACTGCCCCAGCTCCTCTCATTGATATTGCCCCAGCTCATGGATTTGCCCCAGCTCATGGATATGCCCCAGCTCATGGATATGCCCCAGCTCATGGATAATGGATATGCCCCTGCACATGGATATGCCCCAGCTCATGGATATGCCCCAGCACATGGATTTGCCCCAGCAGCACATGGATATGCCCCAGCAGCACATGGATATGCCCCAGCTCATGGATTTGCCCCAGCACATGGATTTGCCCCAGCAACTCATGGATATGCCCCAGCTCATGGATATGCCCCAACTCATGGATATGCCCCAGCTCATGGATATGCCCCAGCTCATGGTTATGCCCCAGCACATGGATATGCCCCAGCTCATGGATATGCCCCAGCAACTCATGGATATGCCCCAGCAACTCATGGATATGCCCCAGCACATGGATATGCCCCAGCAGCACATGGATTTGCCCCAGCTCATGGATTTACCCCAGCAACTCATGGATATGACCCAGCACATGGATATGCCCCAGCACATGGATTTGCCCCAGCAGCACATGGATATGCCCCAGCTCATGGATATGGCGCCCCAGCGCATGGATATGCCCCAGCTGAGTCACAGGGTTCCTGCAGGGGAGGGCTCCTTATTTACCTGAGACTCTGGAGCTCCTCACTGGCTGTGCTGTCCAAGTGGAGAGAGAAGAGGTCGGCTGCTTCCTTTCCCACATGTCTCTGTGGTGCTGGCACGAGGTGATGTTACTGAGTGAGTAGGAGGAGCTGCTGGAGCTTGAGAGTGTGTGTGACTGTGACAACCCCCCCTCTGTGCTGAGCGCATGTGTGTGTGTTTATCGCACACACATGCGCTCAGCACTTTCTGGAGGGGGTTTGTCACAGTCACACTGCTGTGATCTCCTGCCCGCCCCCCACGATTGACGAGGACAGTCACATGACAGTCAAATGCGGATGATGAGGCATACACTGCAGGAGAAAACAGAGAGAGGACCAAAATTGCGCAGTACAACAGCACCCGATGAGAGTAACTTGTATTCGTATTTAACTCACATTCTGGGGAGCCTACAGCCGGCTCTCAGGAATATAGCGGACAGGGACTTATATCAGGTGCCCATAGACCCTTCGATCCACTTCTCCAGTGTTGCCAAAAGAGTAATACTGCAAAAAATTGACAAGACCAAAAGAAGGCACCTCTTGGTGCATTAAATCACAAATGATATCGTGGTTTAAAAAAAAGAGCCAAATTCAAACTCACAAACGGTTGAGCCTCTATTGGCTCCGTCACAATATGCACAGGGAATCATACAGGTGTTCCCCAAACCTTCTTTCCAGGATCATAAAGGCAGACAGCAGTTGAATAGAAATAAAAACATTTATTTGTTTCAAACAGACAGATCATATCTACCAGGACACGTTTCGCCAGGATGGCTTCCTCAGCTGGTGATTACACTTCTGTCATTGCTGCTGCCTTTTATAATCGCATTGAAATCGCGCCTGCCATCTTGCGCATAGGCTCCTATTTACTCCGTGAGGCAAGGAATCCAATACTTCCCCAATTCATTACAGCGCATGCGCAAATACTAGTGCGTTCCACCCTGGAACGCCGGAACCAATGAACGGAACAAAGGTCTGGCGCTACTCCCACCTACAAGCGCGGACATGTCTCAGCGTTCCACACTAAAACATCAGATATGATCACCCAGAGCGACACCATCAAAGTCTGTTAAGAGGACTCTAATGGTGACATATCCAAAGCCTCCATATTTATTTGGGGATCCGCTCGATCTATAACTCAGCCCCCGGTGGAGAAGAGATTGGACATGTGCATGTTAAAGTGCTTAATAATATAGGATGAAGTATTACCCACGCATATTCCAATGTGCATAGAAGATAAAGTGCTAAAAGATGTATCAATTACTCATACTTAAAGTGCTCACATTAATTAAATATTATTTGCCTAATTAAAAATACACCTACTATAATATTGGAAAACTAAAATAAAATACTAGTGATATTCCCATACATTATAAATGTAATATATCATATCGTATACTCCTAACCCATATGTGTAATATATAGCATAAATACCCCAGGATATGTACCATATATAATGTGTGCATAAATTAATTAATTCAGTGTAATTTAATAATTATACATATTTTAAGTACCCCAAGATACTATAATATGTAGCTACAATTAGATAAATTATGTGCAAAACCTACGTAAATAATAATATTATTAATACTATATTATAAAATAACGACCATTAAATAAAATAAAACTTTTATACTGTAAAGTTTAGAATTCTATGCTTAGCCAACCCAGTTCATAAACCTTTAGACATTAGACTAGATTATAAGTGAACATACAGTAGTTGTATAAAGTGCATATACCGCTCATCTAATTAATATAATTTCTCAGGGGAATGAATTAATAAATAATAAATATATGATAAGTGCATATTCTTAAAGTGCATATCAAATTCCAAAAGTGTTCTACTCCATAGGTAACTTAACCCTAAATGGGAAGAGAGTGACCATTAAAGTGCTATATAGTACACTATAAAGTGCAATAAATGTGCATACTAACATAAGTGATAATGTATACTCTATTTTAATATTGTTAATTTAAAACCTCTAAGGGCTAATTTCATGTAACTGTAACATAGCTAGCTATTGAATTCGCTTATAACCATGAAGTGCTATATAGTGCACAGTAAAGCGCAGTATATAATATACAAACTAACATAGATGATAATACATACCATATTGTGGTGTTTTTAATTGGAGGTTTTACGTGCTAGATTCACATGTGACCATAATATGAACATAAATCTTTAAAATGATAATATCGTCAAAGTGCACGTATCGTTAGCGCACATATAAGGATGATCAGAATCCCTATATAGCAAACATTATAGCAAGACTATCTAAATCTAAATAATTAAAAATGATAAAATAGATCTGAATCTAGAGAAAATGGACAAATTCAAAGTCACTATTAAGGCCCCCCAGCGCCAGAGTCCCTAAATCAAAGATAAGTCTCATCTCCTCTCTCCCAAGTGCCGCGGTTTCACTCACAACTTTATTGGTGCATCTCACTTTTTTTACAGCAGAAAATTTAAGGCCTCTTGGTCATCCATTATGGGCTAATTTAAAGTGCTGAGATACAGAGTGTTTCTCATATAATTTGTTAATATTTCTAACATGCTCAGAGATTCTTACGTTTAGGGCTCGGCTGGTACGGCCCACATATTGGAATCCACACGGACATTCCAGAAGATATAGTACATTTTTAGAATAACAGGTTAAAATTTTATTAATTTTAACAATTTTCCCTGTCTTTTTGTTAATAAAATTCTCAGTGTGTCGTTTCTTGTTCCCTGTGGATCTACAGGCCAAACATTGGCCACAACCGTAAAAACCTTCTTTTACATGAAAGTGATTAACTTCCTTCTTATTAACAAATTTACTCTTGACCAATCTCTTTTTTATATCCCCGAAAAATGATCCTAGGTTTATCTCCTATAATTAGATCTAGATCCTTGTCTTTTTTTAAAAAATGCCAATATTTTTTGAAAGCCTTTTTAATTAAAACACTATTCTCATTAAAATCGCATAGGAAGGGAACTCCTTTCATCACGTCTTTCCTAGTTTTATATTGTATGAGACTATTTTGATCTACCGCTTTCAAATCTCTTATCAATCCTTCCAATTCGACCTTATCGTAACCTTTAGCTATGAACTCCTGTTTTTGGATCTCTACCTGTTCTTCAAAAATCATGTCGTCGGAACAGTTCCTACGTAACCTAGGGAACTGCCCCTTCGGGATTCCCTTTAACCATACCATATTGTGGCAACTTGTCTTATCGATATATATGTATTGGCATCCACATCTTTGAAATAAGTTTTGGTCTCTATGGCCCTGCCACTTACGTAGATCTCTAGATCAAGAAAAGAGATTCTTTCTTTGCTCCACTTCTTCTCAAGTTTTATACCCCATTCCTCATTATCCAAAACAGATAAAAATTCCAATAGTTCTATTTCTTTCCCCCTCCATATGAACAGCAGGTCATCTATATACCTCCTATAGAAGGGAACCTTATCTTGTGACACAGCTTAAAATTTAACCGTAGCTTTTCTTTTAACAGCAAAATTTGATTAATTGGAGTTTTATCTAGTGATCCAAAATTCAAATTGATATCAACTTTCGAATTGATATATGAAATTCGAATCGATACGAAATCGATACAAAAACAAAACGAAATACGAAACGAAATTAGTTACGAAATTCCCAAAACGAAATTATTTAAAAACGTAATGAAACTAAACTAAACAAAACAAATATTTCAGCCATGCACATCCCTACTGAATAACCCTGATAGAGACATTATTAAATTATTATTAACCTCCCTGGCGTTACGGTTCTGACATCTTTTAGAATCGGTACAATTTTATTTTTTTTGTATTCCCCTAGCGGTTATCCTGAGTGTTGCTTGGGGTTAAATTACTATGCTAAAAGTGGTAGCCCCGAGCCACACTCGGGATGCCGCTGAATACTTACCTGTCCCTGCACTCCCGTGCTGTCACCTCGCAGTCTTGTCCGGCGATCGCGACCTCCTGTTTCCTTTGTCCCGTGATCACCGGAGGAGACTGCGGGGGACAGCGAGGGAGCGCAGGTAAAGGTATGTATCTAATCCAGCCCGAGTGTGGCTCGGGGTTACCACTTTCAGCAGTGAAAATCCCATACTCGGGATAACCGCCAGTAAGGTTAAATATGTTTAAAAATTTGGATTATGTTGCTGTTGTGTTCTCAGGTATGAAGGCAAAAAAAAAATAAGAGAATGTCACTTGCCATTTGCCGAAATATGAGAATTAACATTTTTTTGCCAATAATTGTTTTCTTATTCTCAAGTGCCTTGTGGGATGTTGAAAATTAGATTTTGTTACCTCTATGCATTTAATTGGTGCTGGAGGGATAAAAATTTATTTCGATAGTAAATTGTTTCCGAATACCTGTGAACATCTATTGTGTTTTGCCTTCAGAAACTACAGAGATTTCTTACATGAATAAAAACAACTTTTGCTCTATTTTTGTTGCCAACAAGTTGCATGCATATTCACACAAACTGTTGACACGTGCAACATTACAAAACAGAAAATATGTAAATAAATATTATTTGTATAGCATTTAAAAGAACAGAATAACTTTGGTTTACTGTAGTTTTTTATCCAGTTAAATATATATATTTGGCTCTTTATTGTTCAGTTCTTGATATTGGTCAGTATAGCATCAAGACCTGAGGAAGAGAGGTATTCTCGAAAGCCTGTCTTTTGAATGTAACGTAGGTCCAATAAAAACGGTATCGTTATTACTGCCATACTGTGGTGATTTATATATGTTATAGTTAACCCTTTCACTGCTGAGCCATTTCACCCCATGTGCTGAGCTCATTTTTACCGGTTTCGCTCATCATGTTTAACCCTTTCGCTGCTGAGCCATTTCACACCTCTGTGCTGAGCTCATTTTTACCAGTATCACTCATCATGTTTATACGCGATTTGAAGTCACATTTTATTATACAACTCAGACATATTATATATCGTTCTTTCCGCCAGATTTGTAATATATCATTATTATATGTATATGTCCTGTCTTGCCTTAATATTACAACAAAAAATGAAATAAAAATTTAATTTTCAATCATCTACATTGTGTAAAGTGTTTTTTTTTCACATTTTATCATGCAAGCCTTTGCGGTTATATTTTCTATGGGGTGCACTTGTTAAACAAAATTGAAATGGGGACTCATTACATTTTTTGGGGGGGAAATTACATGTTTTTTAGCAAACGCCCCCCATAGAAAAAATCGTTAGTGCAGCATCATTGTTCACATTATAATCGAAATGGGAACGCTATTGCTGCATTAATAAAACAAGCAAAGAAAATTTTTATTTTTTTTATTTTAATTTTTTCCCTTTTATGAGTAACATGGTCATGTTTGGTATCATTGAAAGGCCATGCTCTAGCCGTTCCAATGATACCAAAGATTAACCCCTAGCTGCCAAGGATCGGGAGAGAGGGGGTTCATTGGAACCCCCTATCTCCGCCATAGGTGGCAGCTAGGGGTTAACTCCCGAACTGACCCCATCGCTCTGTGCGCATTGATGCCAGTAGGCAGGCGGACATTCCGGAAGCTTGGCCAGCATCCAAGATGTCAGCCAGCTCCAGGAGGGGACTGCGATCCGGCGCCTGTTGGTGCCAAATAACGATCCAGCCCCCAAGGAGTTAAAGGCAGCCACCACTTGGAAGGGCAGGCTGTGCCCTTCAAAGTGGTGCCTGCCTTTTGCTTCTGGCCCGTATAGATGGGGAGGGAGAGAGGTCCAAAGGACCTCCCCCCTCCCCTTCAGGCACCTTCCCTGCACTGGCAGGGGGGGGTGCCTGGAAAAGACATCATCCCGCTGGCGCGATGATGTCAATTTGTGCCCGCCGGGGTCCTGGAGGCTGGGCTGACATCCACGGTATCCAGGCCGATCGTGGCTGCAAAGGGAGGACGCAATCAGTGCGTGCCGATGCGGCAGGAGTGTCAGGATCCCTGGCTGTAGCCATTCTGGAACCCCCCCTGGTGGTACACTTCCATGTACTGTTCCTGCCCTGTAACCAGCATTCACTATCAGCATCCAGCAATGCAACAGTTAACTCACAAACAACACACGTGAATCATAAAATAAAGGGCTCTGCCCCACAATTAACATGGCTGGTTCATTACAGCTCTTGTGCTGAGAGAGTGAGGTGCTGCTAACTCGCTGCTCTGCTATACCCATCTGTTCCTGTTTATTATTTATGTTTCCTGCAACTCCACCATCATCCTTCTGAGAATCATCCGGTCAGTTTATTTCCACATCATCCTCCCTAACCCTTCCCGCCTGCTTATCAGTGCAGGACACTGCATCCTGGGCTCATACCCCTGCCATCCAGGTGCCACCCAGGTACCATCCCCACGATCCTGACAAAATGAACCAGCCCAATACAAATGAGCCCGCAGTGCTGCACTTTATGGTGGAGTTATTGAAAAAGACTTTCCAGGACCTGTTTAAAAACCTGACTGATTCCCTGGTGAAATTGCTGCAAGATATGTGGGGCTCCTCGACTAAGGAGTGCACTCCTGCAGCTAACAAGTACAGAGAACCACTGTCCCCTGAAGAACGTGCTAGGAGACTGGCAGACAATCTCTGCCTGTACTGCGGGGAAAGGTCACATTGGGTCTCAAATTGCCCATCAAAACCTGCCAGACCCGCGACTGTTAAGCCAGTGCCAAAGACTGCTGCAACTCCCAAGCACGCTCCAGTGCTTAGAACTCTGAAGCAAACCCAGGCTTCCAGGCCTGCTTCTATGTCTAAACCTGCTTCAGAGAGACCTGCGGCACCTAAGCCGGTATCCTTGCCCAAACCGGCCCCCAGGGGAGTTACTGCACGACAGTCTACACCCAGAAAACCTCCTGTGCCAAAGAGGTCCCCAAAACCACATCCTCCCCCCAAACTTGTACCAAGAAAACCTCCTGTACCCAGACCTGTCCCCAGAAGATCCATGCCCGCTGTGCCCAGGAACCACCGGGTATCTCTGGAGTCCATCTATGATCAGGAGGAGTCTGAAATTCATATGGATGAAGAGACCAATATGCCAGTAGATTTAGATCCAGTTATTCCCATGGACGTTGAAAGTACATCTGTGGAACCAGAAGCAATGGACATTATGCTTACACAGGTTCCAGGTGAAACCACAACTCCCACCACTCTCAGCCAACGAGATCTGGTCATCTATGAGATTGAAGGTACTGGTTATGACCCTCTATGTGATTTAGTGCCATTTGGCCGTCTATCCTTGGATTATTCAGATCCTGTGCAGGTACCAAGGGGTACCACCCGGGACAGCTTACTTACCAGGGAGGAAGGGGTGGAGGCTGCCACCATCTCACCCCAAATGAGAGCTTGGCATAACCTCTATACACCCAGTGAAGAGTCCACTCATGAATGGAATATCTGTGAGGACTACATACCTACCTTGGTGCCATCTGAAAATGTGGGCATCAGCATGGTGAACAATTCTGTTGTCCCCAACACCCCGGAGGGTGACACCTGTAAGAAGTCCAGATCTAAGGCGCAGAGAAAACAGAAGAAGAACCATCTCCTGACCTGCGTTACCATACCCAATGCTGGAGGGACCCAGGATAAGCTACAGGATACACCTGTCCCTATGCCATCTGCCTATGTGGGCACAAAGTTCCCTGGTAACCCGGCCTGCTACCGGTGTCCCTCTGTTTCAGGAGTCTACGAGACTGTGGCTCTTGTACACATCCTGATTCTCCACCTGAAGACCAGGATTCTTATGCTGTCCAGGGGGTCTTCATTATACCCATACAGGACCCAGTAACAGGCAATTGAACGTATTCTCCTGCCCGCTGACGTCCAGCTACAGCCAGTTTTGGGTCACCCAGTGTGTGACTGTAAGGGAGAGGGTACTGTCAGGATCCCTGGCTGTAGCCATTCTGGAACCCCCCCTGGTGGTACACTTCCATGTACTGTTCCTGCCCTGTAACCAGCATTCACTATCAGCATCCAGCAATGCAACAGTTAACTCACAAACAACACAAGTGAATCACAAAATAAAGGGCTCTGCCCCACAATTAACATGGCTGGTTCATTATAGCTCTGAGTGCTGAGAGAGTGAGGTGCTGCTAACTCGCTGCTCTGCTATACCCATCTGTTCCTGTTTATTATTTATGTTTCCTGCAACTCCACCATCATCCTTCTGAGAATCATCCGGTCAGTTTATTTCCACATCATCCTCCCTACCCCTTCCCGCCTGCTTATCAGTGCAGGACACTGCATCCTGGGCTCATACCCCTGCCATCCAGGTGCCACCCAGGTACCATCCCCACGGTCCTGACAAGGAGGCACTGATCGCATCCTCCGCATCAAAGTGGTTAAAGCCCGAAGTGCGGAAGTTAATTTTAGGATTACCCGGGTAATACTGACATTACCCAAAACCGGGCTATATTACGAAGCTGGTGCTAACTTAACCAGAGCTGTTGTAAACTTTCCAGAGCTATTATAGCCTATGGAGCTGTTAAGTTAACAACAGCTCTGGTTAAGTTAGCACTAACTTTGTAATACTGTCCACCGCTGGGTAAAGCTGCAAAAAAATGAGAAATTCGAACTTTACCTGGGTAATCTTAAAACACCAACTGCCCTTGTGTAACAGTCTGGAAGAGCTGAAAATTTTGCACTTTACCTGGATGATCTTCAGACTTTCCAACCTTGTTTGGTTAAAACTGAATTTTGTTATCGTTATCGTGATCTGAGGACTATCCACAGCTTCATTTGGATAATCTGCAGAGCATCCAACCCCACTTGGGTAAAAGTGAATTTTGCTATTATCTATGGATTTTATCAACGAAGATGGCAAAAAGACAAACATTAAAATGCATTAAGGATATAATGAATATATAGAGTAACAGGATATGTTTCTTATATGAATGTGAAAGAGTTACGATCTTTATTATGTGTCATATGTGCTATATATCATTTATAAAACATAATAACCATTAGGTTACTCTTTATATAATATCTTTATCCTCATAAATTCATTTTCAGACAATCACCACACAGTTACATGACGGTTATTTAGTGTGGTTATGTGACTGTGGATACAATTTGGTTAAAAATAACAAAAAACACAATTTTGTTATCAGTCAGATAACAGTTTGCAGCTTTACCCGGGTAATCCTCAGAATTCAGTCAACTGTAACCTGCTGAAAACCCAAGAAAACCGGAGTACCCAGAGGCGTTTGGATACTTTGCAGTTTACCCAGATAAAGTCCACTGTTTCATTGCACATCGTATTTTATCCAGCAACACTAGGGTAATGTGCAGTTTACCCGGGTAAAACACAGCAGAAAACCGGGGTACCCAGAGGCCTCTGGATACTTCGCAGATGACCTGGATAAAGTCCGAAATTTCATTTCACTTTGGACTTTTGCTAATCATGCCTGGGGTAATGTCAGGGCTACCCAGGTAATCCTAAAATTAACCGCACTTCTGGCTTTAACCGTAACATATATATATACAGTATAGAGAGATATAAATTAATTATTGAGCATGGATTTCTATGCCATCATACATCATCTCAAGCTTGAGACTTAGAAGACTGGCCTATACATCTTTGAAGAACTTTAGTTTGTGGGTGGATAATATTCCTTCCAAAATCTTTAAAAATTATACATTTGGATGTATTTGATACTAGTATTCAACTGTGCAATTCTCGCATTATCCCAAACACATACACGGGGTTATTCAGAGAGAGGTGAAAAGCAGGAGAATGGCTGGAGAATGGAAAAGTCTAGGTTAAATTAGCCAAACCAGAAAAATTCTCACAATTATCTCACTTTCCAAATCGGCTATTTTAGAATTTTCAGTTTTCCAGTCATTCTCCTGCTTTTCACTAGGGATGAGCTGAACACCCCCAAGTTCGGTTCACATTCGAACTCGAACTATTCAAAAGTTCGAATTCGAACTCGAACACGAACTCAATACAAGTCAATGAGACTCAAAATTCGATTTTTAGAGTGCCCTTTAAAAGGGTATATATGCTAGATATTTGCCATAAAAGGTGTATGGGGGTCCGGGTAGTGCTCTGGGGGACAGGTAAAAAGGACAAAAAGTAAAAAAAAAAAAACATGAAATAAGGGTTAAAAATAAAAACAAAAAATTCCTTCAAATATCGTGCCTGGGAGCTCCCCATAACCTGCCCGTGAAGTGACGGATTTCTAAGATGTATAGAAACATTTAAAAGCAAAAAAATGACGTTTCAAATGACAGTAAAGACTTTCCCTTTAATCTATTCATAAACAACTGCTTGGGGTGGCAGCCTGTATGAAAAGACATTTTAGGACGCGCAGAAAAAGTTTAGTGATTTATTTGGGCTAAATTATGGTGAAATTTATGCAGGCTTTGGATGAAAGTAACAATAGGTGCTTTAAAATTGGGCCTTTAGCGTCGGCAACAGTGCCGTCACACAGTAACCCCTCTGAGGATATGAATCTGGTACAGGCGTCAGTGGCAGTGCACCCAAATATTGTGCTTTTGGTGCCAGGCCAGCAAGTGCATTCATATAGTAACCCCTATGTAGTTTTGTGGAAGAGTGCAGGGGTGGACCATGCGGTCCTATATTAAAAAGATATGAATCTGGTAAAGGCGTCAGTGCACCCAGATATTGTGCTTTTGGTGCCAGGCCAGCAAGTGCATTCATACAGTAACCCCTCTGTAGTATTGTGGAAGAGTGCAGGGGTGGACCATGCGGTCCTATATTAAAAAGATATGAATCTGGTAAAGGTGTCAGTGCAGCCAAATATTGTGCCTTTCATGGCAGCAAGTGCCTTCACACCGTAACCCTTATGTGGTATTGTGGAAGAGTTCAGTGCTGGAGGTTTTGTGAATGCAGAAGACATCCCCGATCTATTCCGTTACATCAGCATCAGGGGATTGATAGCTGCTGATCCAGGACTGAATCATTTTTATAAATGTCAGCCGGTCTACAGAGTCGGTAGACAGACGCACTCTTTTGTCTGTGACAAAACCTCCAGCGGCACTGAACGTCCTTTCAGAAAGCACGCTAGATGAAGGGAAACCTAGTAGCTGCATAGCATATTGGCTAAATTCTGGCCAGTGATCCAATCTCAACACCCAGTAAGCCAGTGGATCATCCGCTGGAAAGGTATCCAGGTCTGCCCTTGCCCCTAGGTAGTCCTGCACCATATGGTGAAGACGCTGGCAATGGGTGCCTACATTTGACGTCCCTGGGCGTCGTGGACTAAAAAATTTAAAAAGGCATCAGTCAAGTGGCCCCGGCCTTCACTACTATTCCTCTGATCATCCGCAGCCTCAGAAGCACCTGTGTCATCACTTGGTAACCTACCAGTGCCTGGAAAGGTGTTAAACAAGTGTCGCTTTAGAGCGTCTTCAAGTTTTTTCATACTGTGCTCCCTCTGTGCGGGCAGGATGAGCTCTGCAACTTTACCCTTCTATCGTGGATCAAGAAGGGTTGCCAGCCAGTAATGATCCCTCTCCTTGATAGCACGAATCCTGGGGTCCTTTAGCAGGCTTTGCATAATAAGGGAGCCCATACAGCGTAGGTTGGCGGTGGCATTAGCTTTCGAGTCTTCCTGGTCAATGAGGAGGATGACCCCATCGTGCACTTCCTCCTCCCAGCCAAGTACTAGTTCTTGTGTTTCTGGGCACACAAAACCCTCCCTTGAGGAATCCCCACCTTCAATGCCCCCACTACTTAAATATTCCTCCTCCTCCTCCTCATCCTCCTCTTGTCTGATCTGAGGAGGACCCGCTGGAATGCTGTCTGCGGAAAGACTGGGGACTTCAGAGCTAGGGAAGGACTCCTCTTCCTCCCGCTGCTCTGCCTCTAGAGCCACATCTATAATTCCCCGCAGAGTATGCTCCAGCAGGAGCACTAAAGGAATTGTGCCACTGATGCATGCACTGTCCCTGCTCACCATCCTCGTTGCCTCCTCAAATGGTGACAGTACAGTGCATGCATCCTTGATCGACAGCCACTGCGGGGGGAAAAAAAAGCAAGTTGACCTGAACCTGTCCTTGTGCCATACTCACACAGGTACTCGTTGATTGCCCTCTGCTGCTTGTGCAGACGCTGCAACATTGCTAATGTCGACTTTCACCTGCTGGGCACGTCATAGATCAGACGGTTTGTGGGAAGATGGAATTCTCTTTGAATTTCTGCCAGGCGAACACTTGCTGGGAATGACCATCTGAAGTGGCTGCAGATTTTTCTGGCCTGGCTGAGAAGCTCTGCCAGCCCTGGGTACCTGGTTAGGAAATGCTGTACCACCAGATTTAGGATGTGTGCTAGGCATGGTACATGCGTCAACTTACCCTGGCGTAGGGCGGAGAGAAGGTTGCTGCCATTATCACTGACGACCATTCCCAGCTGAAGCTGGCATGGTGTTAACCATCTCTGCACCTGCCCCTGCAGTGCTGACAGAATTTCTGGCCCGGTGTGGCTCCTGTCCCCTAAACAAACCAGCTCAAGCACAGTATGGCATCTTTTTGCTTGAGCCATTGTGTAGCCCCTGTCAGGCGTCGGTTTAACTGCCACTTTGCCAGAGACACAGAAGGAGGAGGAGGAAGAGGGAGAGGTGGTGGTGGAGCAGACAGACCTCATACAAGCAGCTTTCTGGAGGCGTGGTGGATGAACAAGCTCTAGCACAGAGCCCCGTCTTGGATCCCTCCCAGCTGCAATCAGAGTTACCCAGTGTGCCGTAAAGGAAATGTAATGACCTTGTCCATGCTTGCTGGACCACATGTCTAAAGTCACATGCACCTTGCTGCTGACTGCCTTTCCCAATGACTTGATAACATTGTCTTCCACGTGCTGGTATAGTGCTGGAATGGCCTTCCGTGAAAAGTAATGGCGTTTTGGAACATGCCACTGTGGTACAGCACATTCAGCAAATTCACGGAAGGGAGCAGAGTCCACCAGCTGGAAAGACAGCAGCTGCAATGTGAGTAATTTTGCTAAGCTGGCATTTAGACTCTGTGCTTGGGGATGGTTGTGACTATATTTTTTCTTACGCTGCAGCAGCAGGGGCAACGTAATCTGACTGCGTAAATCTTCAGCTGATGGGATGCTGTCACATTGTGAGGAAGGACCTGGTACATCCATTACTGTAGCATCATCCCTGTCAGTGGAGGTTGTAGCAGGAAATGACATGGCAGGACATACAGTGGGGGTAGAGACAGATGAGGAGGAGGAGGAGGACCTACGCAAAGTTTTGCGACAACGGGATGCGTGGCAGGTGGTCATATGTCACCTCAAGCACGTGGTACCCAAGCGTCCGGTGTCTTTCCCACGCTTGAGCCTCATCTGACATAGATTACAAATAGCAATGGTGGGGTCTGCTGCACATTTCTTAATGAACTCCCAGACAGCAGAGTTCCTGTATGTGTGCTTTGAGACAACAGCGCTCTGCACCTGAGCAGCTCTGACATCTGATGCCTTGGACTGGCTAGTGCTACGGTTGGTCATAGAGGATGTTGTGCCTCGTGTTTGTTGTGCCTCCTCCTCCTCACTTGACTCCTCTGTTCGATCAGGCACCCAGGTGGAGTCAGTGACCTCATCATCATTGTCCTCATCACCCCTATCTCCTCGTCACTGGAGCCAACTTGCAGTATGCTGCAGCTGCTGGGGCAACATGAGTGTCAGTTATTTGTGTGTCATCACTGGCACCCCCTTTTTCTAGGTTGATTATACTCCCTTCCTCAACCTCAGAGATTGAATCAGAGCACTGTACTTGCTGCACATCCTCAAGCAGCATGTCGTTGTCATTGTAGTCAAACAATTCATCTGACTTCTCTGTGTGTGATAGTGAGGCTACGGCAGGAGTAGCTGTGGACATGGAGGCTGCATTAGATGCTTTGGCAGCTGAGGTGGACTGTAAAGCACTACAAGCTTGGCTGGCAAAGGACTCAGAGGATGAGGATGGCCTGGTTAGCCAATCCACCAAATCCTCTGTATGTTCCTGCTGCTTAAGACGGCCAGCACCAGTTGGAAAGGACAAGCGTGCCCCTGTAGAGGATGTACCACATCCACGATGACCAGAGGCACAGCCTCCTGACACAGAGGCTGCCCGCCCTCTTATCTGTGTCTGGGAGCGTCTGCCTGTCCTTTTTGGTCTTTCTGACATGGTGAGTGATATATAGATTAAATATATACAGAACTCTGATTCAACTCTGGTATAAAGATTAAAGATTTCCAGAACTCTGGTATAACTCAGTGAGACACCCTGATAGCTGGCAGCCAGTGACAAGACACAGATTACAATTCCCAGAAACCTCCTATAAATCAGTGAGACTCCCTGATGTGTGCCAGTGACAAGACACAAATTACAATTCACAGAAATCTGCTACAAATCAGTGACACCCCCTGATAGGACTCCCTGATAGCTGGCAACAGTGACAAGACACAGATTACAATTCGCAGAAATCTGCTAGAAGTATGTGGGACCCCCTGATAGCTGGCAGTGAGAAGACACAGATTACAAGTCTCAGAAACCTCCTATAAATCAGTGAGACCCTCTGATGGGTGGCAGTGACAAGACACAGATTAGAACAATTCCCAGTTATTTTGGAGAAATTACTGACCCCCAAAATTCTGCGTGGCAGTGACAAGACACAGATTACCTCAATTCCCAGATATTTTGGAGAAATTACTGACCCCCCAAAATAGTTGCTGGTGGCAGCGACAAGACAAAGATTACCTCAAAAAAAGGAAAAGGACGATCGAGTCAGCGCTTCCTTCAGCCAGTGTTTTCTTTCTTTCTGTATATATAGGTACCTTTTAAAATAAAAAAATGCTGCCATAGCATAGTAATCTTGTACACAGCAAGAAATAACAGAAGAAAGTATGCACTCACATTTCTGTGTGTCTCAATCAGACACTAGATGCTCCAGGCATCCGGCTACCTAGAGCATCTAGTGTCTGATTGAGACACACAGAAATGTGAGTGCATACTTTCTTCTGTGATTTCTTGAGGTGTACAAGATTACTACGCTATGGCAGCGTTTTGTTAATTTTAAAGGTACCTATATATACAGAAAGAAAGAAAACACTGGCTGAAGGAAGCGCTGACTCGATCGTCCTTTTCATTTTTTTGATTCATTATCTTCTGGTGGGTTTGGATATACCACCTATTGAAAGAGACAGCAGCTGATTCAACCCATGAACTTTCCTTGTGGATAAAGTTTTCTACGTATCCATATACACAACAAGTTTTTTGCTGAACATTGTGTTTTTTGTATATATCTCCTCTAGGTGGCACCATCGATACAGGCTTTTCTCCTATAAAGATTACCTCAATTCCCAAATAATTTGTAGAAATTACTGACCCCAAAATACTGCGTGGCACTGGCAGTGACAAGACACAGATCACCTCAATTCACAAATATTTTGTAGAAATTACTGACCCCCCAAAATAGTTGCTGATGGCAGTGACAAGACAAAGATTACCTCAATTCACAAATATTTTGTAGAAATTACTGACCCCCAAAATACTGCGTGGCACTGAGAACACACAGATTAGAACAAGTCCCAGATATTTTGTAGAAATGAGACCCCCCGGTAGCTGGTGGCAGACTGGCAGTGAGAACACACACTAACACAACAACAATCTCCTCTCAAATCTCCTCTCAAACGCGTGCTAAAGCGCTGTGTGAAACCTTATAAAGTGTGCTGCGGGACTTAGCTCTGTGAGCCCATGATTGGGCAAAATTTGCCCAATCAGGACTCTGAGCCGTGATTGGCATAGTCTTGAACCTGTCTTGCACCTGGCCTTCGGTCAGGTGCAAGGCTGTAGCCAATTACAAGCTTCAGGCCAGTGGAAAAGTGCATTGTGGTGCATTGTGGGCGAACACGCGACGAACATGCGGAAATGTTCGTAGTTCGCGAACATGTGAACAGGCTATGTTCGATGCGAACTCCAAACCGATCGAACAGAACAGCTCATTCCTACTTTTCACCTCTCTCTGAATAACCCTGATAAAATATTCTTTCAAATATCAGTTCAATCATTCTTTTCTATCTTTTAGGCCTTCTTTAAATATGTGTTTATTTTATAGGTGTGCTTCAAAACGCCAAGAATAATAGTTTATTGTATTATTCTTTTATTCTAAATTACCTGTGATATTTACTAATGTTTTGATACTCAATTATTGCAAGTACCATGCTAGCTGAAGGAATAGTGTTGGATTCAAAACATTATGTGGTAAATTGTTATGGGGGGTCAGTAATTTCTACAAAGTATGAGTTCAAGCATTTTAGTGAAAGTTCCAACCTATACTTACGCACTATTCAATTTTAATTCTGTATGGGGTACATTATTGAGCAAGTTTAGGTGTTGTTAAAATTATTGCTCACACCATGTTTTATTTACAATACAAAATAAACCTCAGAGAAAAACAATCAAAATGAAAACAAATTTGCAGTGGTAGAATAGCATTAAGATTCTTAGTACATGTAGTATTAGTGCTATACTGTGGAAATAAAAAGATAGATTAGAAAGCTACAGGGTTAATCAGAGGCATGCAGACAAATAGAGATGGATGGATCAAAGATTAGTTAGGTAAATAGATACATAAAGAAATTGTTGGGTGGGTGAACAGATGAATAGTTCAAACTTTGCAAATATTCCACTCTTGAGTTCATCATTTTTATAAAACAAATGCATCTTCGGGGATATATTTCCACAAGACCAATAAATATCTATTAAGTAAATGAAATAGCACCTAGCCGCAATATTGGCCCATATGACCTACACTATAACCTTAACAATCCATCTGAAGTATTAACTCCTAATACATAGACAGCTGGATTTCCCACTTAAAAGCATGTGGCAACTAGGGAACATCTATATTTGCTGTTTAAAAAAACCAAACAACAGTTTTAAAGAATTCCTGTCTGTTTAAATCCACTGCCCCAATAATGCTTTCAACATGTGTCACAATGAACTGCCAGTAGACACCTGTCTGATCAATAATGAGACATGTCACAGAACAGGCTTATTTCAAAAGATCTTTTATCTATTCACGCTGACATAGGTTCTAGATATGTGCATTTTCATTTCATTCCGAGTCTCAATTTGGAGGAAATTATACCGATTCGTATTTCAGAAACACTTCCGAAATAACAAATCGATTTATTCAGAAATGCAGCGAAAACGAATCGGTATATAACAAATTGATTTTGTTTTACCAATTGATTCAGTATACCATTTCACTTAGACTCAGCACTGTGTCCCTGTCCATTGATGTTGCTGAATGTGATGTATTCAGCAGAACAGGCCATGGACAGCGCCATGGTGCAGTTTGGTGTGATTCGGCCTCAGTGAAATTCCCCATAGAGAAGGAATAGTTAATCTATTCAGAGACTGCCAAAATGATAGTGAAATGCCATGATTTTTGGTAGTTTAGTTCGACAGGCTTAAACAGGCGAATCCCATAGGTTTCAAATCCCTGTTTTTATTGAATATTTATTTAACCATTTATTCTTTTCAGCAGGATGGGGGGATATTTTCCTTGTGAGCCTGTGGTGCTGCTGTCCTTGGTGCTGAAATAGGTTTAAGCATCAAGGACAGAAAAAAGTTTTGCACCAGAACCCATGGGGCTGCTGTCCTTGGTGCTGAAACATATTTCAGCACCAAGTCCAGGGGGATTACCATATCTTTTAAAACTCATTTTTTAATCCTAATCTAACAGTAATTAATTAATTCGTTTTCACCATTCCAAAATAACTAATCATAACGAAATAACAAATCAAAACAAAATAATGAATTTATACAAATTACTACTCTCCTGAAATAACGAATCGATCCGAAATACGAATCACGGTAACATAATGAACGCGCTGAAACAAGTTAAAATCATAATGAATCGATCTGAAAATATCAGAGATCACACACCGGAGATACCAGGACAAGATCACAGGAAACAATACCCTCAGGAACTAGAGCCATGCAGAGCCTATGCACTGCTTGCATATTCATAGGAACAGGGCGGACCATGTGACCCCCCAAGCCAAGCCAGCTGCAGGGGAATCCAGAAGCAGCACATGGTGGAATGACTTAGCTTAACAAAAGAAGAGCTGGCCTGGATCACTCTCACCACCAGGGGGCAGGGCTGGAATGTGGAAACGTGACAATTTTGAGGTGTAATATTAATGCCTTGCGTCAAGACGCTAACCAATCGAGTGCCAACACTAGTTTTTCTCTGTAACGTCTGTCTTTCAGCATTAACTATGGAATGGGACCCATAGTCATTTCTGATGCCTGCACAGGTTTGTTACAATTACCAAAAAAATGGAGTTAAGAATTTTCATTCTAATACTTATTGGTATGTTTTTAGCTTTAGGTGACATTATTTTACAATAACCACAACACACAAATTTCTAAAATTACATTTAGCCTGTGCAAAATTTATCAAGGCTAGAGAAAGAACTTTCCTAGCTTTGTGGCACAAAAATTTAGGATTGGGTCAGTGGACGAGAAACACTACTAATCGTAACACCATGTTCCAGGAAACGTTGTTACTCTGAGAAATACTAGTTCCAAAATAGAAAAGTTAGGTACTTTGAAATAGCTTGTTCTTCTACTCCCAGGATCAAATAGTACCTTCTATACAAAGTTTGGAAATGATAATTTACAGGTTGGAAGCATTATGACCAAGCTGCAAGCAAAATTTGCGGCGTGTTCAGAATAGCAACTCCAGACATTAGGATATCGACCGATGACTTAAAGTAAAATTTGGAATAGGGCCGATATGTCTCTAACTCATTTGCAAATGTCAAAAAGCCAAAAGTGAAGAAAACCTGTAAATAAAAAGAAAAACTAGCTATAGTGCCAACTCCGAATTGCCCAAAATTGATAATGAGCCTGGTCCATTTGGCAAGGCTAATTCTTTTTCCAATGAATGTCAGGAATATGATTAATGCTGGGAAGAAGCATTGGAATGCCCATGGAAAACCTACATTTTGGGCATTGGGAAATTATCAATCAACGAATATTTGGTTGCTTAATAGTAATTTACATATTAAATATAGAAGACAGATAGAAAACAAATACTTTGTTTAATTTGCATTACATTAACGTTATTAAATATGTAACTTTTTCATTTTCCCATACAGATTATAAATTGCAGATGAATTGAATTTCAGGTAAAAATGAATGTTTATTTGGATATTTAATGGGACTTTTTTCAGTTTTGCAATTATATTGAAACTCATCATAAAAACAAATGCGAAGTTCCTTTTTAACTCAATACAGTGTATGTTTCCTGTTTAGGGATAAACAAAATTTGTTTTTATACTAGCAGGCACACAGATGTTTCTTAGTATTGATCTTTCTCAGTAATGATCTGTAAACATCTTAGAGTACATATGGAGATCCTGGAAAATCCATGAAAATAAACATGATACTAAAGAGTCCAATGAACATAGCCAGCAGCCAACACACCTTTTCATCTTTTCAAGTAGCCTTGGTTTCAAACTTGAATCATAAATTATTTAGATTTTAATTACAGAAAGTTAGAGAAACCACATTGTAACAGTCCCAAACATCTGTCAGTCTTTGCTAATTACAACAGTCTCACTCCATTTGAAAACAGCAGACAGGGAAATTGTCATTGTAAAAGAAAGCTTATTATTTTACTTATTTTATATTCTATTTATGTTCTTTCTACTCTTTAGTTAAAGAGATATTATTAAGAATTGTATCCAAGGATTTACCTTAATAGGGCAAAGGGATTTGCTGTAGATCTTTTCGATCGACAGCAGCCATGGGCTTATGTAGGACGTTGTACTAGATGGAAATTATTCCATATGAAACTTTGTTACTATGTAACTACAATTATTTTTTTTAAATAAAATAAACTTTGTATGTTGTACAAACAGTGTAATTTGAATCAAATGTTTCACTAAGAGTTTGAAAGTTGAAAGTTTAACTATTGAATAGCCTCCCAGATGCCATCAAATCTTCCCCCAGTATTAACTCACTCAAAAGCTCCCTATTAACATACCTCAATACAGAATGCACCTGTGAACATGTTACATAGTGACTATATTTTCTACATTTTTTTTCTGTGTTAATCTGTATATTTGTGTTATTTTTTAATATCTTGCATTTATTACTTTGTATTTCTGTAACGACTGTAAAATTTCAATGTTCTTGAACCCAGGACATACTTGAAAATGAGAGAAATCTCAATGTATCCTTCCTGGTAAAATACTTTTCAAATATATAAATACATAAATAAATAATAGAGCGAGATTAAAAAAAATAAAAATAAATTATCGAAAAGCAATGACAAAATGTCTTTTTACAACATGAAGTGATGATAAATTCCACAATGTTCCTGCTTGAAACTATTGCTACTTGCACAGTGTGAAATATATTCTGTAGAAGAGAATATGCCTGTACTTTACTGAAATAACTATGCCATACCCTAAACAGCAACATATGAATGTATAGCCTTATGCAATTGATCTTGGATGTATTCCTTACTCAATTTTACAGTATAGGGACTGTGCATGGGTTTATATTTTTGTTTATACCTATGCAAAACAGTCTTCTTGAGTTCAGTAGTCTTATTCACACATTTAAGCGCACAGACATTCATCTAAAACACCTGCACAATTGCACATTTCACTAGACATGTGCACAATGAAAAAATTAGTTTCTTTTCAATTTGGACCGATTCGTTCTGTTTTTCAATTAGTGTCGATGCCTTTGTTATGTTACTGTGATTCATATTTCAGATTGATTTGTTAGTTTAGTCGATTGTCAATTCGTATTTCTGATTGATTCGTTATTTAGTTTTTATTGGTAATTCCTTTTTCGGATCAATTTGTATTTTATATTTAGTTTTTATTAGTTATTTTGCTTTTATTAGGTTTTTCATTTTTATTAGTTATTTTTGGAATGTGAACCGGATAAATTAATTATTACTTGATTATGGTAAAAAAGAAAATATATCTAATCCCCCTGCCTTTGGTGCTGAAACCTATTCAGTACCAAGGACATCAGCTATTCTTGGTGCTGAAACCTATTCAGCCCCATGGATAGCCGCTTCACAGGGCTCTGTAGCCCCGCAGAGCTGCTATCCATGGTGCTGAAACGTATTCAGTACCAAGGACGGCAGATTGTGGGACTTTCGAGCCCCGCGGAGCTGCTATCAATGGAGCTGGATAGGTTTTTAGCACCAAGAATAGCTGCTGCTCATGGTATTGAATAGGTTTCAGCACTATGTACAGCCCCCACCAGACGCAGCCAGACTGAAAGAAAAAAACTACTGTGTTCTGCAAAGAAAAAAAGCCTTGTTTTAAATTAAATTCGAAATCCAAAAATTTCAACAAAAAAGTCACAAAAAATGCCTAAAAAATCCTAAAAAATAAATAATTATTCTTTTGCTGCAAGTGAAAAGAATAAATGATTGAATAAACATTTGATATAAATGGGGAATATTTTTTACATTGAAACCATGGGATTCGCCTGTTTAAAGCTCTCTAAAATCACAGAATTCCGGTGCTGTTCTGCGTTCTCTGAATAGATTAACCATTATTTCTCTATGGGGAATTTCATTGCCGCTGAATCGTATCGAATAACACCATGGTGCTGTCCATGGCCTGTGGTGCTGAATATAACAGATTCAGCACCACATCCAATGGACAGGGACGCAATGCCGAGTTTAAGTGGAACTGTATAACAAATTCATCCGTAAAAACGTAATCAATTTGTTTTATAACAGTTTGTTTTCGTTCAGTGTCAGTCCAAATCGATTCGTTTTCTGATCTTTTCAGACAGAACCGATTCGTATTTTGGAAGCACTTCCGAAGTACAAATGCACACTTACATGGATAATGGACTACACAAATCCTTCTTCCGATCCTATGTAAAAGTAAAAACTTTCATCTCTAGTGACCATTTTCACAAATGCCTCATGACATAAAGCATTAAATGCAGTGATTCCAGGATAAGATATATACTCCCATTAGCCATAAACAGAGATGGTAAGTGGAGTCTGACTTTTTTTGCAACTTTTATAAAAGGGACAGTGTAGGAAAAAAATATACTTGCACTTTTTATTCAAGCAAGTAGCAAGATGTTGTTTTAAAAATTAAAGTCCAGTAATTAAAACTTACATTTATTCCACTGTAAAACCATCTGAACTACACAAAACTGGCAATTCTTGGGACTCATGGGAGATATGAGATCAATTGGGATATCACCAAAGATACCCGATAATATACAATCATATGCTTCCCATAGAAAAACACTGAAGAAACACATTCAGGAAACATGCACAAATACACACATATATTCACTGACCCCTTACCGGACCAGCATCAATTTCTTTGTTTTGCACGGAACGCTTTCTTGACTAAAAACCTGTATAATTGATTTTGCATTGCAGTACAGTGAAAAACTAAACTAGCATAAACAACTCAGTTTGCATGACTTTTTAATGCCAGATTTGTGTGCTCCCTGGGGGGATACTTTTGCATGCAAGTTCCACTGCGTCTCCACAGAACAATGGATTGAGGCTGCATGCACAGTCCCAATCCTTGGCTGCAGTCTCACGGAACACTCGCTGCTGCGAGACATCTGAGACAGGTGATGTCAGCATGCGGACTGTGCTCTACCTGGGGACATCTGTGTGAGTGGAGGAAACTCCTTCACTACACACAGTAGAAAAGCTGATCCGCAGAGGTTGGGGAGGAAAAGAAGAGTGTGACATAATCCTCTCACTCTGCCAAACTGCAAAAATAAAAAGTTGTCAGAGTGAGTAGAGTGTCCATTTAACAGTTGATTTTTTTTCTTAAGTAATCCTTACGTATCTCTCGTGCCACGGATCCAATTGTGCTTTTGCTAAACCTATGTGACTCCAATTACTTGCACTCACGAATCCTATCCAGCAATTAAACAAAGTGAATGTGAATAAAGCCCCAGGGCCGGATGGAATACCCCCGCGAGTACTGAGGGAGCTATGTGTTGAAATATGTAAACCTCTGTTCTTAATCTTTCAAGATTCTTTTCTTTCAGGAATCGTACCAGAGGATTCGAGAAAAGCTGACGTGGACCCTATATTTAAGAAAGGTTTAAAATTTGTGCCTGGGAATTATAAACCTGTGAGCTTAACATCTATGGCTGGGAAAGTATTTGAGGGGTTCCTAAGGGATAATATTCAGGAATTTATTGGGAGGTATAATGTAATAGGCAAAAATCAGCATGGTTTTATGAAACACAGATCATGTCAGGCTAACCTAATTACATTCTATGATGAAGTAAGTAGAAGTATAGATCAGGGGGTCACAATGGATGTGATTTACTTGGATTTTGCCAAAGCTTTCGACACAGTTCCACACAAAAGGTTACTATTTAAATTAAGAAAAATTGGTCTAGATGAAAATACTTGTTCTTGGATAGGAAACTGGCTAAAAGATAGGGTACAGAGAGATTCACCAACCTTCCCATGATTCTCCACCCAGAGAGTGGTCATATATGCAACATTTTCAAGATGGACATCAGTGGTAAGTGGTGTCCCTCAGGGGTCTGTTATAGGACCAATTCTATTCAATTTATTTATAAATGACCTTGAGTTAGGCATTGAAAGTCATGTATCAGTGTTTGCAGATGACACAAAACTAGGAAAAGTAATAGAATGTGAGCAAGATGTTACTTCGTTGCAGAGGGATTTAGATAGATTAGGGGACTGGGCACTTAAATGGCAGATGAAATTTAATGTAGATAAATGCAAAGTTATGCACTTTGGAGTTAAGAACACACAAGAAATTTATACCCTAAATGGTACGGAGTTAGGGAAATCCAAGCAGGAGAAGGATTTGGGAATAATCATAGACTTCAAACTAAGTAACAATGTGCAATGTCAAACAGCAGCCACTAAGGCCAGCCAGGTATTGGCATGCATTAAAAGGGGAGTTCACTCTCGGGATGAAAACATAATATTGCATCTGTATAAATCAATGGTAAGACCGCACCTTGAATATGCCGTGCAATTTTGGGCACCTGCCTTAAGAAAGGATATTATAGTGCTAGAAAAAGTGCAGAGACGGGCAACTAAATTAATAAGGGGAATGGAAGGTTTAAGTTATGAGGAAAAGATTAACAAGCTTAAACTTGTTTAGTTTAGAGAAACGGCGCCTTAGAGGGGATCTGATAACCTTATATAAATATATACGGGGCCATTATAAACCCTTGTCTGTAAACCTATTCATTAACAGGACTATACACAGGACACAAGGTCACCCATTTAGACTGGACGAAAGGAAATTCAGCCTAAAGCAAAGGAAGGGTTATTTTACGGTGAGAACAATAAAGCTGTGGAATTCTCTGCCTGTTGAGGTGGTTTGGTCAGAGACTGTACAGACTTTTAAAAAACGACTGGATGACTTCCTGCAGACACGGAATATTAAGGGTTATAATATTTAATATGTGGGTAAGCTTCTTGATCCAAGGAGAAATCTGACTGCCATTCTGGGGTCAAGAAGGAATTTTTCCCTAATTTGCTGCATATTGGCGAGCATTTCAGAGTGGGTTTTTTGCCCTATTTTGGATCAACAGCAGTAGGTGTTGTGTGAGAGGCTGAACCCGATGGACGCATGTCTTTTTTCAGCCTATGTAACTATCATCTCCAGGAGTTGGCACCAGTGGCACTTCTGCTATCAGTTAGAGGTATCAAGTAATGGCTCCCCTCTAGTAAAAGTGAGCTGATGATGGTTAACAAGTCAGCCTAACTTTACCCTAAAGGGCATAGTTTTGAAAACTTGAACTGCAGGGACCTTGCACTATAATCATTATAACATGGGTTTTTTATGCCTAGAGTGTCCTTTCAAAAATCATAGTCACACATTATTTTAATGAGATGTTGGTGATTAATTCTATCAAAGTACTACTTTTACATTTTTATTCTTAATTATTTGAAGAAACTGCTGATTGATTTAAATTCCTTAAATATATCTATGAGCCTTATTTATTCATTTTTCTTAAAGCATGTTTTTATTTTTCCACACACCAGGCTTTAATTTTAAACTTGCATAATTGAGCAGTAGGGTGCACAACCTTGTCAATGAATATATTTTTGCTGTGGTTCTTGTCATTTTTACATGACAGATATAGAATGAAAACATGCCAGTCAGATGTTCTATTGTAATGAACCTCCTTTTGAGAAAATTATGTTTACATTTAGCCTTTAGTGACAAAGTCATTAAAACCACAAATGTGTAAAACGATATGTTGAACTATTATATAGAGTACTAGCTTTTGCCCGCGGCTTCGCTCGCGTGGACTTTGGGATTTGGTAAAATACGTGTTTTTTAAATTTTTCACGAAGAATCAAAATAACAATTTTCACGTCTGTAACACCTTCTGTTTTTGAGATATAAGTATCCTGTTTAAAAGTATTCACCCCCCCTTTTCCACCCCCACTTGGATCTTTGGGAAATGGTAGAACACGTGTTTGTTTATTTTTCAAGGAGATTGTAAATACCAAACTTCACACCTGTAACATCTTTGGTTTTTGAAATATAGGTATACTGATAAAAGTATTCACACCCCTTTCACCCGACCCCCCCCTTAACTGAATTTTTTTGGAAAATGGTAAAACACATGTTTGGGTTTTTTTACATGAAGATTGTAAATACCAAATTTCACATCTGTAACATCTCTGGTTTTTGAAATATAGGTATACTGATAAAAGTATTCAACCCCCCCTTTTTGCCCCTCCACTTGATTTTTGAAAACTGTAATATATGTGTTTTTTATTTTTCAAGACAAATCTAAATACCGATTTTCACGTCTGTAACATCTTCTGTTTTTGAGCTATAGGTATCCTGTTTAAAATATTCAATCCCCTTTTTCACCCCCTTAGAGGCAGAGTTTCCAAAAATCCTTCCTTAGTGGGTGCCTATGTCATAAGCATTATACCTTCAAAATGTCACCTTCCTAGGTTAAACGGTTTCAGCTGGGCGTTGATGAGTCAGTCAGTCAGGACTTTTGCGTTATATATATATATATATATATATATATATATATAATTGTAAAAGCGGTATGCTCTATATCATTTCATTTTGAAAGAAAAAAAAGTATTTAATTTTTTTCATTTTAGATCAATATTGATGATCAATTATCTCACAGTTCTAGTTAAAAAAGTAACTTTATGGGGAAAATGACTGACAGAGGTATTAAACACCAATATACTTTGAATAGGATCCATTAACCCCTTCGCTTCCAAGTTGTTTTCCATAAGTCAACTGTTAGGACCAGTGGTTTTATGGAAAACAACTTTCCTTTGCAGACAGTGTAAAAATTTATGGTTTTCATACCAATAAAACAAACTTGTCTGCTAGCTTAGTTTAGCTACTACTTAAGTGTGTTTTAAAAAATATATAGTTAATCACAGACTTATTTATTGGTTCAGTTATTATGTTTTAGTTATTACATATTATGGTACATCCTTAAAACTTATTCCTACAGAACAAAAATATTCTTTGAACACTGACCGGCACAGTAGGAGAACAAAGGCTTAAGGGATTTACTTGTAAACTGTGGGAAAGGAGACAAAATCAATTACTACTATACATGCATAATTTATTCCATGTTCAGCTGCCTACAATAAAAGTTCTTTTACACAATGCAGTACTGGTAGAAATTTTAATTATTCACAACTTCTAAAATGTACCTATGTTACAGCCCTTCAGGGGCTTTTTTTCTAGCTATATGCATATTTTGAACCATCTTCCTCCAGTGGCACTTCTTTGTATGCACTCTAAATAGTACATTAAATCATATTACTAAACAGATTGACATAAAATGATAAAAATGAGTGCCGCTAATGATAAAAATGAGTGCCACTTGATAAACAAATTGGCAATAAATAGTGCATACATGTCTATGAATCGCTATAGATAACAAAATTGAAAGTGTTCACAGGAATATATAGTTAAAATATTAATGGAACTTTAGTTTGGCTGCTCATAGTATTAAACTGAAATAATGAATACCATGTTTACATACAAAAGTACTAAATATATTAAAAGAAATGATTAGGTAAGCTCTCTGGAATTCACATTGAAAACAATTTTTGAATGACTATAGTAGTGCTTCCTAAGGCTGGGGTCAGACGAGCGTGATTTCTACGGGCTGTACGTCCGTGCAGTACGGACATCGTCAGTACGGATGACGCAGTAGTGGTCACACAGTCCGTTTTTTCACTGAAGTTATTTTTGACGGATGTAGGAGGGAAAAATAAATTACAATGAAAAAACATTCTGTCCGTCAAAAATGCTGGACGTATAAATGCAGTCCGTCTGACCTCGCTCCATCACTCACACACAAAGCTATGCAGACGTTGTGGACGTGGCGCACTCCGCACGTCCGTTCTAGCAGTATTACGTTCTTGCCTAACCTGCGTCCGTTTGCCGCGGCCGTTGTGCGTCCGCAGTTCAGTGCGGACGTACTTCATGTGTCAGGCTCCAATGGACTTACTTTCATGCTATCACGGACGTACTTTTAGGCGCAATCACGGACGTGAACACTACGCTCGTCTGACCCCAGCCTTAAAAGTGATTTTAACCCCTACACTATTCAGATTGCATATACTTGGTCTTCAAAAGAACCTTCTGGTGAACCAATATCAAGCACATTGAAGTGGAGCAACACATCTAATTCTGGAGCAACGCAAATTAATTTGGTTTAAATGTGAAGAAATTTCATGTGCATGTTCTGGGCTCAATTTGTAAATTCCTTTTATTATCAAATGGGCTCCAGAATACACCACTGAAATTTCAACACATCTGAGATCAAAGCCAATGTGTTGAAATTATTTGAAAACCTTTGAGATCAGTTTTTCCTGCATGGAAACACAGACCTCAAGCTATATGTATATAGTAGTGCTTTTTAGGCTAGGGACAGATGAGCGCATTTTCTGCAGCCACCGTCAAAATGTACGTCGATGCGTGCGCACGCATTTTTTCACGGAATACGCTTAAGTGGTCAGACGATGCGCAATTCTGGACGTATTTCATGACGGTGGGGTAAAAAGAAGTCTAGGGAAATCCGGCTGTTTGAACGTTATGTAGGCCGCACACTAGCAGCGTCTGACATCTCCTAATCACGCACACACGCTGCTATGCGGCCGCAGCGCACTCTGTACGTCAGTAGCAGCGGTTTCACGTTCTGATTTAAAAATGCGTTCATTTGCTGGTTGCGGTGGTGTCGGCGCACTTTCGTACGCACGTACTGCATATATTGGCCGTCATTGGCCGTTATGTGCTGCTACTGCGCCGTGATTTAGTGCGCCTGCACGCGCGTTCCGACTGCCCCACTCTGACCCTAGCCTTAGCCAGCAGAAGGAACCCTCTGCCTGTCATGCTTGTGTAAGGTTTTGCAGCGTCATCGCCATAAAAAGGCCTTAACCAGTGCTGCATCCTGATTGAGGCAGCACCTTTTCTATGATGTCCTGTTACCTCTTGCCTTCCCTTGCTACAGAACAGTTCTATGCAACACGTGACTAATCATGTATTGGCTGCACCTAATAAAAGGCTACGCCTCCAAACAGCCAATGCTCAAACATTGTAGTCCTTCACCTCTTAGAGAAAGGTCCTATGAGTTGCTGCTTGTCACGGACCTGACATGGCACTTTTGACGTGCGTCATTTGGACTTGGGGTGCAGATCAGCCTGACATGGAGATGGATTTGTAGGGTGCAGGATTCAATCAATATTAGTCCATTCCCTTCTTGTGTGCAGAATGTTGGTATAATCTATGTTTATGCAAGAATGTTATTGTCAATCTGTTATTTGTTGAAAGGATTAACGTCTAAATTTACCCTGTCAAGAATGTGCTTATCTGTTTCTATTTGAGTAGGTTGTTAATCTGTTGACTGTAATCTGTTATTCCAACTCCTATTGTCCCGCCTCATTAGAAATGTTGAGTAAAGTTTGATTTAATTATCTGTCCCTAATCTCATTATGCTTCATCTTCCAAAAGGCAAATGTTTGTGCAATTGTCTGTTTCAGCCTAATTAGGTCCCCCAGCAGTTTCTAGGGGGGGTTGTGTATGTAAATGACCCATATGTGACCATATAAATGTATGTGTGAGTGTCCCTTATTAAACCAGTTGATCCTGTTTGAATACACAGCCTGCCTGGTGTCTCATTCAGGGTACTCACAATCACCCTAGGAAGGCACGGAACGGTCATCTGGAAATTCATCCAAAGAGGCAGCAGGTCCTATCCAGTGGGTCAGGGGCAGGAGGTCAGGCTGCTAGGAGCACTGAGTCCCAAGCAACTCAGCAGTCGGGCTGATCTGCATAAAGGAGGGTGTCTGGAGAGCTGGACAAGCGGACAAGAGCGTTTCCATCAAACTGCTCCTCAGACCCTAATTCCCAACCTCATTACCAAGAATTCTCCTGCTTTGCCTATACTGTTGCCAAACTTAGCCTTTCTCTGGACTACTCCCTCTGATCGCCGCCTGTGTTGTTACTTTGCTTTCACCGTTACCAAACCCAGATTGTTACCAACACTGCTCTGAATGTTGCCTGCCTACCGACCTTTTGCTTGACCTTGACATCGCTAAAACACTGCCTGCCTAAAGGAAGTACTTTTAGCAGTCTACCTCCACACTATCTGGTGTGTATGCAATACCGCACATTGGGCTCACAAATTTGTTTAGCCAGTGCCCCTCTGGTACCGCTGTCGCCACAAAACAACTCATACATGCCCTGGTAATCTCCCGACTCGACTATTGCAATAATCTCTTATCTGGCCTCCCTCTGTCCCGCCTCTCCCCCCTACAATCCATCCTGAACACCTCCGCCAGACTAATTCACCTCACCCGCCGCTCTGTCTCTGCCGCTCCCCTCTGCGAGTCCCTTCACTGGCTCCCCACCCACTGCAGAATTAAGTTCAAAATCCTTATCCTTACCTACAAAACCCTCACTAACTCAGCTCCCCACTACCTGTCCTCACTAATCACCAAATACACCCCAGCCCGCTCCCTAAGGTCAAACAGTGACCTGCGCCTAGCTTCTCACCGCATCACCTCTTCCCATGATAGACTGCAGGATTTCTCATGCGCAGCCCCCACTCTCTGGAATGCTCTCCCTCGTACTGTCAGACTTTCCCTAACTTCTCTTCCTTCAAACGCTCCCTTAAAACGTTCCTATTTAGGGAAGCCTACCACCCAACTCACTGACGCAATCATCAATCACTCTAACCTTACAGTCCTCTCCTCCTGTTTTCCAACCCCAACCCTCCCAGATTGTGAGTTCCTACGGGAATAGGCCCTCATCTCCTCCTGTACTGTTTGTCAAATGTTGTTCAATGTATTGTAACCCTGTCTATACTGTGCTTATTGTACAGCGCTGCGGAATATGCTGGCGCTTTATAAATAAAGAATAATAATAATAATACTGAACCTAACCACTAGATGGAAGTGTAGTGTCAAGCCATACCATGGGCTACCCCTTCACTGAACTGACCCATCACCTACTGGTGATGGGTGTGGGAATAGGCTAACAGATCTTTCTCCTGTTATACATAAATTATGGCATGTGGAATTGTATTATCACGTACAATACTGGGTTTCACTGTGTCTTCTTAACACCCAGGTATCCAAAATTATTTTTGCTTTAAAAATGCAATATTTTTGTTCAAAGCCAATTCAAAACCAATAGAGAGATGCATTAATTTACAAGTTAGATTTGTTAGAAATTAGTGTCCGTATTATGATGTACAACTTTTCATTACTAGATGGCATTGTTTGTGAATGTTGCAATAATGTATGTTTTGTTAACAATTTTGTGCTCATAAAGTTATTCCAAACAGGAAGTTACAGAAGAATAAGCAAGTTTTGAATGAACACAGTGTTGTGAATAGACTTTAGATTCTAATGTTTTATTTCTGTAGTGTGGATTCAAGTATTTCCAATAGGACAGATCATAATGCAAATTTCTACAAGTTCCATGTTCAGAAAGCCTAATTATGCAAATAAAATGGTCATACTGGCAAATTTACACAAAGTTATATATACAAAAGTAGTATAATATGACATGTGCATGACTCCATTTGCCTAAATAACAACAAGAAAGCAACACAACCAAATGCACAACACTAGATAAAATAAAATATATTTTTATTAATACAAAACTACACACAAAAAAAGCGGATAACCATGTGTAATGAATACTGACGAAAAAGATAACATAAATAAGGTAAATAGTCACAAAGAATCACCAATGATTCAAAAAAAGATAGTAAAGAGTATATATATTTAGAGCACAAAATATGAGCCCTATTAACCAATAGATGTATATGTTACAGGTAAAACCCGAAGTGCGGTTAATCCTAGGATTACCCGGGTAATCCTGACATTACCCAAAACCACTGGGTAAAGCTGCAAAAAAATGAAAATTTCGGACTTTACCCGGGTAATTTTAGGACTAACCAACCGTCCTTGGGTAACAGTCTGGAAGAGCTGAAAAATTCACACTTACCCGGATAATGTGTAAATCTGAAGCTTTACCCGGGAAATCTGAGGACTATCCACAGCTTCACATGGGTAATCTGCAGAGCATCCAAACCCGCTTGGGTAAAAGTGAATTTTGCTATTATCTCTGGATATTATCAATGAAAATGGCAAAAGACAAACATTAAAATGTATTAAGGATATAATGAATATACAGAGTGACAGGATGTGTTTCTTATATGAATGTGAAAGAGTTACATGATCTTTATTATGTGTCATATGTGCTTATACTGTATATCATTTATAAAACATAATAACCATCAGGTTACTCTTTATATAATATCTTTATCTTCATAAATTCATTTTCAGACAATTAATGCACAGAGTAACCTGACGGTTATTTAATGTGTTTTGTGACTGTGGATACAATTTCGTTAACAAAATTGTGCTTTTTGTTATTTTTATCAGTCAGATAACAGTTTGCAGCTTTACCCGGGTAATCCGCGGAATTCAGTCAACTGTAACCTGCTAAAAACCCAAGAAAAGCATAGTACCGAGAGATGTTTGGATACTTTGCAGATTACCCAGATAAAGTCTGATGTTTCGTTGCGCATCACACTTTATCCAGCAACACTAGGGTAATGTGCGAATTACCCGTTTAAAACAGTGCAGAAAACCGGAGTACCCAGAGGCTTCTGGATACTTTGCAGATTACCCAGGTAAAGTCCAAAATTTCATTTCACTTTGGACTTTTGCTAATGACGCCTGGGTAATGCTAGGATTACCCAGGTAATCCCAGGATTAACCACACTTCGGGCTTTAACCGTAACATATACATAACGTGACTAAGATCCAAAGCATATCAAAAAACGACACCACCAGTATCCTGCTATTAATAAAGCCTGTATATATATATATATATATATATATATATATATATATATATATATACCAAACACATACGTGTAGGAAAGCAAGTAGCATAAATATAGAAAGTCCTACGCCTATATCAAGGGTTACCAGGCAATTTAAAGGCATATGCTGCAGCACCTCTCTGCAGTATAATTAATGCAGCATAGGAATCCGCACACTGCTGGGCAGTGCCTCTCTGCAGTATAATTCAGCATATGAATCCGCACACTGCCGTGCAGCGTTTCTCTGCAGTATAATTAATGCAGAATATGAATCCACACACTGCCGGGAACTTCCCAGCATTGTGTGGATTCATATGCTCCATTAATTATAACTCATAAAAAACGAAAAACTAACTGATCAAAAAAATGAATCGATCCGAATCAATGAATCAATCTCCAGAGAGGTGCTGCCTGGCAGTATGCGGATTCATATGCTTCATTAATTATACTGCAGAGAGTCACTTCCCAGCAGTGTGTGGATTCATATGCTGCATTGAAACTATGGATTAAAAAACCTAGTTTCTTTAAAAAAAAATTAGGAAACCTAAAATTCCACCCAAAAAATGCCTAAAAAAATCCTAAAAGAATAAATAAGTAAAGAAACTTTAATTCTATTGGTCGTAATCTACTTCCCGTTCTTAAATAAGCAATAAAAAAATGAAATAACTCATAAAAGCGAAAAACTAACTGATCCAAATCACCCGAAATGATCCAAATCGCCAAAATTATCCAAATTGCCAAAATTATCCGAATCACCGAAATTATCTGAATCACCGAATCAAAATGATCTGAAACGAAAGAAAAAAACTGTCTGAAATGATCCGAAACTAAAAAAAACACCAAAAAAACTAAACAAAACAAAACGAAAAAAAGAAGTCATGCACATCCCTAAAAATTATTATACCGATATTTGTTACACTAAAATGGTTATATAAAAAGATTTCTTATTTGTAGAGAGAAAAGAAGAATATAAAAATGCAAAGGGCATTATTCCTTCCTGTTGTGTTTTGAAGTCAGTATAAGACGAAAACACACTCAGCTGCCAACATCTTAACTTCTGTAATCTATTCAGCCAAATCAATTCTGCACAGCACTGGGAGAGTCCATTTAATAGTCTCCTATTACTATGTGTTGTGTAATGAAAGGACTACAATTTATCAATCTTGGATTTGTGTGTTTATGTACATCCCTGTGAGAATAACATGCTGGAAAAAATGAAGAGAAAAGAGCTCAAGTTATTTTCTAATTTGCTATTTTTCAACATATAGTCAGAGGATTTAGAATATGATATACACTAGTTTCCATTTAAACCCACAATGTAGCAACCATGACCATTTAAGTTCAGTGAAATGGTCTTGGGGGCACCTTTGTCCATTCCCATTCCTGGCGGTAGTGTCAACTTTCAAAGTTTCCTCTTTACCTCGAGTGTTGTCATCCAACATCTGCTGAATAGTCTTCTGAGTTTTGGGTCCTAATGGCTAAAAATGTAATCAGTGTACAATTACACACAGATGTAGTTTAGAGAGAAGTTGCTGTTTGCAACAACATCTCTATGATGCATCTAAATGCTTCTGTATTGAGAAGCGCTGATTGCATGCATTCTAGCCATGCATGTGCTGATCTTCAGGATGCTGGCGTTCGAGCTGCTTCATGCAGGAAGGTGACAGGCTGTGAGCATTGGGGGAATACACAGCTTTGGTTATAACTTCAGTTTATACACTCTAGTTGAGAAATAGTCACTAATAATAACTCACATCTCTGTTTTGTCTTGCACCCAAAAAACCCTTATACTTCTAGTTCATCTACTAATACAGGTCCTTTTGAAAAATATTTATATATATGTGGATATATGAAATATATTTTTCATTATATCAGTTATCTGTGCATCCTAAAATGACAGTTTTTAGAAACAGAAACATGTATGGTCATAAAAAGGTTGAAAATGTGTTTAATGATGCAAAATTAACACCTTTGCAGCTATTTCACCCCTGCGTGCTGAGCTCATTTTCACTATTTTGTGCTTATGTGACGTACTTGAAAAGGAGAGAAATCTCAATGTACCCTTCCTGGTAAAATACTTTATAAATAAATAAATGTGTTTTGAAGTCATGTTTTACTGTAGGACCCATACAAATTACATATTCTTTAGTTCCGCAGCCTCTCAGGAGACTCAAATTACACAATTTTTATGTGTACGCGTGAAACTCGAAAAATTAGAAAATTAGAAAATCGTGCAAAAGTTCATTTATATCAGTAATGCAACTTAAAAGGTGAAACTAATATATGAGACTCATTACATGCAAAGCAAGTTAGTTTAAGCCGTGATTTGCCATAATTGTGATGATTATGGCTTACAGCTCATGAAAACCCCAAAGCCCCACAATCTCAGAAAATTAGAATATTACATGCAATCAATAAAACAAGGATTGTACATAGAATAATATCGGACCTCTGAAAGGTATAAGCATGCATGTACTCAGTACTTGGTTTTGGCCACTTTTGCAGCAATTACTGCCTCAATGCGGTGTGGCATGGAAGCTTTCAGCCTGTGGCACTGCTGAGGTGTTATGGAAGACCAGGATGCTTCAATAGTGGCCTTCAGCTCTTTTGCATTGTTCGGTCTCATGTCTCTCATCTTTCTCTTGGCAATGCCCCATAGATTCTCTATGGGGTTCAGGTCAGGCGAGTTTGCTGGCCAATCAAGCACAGTAAATCCCACGGACAATGAACCAGGTTTTGGTGCTTTTGGCAGTGTGGGCAGGTGCCAACTCCTTCTGGAAAATAAAGTCAGCATCCCCATAAAGCTCATCTGCGGAAGGAAGCATGAAGTGCTCCAAAATCTCCTGGTAGACGGCCGCGTCGACCCTGGACTTAATGAAGCACAGTGGACCAACACCAGCAGATGACATGGCTCCCCAAATCAACACAGACTGTGGAAACTTCACACTGGACTTCAAGCATCTTGCAGTGTGCCTCTCCATTCTTCCTCCATACTCTGTGTCCTTGGTTTCCAAATGAGATGCAAAAGTTGCTCTCATCAGAAAAGAGGACTTTGGACCACTGAGCAACAGACCAGGTCTGTTTTTCTTTAGCCCAGGTAAGACTCTTCTGACGTTGTTTGTTGTTCAGGAGCATCTTGACAAGAGGAATACGACATTTGAAGCTCATGTCCAGGATCCATCTTTGTGTGGTGGCTCTTGATGCACTGACTCCAGCCTCAGTCCACTCCTTGTGAAAGTCCCCAACACTTTTGAATGGCCTTTTCCTGACAATCCTCTCCAGGCTGCGATCATACCTGATGCTTGTGCACCTTTTTCTTCCACACTTTTCCCTTCCACATAACTTTCTATTAATGTGCTTTGATACAGCACTTTGGGAACATCCAACTTCTTTTGCAATTACCTTTTGAGGCTTTCCCTCCTTTTGGAGGGTGCCAATGATGGTTTTCTGCACAACTGTCAGGTCAGCAGTCTTTGATTGTGATTCCTACTGAACCAGACTGAGAGACTAATTAAAGGCTCAGGAACCCTTTGCAGGTGTTATGGCTTAATTAGCTGATTAGAGTGGGACACTTTGAGCCTAGAATATTGCACCTTTTCACAATATTCTAATTTTCTGAGATTGTGGATTTGGGGTTTTCATGAGCTGTAAGCCATAATCATCACAATTATGACAAATCACAGCTTGAACTATCTCATATATTAGTTTCACCTTTTAAGTTGCATTACTGAAATAAACAAACTTTTGCACGATATTCTAATTTTTTCGAGTTTCACCTGTACATGCAAAGAGTTCAATGGCCTCCACAATCATCAGATCTCCTGAGTAGAGCTCCTTTGGGTTGTGATGGGTTGTCCTTTGGGTTGTTACTTTATAACGTCAACATGGACTATTTCCAGCAACTTTCTTAATTGGATTTCCTGAAAAACTGAGGCTTTTTAATCCATCCTGAGAATGTTGCACATGATGTGAGCACTGTGTGCAAGTGTATTTGTATGTACACACACCCCTACTTCCAACTTACAGTGAATTTATGCAATTAGTTATTGTTGAGAAAAGCAATCTAATTATTCATTAAGTATTGTTTTGAAGAAAATACATTTTCATACAAAAATAAAATGGTCAGTTATGTGATCTATTTGTAAGATACTGTCAGGCCTGTCATACTTTAAATAGATTTTTTAACAAGAAAAAAAGGTTGTCATTTGCGATTACCACTGTAGCTCCATGTGAAACAAAACACAATCAGAGGTTTTGGTTTACTTGACAAGCCATCAAATGGCCATTCAAGTAAACCAAAACCTCTGACTGTGTTTTGTTTCACATGGAGCTACAGTGGTAATCGCAAATGACAACCCTTTTTTCTTGTTATGTTTTATACATGAAGTGGGCTGGATACTTCTGGTCTACGCAGCCGCCCTAGTATGGAAAAGGCGTGAAACAGTTTTTCTGCATATATTTAAAAAGATTTTACCCGATTTCTTTTCTTGACTGTATTCAAAGAATTTATGTACAAGCACATTTGGTTAAAGAAACAAAACAGAAATACGGTGGAAATTTGTTAACAAGAAATGTGAATTCGAATGAGTTCTTATCTGAAGGATTGTGCCGTACTGTACATGACTTCACATTGGATTCAAACCTGAGAAAAATAAATATTCATAGTTAAATAATCATCAGCCCATTCATCCTGTTCATAAATAGAGAGAATATCTCAGGGGGAATAATTATACTCTTTAATTCCTTTCTTCTCAGTGACAGTTTAGCAGTGGTTTTGTAAGCAGTATCAATGATGTACACAATTTAAAAAAAAGTCACAGAAACATAAAATAAATATACAGTTTAGGAATTCAATCGGTGGAATTAGTAACGGGCACATGAAATCTTCTGAGTTAGATTCCAAGTCAGCTGTAAACTTAACCTGCGCTGTTGAAAACCTACCGAAACCTCTATGGCATGGGTGAGATTATAACCAGGTAAATTTACATCTGACGTGAAATCTAATATTTTAGACAATAATAATCCTTCAAACATTGATTCTCGTCACTAAGCATATTAACATTGGCTTATTCTCTATTGGCTATCAATAAGGTAATTTCTATGAAGTAAGAATAGTAATATCTAATACGAAATAAATAAATGCTACCTTCATTAAAGGGAGACTCTAGGTGCTGAATGCTATCTAAGTTGTCACACTGACTTAAATGCCCTCAACTCTCACCCTCTGCCACCCCCCCAGGAGGGTTGACTCAGCCCTAATTATGCAGGGTTCAGCTGCACCAAGAAGCTGAGATCAACAAGTGCTAATTTCAGCTGCATGGATCAAGATGTGGAAACATAGCTCTTTTTGGGATGGAGATCCCAGCAAAACCTCTCTGTACCCTTTTATTGAAAGTAACTGGATGGGATGGAAACTTACACAAGCAGGTACTCCCCCCATGTCCCTTCCCTGTGGAGAGAGAATATGGAAAGAAAGAGATAAAGATACAATAAGAGTAATTCTATCTCTATTAATAATCTGCTGATTGCCACTGTCAGGCTCATGCCAACATGCAGTGGGTTCCTATTAATGAGAAATATACAAATATCACATTTAAGAAGTCGGTGAAGAGATTTCAACTGACATACAGGTCTATTCACTAAAGGAGAAACACAGGAGAATTTTGTCAGGAGAAGTGAAAATTACAGGTCAAAATAGCCAAACCAGAAAAATTCGCCCATTTATCTCATTTTCCAAATCAGCTATTTGGTCTAAAGTGTTCTCTTCTGCCAATTCTCTTGAGTTTCACCTATAGTGAATAGACATGTAAATCTAACAGGGTTATTCAGAGAAAGGTGAAAACCTTGAGAACTGGCAGAAGAAGAGAACAATCTAGACCAAATAGCTGATTTGGAAAGTGACATAAATGGGAGAATTTTTCTGGTTTGGCTATTTTGTCATAGAATTTTCCCAGTCATTCTCCTGGTTTTTACCTTTCTTTGAATAACCCTGTTAGAGTAGTTCCCAGCTGCAAATGTTGCAGCAAAACAAAATATTGATGTACTCCTTATTTTATGTTAATTGTTTACAACAATCTCAAAATTGGTTCCTTAAATGCAATAAATCTGTGGTGTGTTTTGTTGGTTGCCATTGAGGTGCCCTAACCCAACTGATACATGTTTCTTTTGGTCCCACAACAAGGAGACCAGACAACAATCCAATTTTCTCCTGGTTCTCTAGAAAGAACCCCACCTATGTAGACCTAATACGATTACTTGAGGTTTAAGAAATACTAGGAAGAAATTGTTCCAGGCTTGACATTCAGCATGCTGTAGTCATCCACACCAAGGAGGAACACGCAAATGGTTTAGGTACTCCTTTTAAGGTCTTTGCGCATATCTGCATTTTAAACAATACACTTGGTCTAGGCCATTTTCTGCTGATACCGTGAACCTACTGTTACAATTGCTAGGTGGTATCCATAGGTCCTGCTACAGGAGACCGTTTGCAGAGATATAGTGGCTTTAATTACTAGGCACTGATTGGGTGCTGAATACTGTAGCTACTACTCGTGAGATATTGTAGCGTCCAGACACGGCTCTTGACTGCATATATTGGCTATACATGAACTTTGCATCACTGGCATACGAGGGTTACATAGTAATATACAGCAGTGGCACATTTTGACCAAGCTCACTGTACCAACGAGGGTACCTTTTTCAACAAATTTGTACCAATAAAGTTTAATGGTTTTTTTGAAGATTTTATCTACTATCCTGCTCATCTACAGCACGGCTACCATCCATTCCCTGGGAACCACAAGACTCCTTGGGGTGTCCATCAAGGGGATTGATATCTCTTTATATACTTTTTCACACTTGGTTTTAGGCTTATCGCCTAGTTCTCAATGTAAACGTGCTCTGTCACTCTGTCAGTATCCCATGTCTAATTCCTAAATGCACAGTGCACATGAAGCAAAAATATCAGGGATCACGACGACTTTATATATATTTTGTTCTTAAGTTTACACCAACCTTGGAATAGGGCCCTTTTTCCTAAGAGCTGGAGTTCAGTTGGCAGTAATAGTGAAAGGCAGAGCTGCATCAAATTGCTGGCTGTGCTCATCACACTCTTCCCAGAATATTGCTGCTCAGTTGTCCAGCTGCTCAGGTGACACCTGATGGGCCACTCAAACCAATTTTCTGCAGTCTACATTCTGGCACATGCTCTGCCTATTACTGAGAATTGACTCCAAAAGCAATAACAGGTCCAGACATGCAGATACCCATACAACTCACATAGAGATACAAACAAATACATAGCTATATACATATACACACTTACCTTCAAGGAAAGCTGCTGGAGGCAGGTTTAGAAACTAGACTCTTCTCAGACTTCTTAATTTTGTCAATAAACACATTTTTCTCTTGGGTTTTATATTGTCTGTTTACTTTTGTGCATTTTACATGGTCATGTTTTATAGCTTTGGAAAGGCAAGACCCTGACCTCTCCAACAACATAAACAAAACCTGTGTGCAGTAAATTTTTTTGATATTTCTTTAACAATACAATGCATTAATAGAAACATACAGGGGGCCCATATTTTAGTCAGCCTAGCAATTGGGAGCTGCTAGGACCAAAAATAGCAACTCCATATTTCCAGTTGAATTACGAGCAAGTCACTGTATTATTGGCCTGGGGAGCCGCTAATTGATATTGACAATAGCAAATGTGGCATTGCAGGAATCCACTACTGGACTCCATAGGCTCCTTTGAAGTGTGCATAAGACTGTGTTTACCTGATTTCACAGGATCATGCTGATTCAACAGAAGGACACAGGAGAACTACTTGTTTTCTATGTCCATCAGGTTTCAGCATAAGGAGGTGGCCATCCTCTACCGAGAGACAAGAGGTGAGTATAGAATTTATTTTGATTTCAGTATTAAGTGATGTTGCTAATAGAAGAATCACTTAACACCAGTTTTAGCAGACATTTTTTTTCAATACTAGCTGCAGGTGAGAATAATAAGAGTAGCCTTGGAAACATTAGTTAACGGGGGGATATGTCAGGCCAAAAACATTTGCGTCATTAGAAAATAAATTTCTAAAAAATTGAAGGCATACCCAACAAGATACACCTGATAAAGCATGATGTAATCCATTATAGAACTGGAAAAATTGCAGTCATTTCATGTAAATTTTAGCCAATTTCTTTGGCAGAAAATTTGCAAACTTGCCACTATGTATAAGTTCTTGATGAATACAAATCTGTATATTCCAAAACAATCTACTGGTTTCAAGACTCAAGGTTTCAGATTACCAGATGGAGATGAAGTTCAATATGTGTCAAAGCTGAGCCTAGGCTAAACCAGCTTTGGTAGGATAAATTTTAATAAAACGACTTGCTCCATAAGCTGCATGGCCGAAAGTAAGTGCTAAGGGGACAGTGTATTGTCAGTAATTGAAAACACTAGCTCGCTCAGGACAGTTGTTCGGGTGCAAGAGAGGAGCTCCTGGTCTACAAGGGAGAGGCCTGGGTTCCTCAGCCAGTTGTTTCCCTTAGTCCATAAAACAGACACACTGGTATTCAAGATAGGATTGCATAACATCAAGGCCATATAATTCTCCACAATGTAATGCAACTCTGGCCTCACATTTGGGCAGATCTTGAATTTCCAGACCAGAATGCCCCACAACGAGGCACTTGGATTTTGCTGTGCTTCAATGCAATCCAAGGTCTTTGTAAATTAGCCATACACTTCGCTTCAATATCAGGTAAATTTCAGCCTTGTCGATGTTTAGGGGAATGCTGCCCTCTATCTCATCGTCAATTCTTGGATCAGAATCACAGTGAGAGCAAAACACCGTTAGACATCTTTATGATCCAGTCGCCCTCATGATGCCACTTGCATTTATTGGTCAAATGTCTGTGACAAAATCAGCTTTTACTGGCCAATACCTTAAAATGAGTCACGAAAATCAGCATATTTCATTGGAAAGGATATAGAGACACATGATTGGCCATGCATGCGTTACATCACAAAAAATAGTGAGCTGAATGGGACAGAGTCCCACCATCATGCTGCTCTTTTCTCTTTCCTCCCATTTGATTTTACTAATGCATCACAAATAATGAATCGATACAAAAAACGAGTTTGGATTGATTTGGTTCTAAACTTCTTGTTTTCGGTTCATGTTTCATGCCTCCATGTTTCTTAATATGGAATCCTTCTGAATCAACAAATTAAGGAAAACGAATCAAAATTTAAATTAATAAGGAAATTAATATCACATGTCTACTAGTTATCTCCAGCTCCCTCCCCTTGTGCTTCCAGAACAAAGTATAGGAAACACAAATGTACTGTACTGACGAACTGCAACAGCAGTTAGAAAAGGACAGAAGCTGTTAAGATTAAAAGCAGGGCTGTTATAGATAGCGATTCACTCATTAATATTAATGGGTTGGAACAGGTCCCTAAAATTGAATATGTCCTTTTAGGTCACATAATATTTTTTTTTTATTATTGCCTTTTTTTTACACCATAAAATTTGTTCAAGTAGTCAAAAAATATTACATGAAAAAGTATTCAAAACCTTTTCATATACTAAACAAATGTTCAGAAAATGTGCCTGACCTTTAAAAAAAGTAATGAGAATACGTCTGGAGTGATACAAGAAGGTAAAGCTTAAATTAATACATGAAGAGACTGAACGTATGTAGTGTAACAAGCAGCTGTTGCACTGGCTCTTACATAAACTATGACTCATTAGATTTGATCATTTTCATGCTACCGATTGATGTATTATTTAGGTCTCCTTTTTTGAAAATGACTGCTTGTCTAATGAAGTATACTGAACAAGCGCCTGCAAGGGTATTTCTTTCACCATGTTACAAAAAATATGACGGTATGAAGTGCAGCTACTATTTATGGCCAGTAATTAATGTCAAAATCAAAAAATGAGATAAAGAAGATGCTTTATGAACCACATCAATGAAATCTTAATTTAAATAAAAAATGTCTCCTTCTCGCTCTCTCTCTATATATATATTCCTCATTTTTCATCTTACGGCATGTAACTTGGCAAAAATGCATTATTATTTTTTTATGTAACATTTAATTCCCTATATCTATTAATTATTAGGGTAGGAAAATTTTACAAACTATTGCTCACTATTTCGTAACATATCTTGTCCTGCAGTTGTACAACTTTAGAAATAACAAAAGCAAAGCCAAAAGATGAATACCATTTTTTGTAAATTTGGCTTATAAGTCTATTTATGCATACTGTACCTAGCATCAAGTTTTTATGAAGAAATTGTAGATTGAAATAGCCACTAAGGTCTGTGACTTCAATTTGGAGCAGTAATCTCCAGGACCCAGTGAGATATTATACATATGTGTCTGAAGGTGGAGTCTGAAGTACGCTTGTTTGCTGCTGTGTTTGTGGACTTTATCACAAGGTCATTAAGAGAAAACAAGCTTTTTTGAACTTATGTTCACACTCTTGTTGTTTTAAACCTGTTTCATGTTTATGAGAAAGGGGAGAAATAGGAGTCCATTCCACTTAACAGAGTTCCTATTCACAAGTTCTAACGCACTATCTGGCACATACACTCACAGCCTTGTTCTCACTCAGGATTGACTCTGTGCCCTATGGAGGAGTGTGGAGGCCAGCCAAAGAAATATGGGCCATTAATGTGAAGGCAACACTCAGACAGTGCAGGGGTTAACCTAACAGCCTCTTTCAGCTGAGGATGTTTTTTGACTATCACAATATATTTAATGTGATTAGATTGTGTTTGCTCTATGTCTGGGAAGAATACTATTGTAATTGTTAACTGATGGTATATGTGACGGACTCAGCCATCCCTGGGGCAGTTGGAGGAGCCTTGGGGGCTAGCCTCTTCCCTACTGACTATGGTCCAAGGTGCTACTTGGAGTTTGCCAACTGGACTGCCCAGGGAATTCAGGTTTTATGTGGAATTGTATCTGGACATCCTGGTGGGAATGCCCAACTTGTTGTGGACATATTTTCTAGCATATAGACTGAGAAGGGGGTGATTTCTCTGGCAGCCAGAATAATATAAGGGTTGCCTAGTGAGTGTGTCAACTGTCTATAGTTTAACTTCCCCGTTTGCATCTCCCGTCCATTCCCTTGTTATTGATTGTCTCTTGATCGTATCTGTGTTTTAATCATGGATGGTCATTGTGCCTTAACTGTACATACAGTAGCTGTATGTCGGTTTCAGAAAATAGTTAGTTTATCTGTTGTTCCTTTGAACACCGGTCTTACCTAGTTATTTGGGGTAAATCGTTATTATTTTGGGGGGTTGTGTTCCTGCCCTAAATGTTACTGGTTCTGCCTGGCAAATTATGGAGCTTTGGGCTGAGGTTCCTGGAATTTGGGTTACAGCTTAGAGACTGCTATAGTCTAACGGAGGTACTCAGTCGGGGTACCAGGCGGTCTGTCACACTATTAATTGATTCTTTTGTTATGTGTTTAAAATAACTGGTAAACGCTATATAAATATACGTCTGAATTCTGTAATAATTAAATTGCTTCCTTTTTCCACTCCACAAAGTGTCTGACTGATGGTTGTGGGAACTTTACTATTCTAGTTATCCTCTGTACTTTACCAGGACTACCAGTCTGGTAGTTTGGAAGGCAACTGCAGTTATTTGGGGACTGAGAAGGGATGGATGCGGTCAGATTTGACCCTCGAGTCCTGAACAGAACCCAGACATGTAGTACCTGTTACATTTATTTATTTGTATACCGTAGATACTCGAGTATAGCGCGACCCGAATATAACGCGATGGATAGAGATTTATTATAGAAATGAGAGAATATTCAAGACTCAAATATAACGCGAGGAGCAAAATGTTACTGTACCTGTAAACAATTAAGATCCTTCCAGGTTCTCTTAACACAGTCAGGCTCCCCCTCAGGCCAGGGTGCTCTGCTCTAGAATGATTGCAGTTGTTACTAAGTATGAAACCACTGTCCACCTGTCCTTCTTTACTAGTGATTAGATGGCCAGCGGGGGAAAGATTGGCTTAAACCGAGCGTGCCCTCTGGCCGTGATTGATCCCACCTCTCCCGAATCTGGGAGTAAGCATCAGGGAGCCCGCATTCACTTCAGTGAAACTACCGGAACTTCCTGGAGACTTGTGATTTTTTTTTTTACACGCGATGCAGATGTCTCGAATATAACGCAACCCCTCCAATTTTAAGGTAAATTTTTGTCACCAAAATCTAGCGGTATACTCGAGTATCTACAGTAATCAGTAGAGTGCAACACATTTTCTTTTTATAAAGTATAATAATATGAATGATAATTTTAAGTATTAAAAAAAAGTTTTTTACAGTATGAACAATAAAAACATGGAATTCATTTCCTAAAGATGTGGTTTTATCCATTTGATATAAACGGTTATAAGAATTAACATTTTAATGTATTGTGTGTTCTGTTGATCCAGGGAGAAATCTGATTGTCACTAGGGAATCAAGAATGATTTTTTTTCCTTTTTGGGCACAATTTTCTGAAACCACTTCTCACATGATGCTTATTCACGCATTAGAGTGCCTGAGCATCATGGGAAATGTAGTTCAAAAACATCTGGAGATCCAAGGTTGCTAATCCAGGAATAGAGTGTGAAAAGCCCTGCTGCACACTCAGGGGTTTATTCACTAACGGCTAAATTACAATCTTTCCACAAACGTTTGCGCCGGCGCAAAAAAAAACCATTAACGCGAGGGGTAAAACCATTTGCGCCGAATCCCGTATTACAAATTTAGCACAACAACCGCACGCAATTGTCTACCGCGGGTGAAGCTGTGCAAACCCTGCGCGAGCTTACTGTATGTCGCGTGTCCTATACTTAACATTGTGAGCGCAAATGCGAAAGTGTGCTGGTACGAGGATGGTATTACAATCTATTTCACGGTAATTACCGCATAGCCTTTTCGCGCATAATTTTAGCAACTCCTAAAAGCTGGTGTTATGTTAATGGCAAGTCTGAACAACCTCGCCGAACCCAAATACACCAGCCCATAAAAAAATACGCAGCAAAGTATAGTTACACATTCTACACATACCAAACCAATAAAATGGAGAAGTTGTGTGTGCATGTATTATTGCTGCAGCATACTGTATATGCTCAGATTGACTTTGGCAGGCGCAAAAACTTAACGTGAGATAAATGCGGTTCATAATTCTGATTGGCTGAATCGCGAGAAAAAAACAGTGCGCACACTGATTTTTGCGCGCAACGGTACTGCGCGAGCATTTGGGCGCGAACTGTTCGTACGCATTATTGATCGCTGGATGAAAAGACGCGCGAGGATTGTAGTTCCAGAGGTGCTTCGCTCGCGCAAAAGTTTAACGCTTAGCGCAAAGATTCACGCTTTGCATGAGGGTTTTTGCGCGAAGATTGTAATATAGCCCTAAACCGGGGAATACTGTGGACTCTTTTAGGGAAGCGAGATGAAATCCTGGGAGAGATGTTTTTGGGGCAGAAGGGTTTGTCAGTGTCCTTGGCCCAACAGGTGTTTCCCACGATTCTCCACCAACCTACTGAGGGCTAAATTCCAATCTTCGCGCAAACATTTGCGCCGGCGCAAAAAACGTTGTAATATTAGATTGTAATATAGCCCTGAGTGGCTGAGCATCAATAGGGAGATGTAATTCCTCTGGAGGACTAAGGTTTACGACTGTGGGATTTTCAGTGGTTTCGTTCACAGGTTTAAACAGGCGAATCCCATAGGTTTCAATGAGAGAAAAAAAAATCCTCGTTTTTACAAATTTTTTATTCAATCGTTTATTCTATTCATTTGCAGCAAAAAGTTTTATTCATTTAATTTTTAGAATTTATTTAGGCATTTTTATGGATTTTTGGCAAAGTTTTTTGATTTTTTTTTAAACTAACAGAGTTTTTTACTGTTATTCATAGGACCTTATATATTATTTTCATGCATTATTTTTGTTTAAAACTTTTCGAAATTGCGAGTTTATTTTATTTATTTTTTTACTCCTGTTCGGCTGCTGATCATGGTATGGCAATATTTCGGTGGGGTTTGGAGGCGTTCGGCGGTTCTGGTGGCGAGTAACACTGATAGCCTGGCTAGTAGTTCGGGACTTTAAATTTTGAGCCCTTTAATAATGATATATTATGAATCTACCGAGTCTGCCGAAAAAAAGGATATATAATATGTTCAGGTTGTATAATAAAACGTGACTTCTAATCGCGTTTAAACATGATTAGCAAAAGCGGTAAAAATTAGCTCAGCATACAGAGGTGAAATATCTCAGCAGTGAAGGGATTAAATGACTGTTCCGATGTAAAAAAAAAGTAAAAGTAGAGATGCATTGAAAAGAAATATGGTGAAAACAGCTACAAAAACAAAGTGCATTACATGTAATATTTTATTTTCAGTAGCAAATAATTAAATTTTAAATTAAATGCGCTCAGTGAATTGTGTTTCTTCTAGCATAATTCTATTGGATGTAATCATATTAATATTGTAATTTGTTCTTCCTTGCCTTTTAGTTTTCATTCAAGTTCAAAATATGTTTTTTACATACTGTATTTATATACAAGGTAAGTGCTGTGACTGAAGGTGACTTTGCATTACTTGCAGAAAGGACAACATATTTTGCTTAAATTAAAGCTAATTGAAATTAAGCCAATGTTATGGTTCGCCATGTGATTTTAAAACCAAAATGTATTTTATATTTTGTAATAGCACTTGGAAATAATATTAAGTTTATCTATAATATGTTTACAATGAACCAGATCTACTACAGTGATGAACATGGAGACAGAAAGCCCTTGGGCAGAGAAAAATCGGAGAACGAGAAAAATGAAATTAAACTTGTAAGGAGTATTTAGCTGCTCCAACAAAAGATTATTCAGTATTCAGGGGGTGAAGTGGAAATGCTGGATTAAACGCTGTATACGCTTTCACTCTTCACAATTTGTGCACTAACCAGCTCCAATCATGTATTTCCTATCTGCAGGTCTCCTGAAAGCCAATTCTACTCAATTTCTGGAATTCAATGCAACCTCTATGGAAGGCCACAGGTGTTACAACTTAATACCTAAGAATTCATTATTTAAGGGTGCTCCCCTATCAATTTGTTCTCTTACACGGTTTACCTGATGGTGTCTATTCTGTCTCTGCTCTACTGTGTTGTGCTCTACTGTACCCCAACATGAGCCTGTGCCCTCCTGCACCGGTGCCATGCCCTGCTGTGTTGTGCTGTGCCCTTTGATTACATGTGCCATGCTCAGGAAAATTTTGTTCTGTGCCCTGCATTACCACCTGTAGGTGCCCCGTACCACTCACCTGTGTATTCTGCTGACAAAAAGTCCTGCCGTATTCCCAGCCTGATGTATTCCCAGATAACTTGTCCCTGCTATGTACCAAGCCCTGCCGAGGCCCCAGGGTGTCCTGTTCCTGAGACCACAGTCTGCATTTTCCCGAGACTCCAGTCTGTGTGTTCCTGAGATCCCATTCTGTCATGCTCCTTGTCTACTTACTGTTTGTCTAAGACTAGACTCTGTCATGCATTATCCTCTGGATAAGAGCTCTACCCCATACAATCCCGGTGCTACCTTGACACACCCTTGATTTATGCTGTTTTATAAAGAACAGGTCCTCAAAAAAGAACACAGCTTTCATAGTGAATTTACGTAGGTGAAGGACGTTATAAAGTGGAAAATGAAGTTGCACACTCACATGATTATGAGACTGATTTTTTTCCCCTGCCTTTACTAACCATATACAGGGTTATCCAAAGAGATTCGAAAAGTCACCGCACGTTCGGTGACTTTTCGTTCTCTTTAATTCGGTTCGTGTTGCCGATTGCATTTCGGTGACCCTGCGGTGTATTCAGCAAGCACCACAGGGCCCCCGAATTGCAGGGAAAAGCTGCCGAAAACCTGACGAAAACTAACCGAATGCACGCTGAAAACAAGCAAAAACATCTGGATTAACCTTCGAAGAAGCCGAACAGGAGCCGAATCACACAGAGCCGAAGCAGCTGTGAGGTAGAGGAGGCAGTGAATAAATTAGCAAAACCATTTGTATGAATCTGGGAAAATGAAACGCTGTTTGCAAAGAAACTACTGAGCGAAAATGTCTGAAATTTTCACAGGAGGTCCAGGGAATGATAATAAAGAGGGCTGTTACAAAAAAAATAAGTAAACTGAAAAAAAAAATTAAAAAAAATCGGACTTTTAAAAAACCCCCAAAAAACCCAGAAAAATGCTTAAAGTATCCTAAAAAATCTATAAATAAAGAGACTTTTTGCTTCAGAATTTTATAATGAACGGTTTTTTAGATATTGAATTAAAACGGGAATATTTTTAACATTGAAGTCTATGGGATTCTCCTGAATAAACTTGCCGAATGAAACCACCGAATGGCAGGGCATTTCGGGAACCTTTCACTGCTGGTTTGTGTTCTCTGAATAGCCGAAGCAGTGCTTTTTCATGGGGATTTCACTGCCCTCGAACAGGCACCGAACAGGCACCGTATGTTCAGGCAATTCGCCAGGATTTGGCGAATTGCCTGCTCTCTGGATAGCCGAATGGCCAAGAAAGGTAACCAAACGCTGATTTTCAGCGTTCGGTTACCTTTCTCAAGCAATTCGGATCTCTTTGGATAACCCTGATAGTTTACTGTTGTTGCAACTACAATAAACTTTAGTTAGGAAGTTAAAAAACTGGAGTTAGTTAGAAGTCCTGCTCCATTAACTAGCATAGGGCCAAGACGATAAACTTTCCCAAAAGGGAGATTCAGACAGAGGCAGGTTATCAGGAGAGTCTTTCGAAAGGTACCATAATTTGTTTTTCTTTTTTTAAAATTATTTGTTTCTTATTGATGTGCCCTTCTAAAAGCTTTTATAATTATTCTGTTTATTTTTCGATCCTCTTAATGGTTTCTTTGTAAAATTGTATATTGTGTGCTGGGTCTGCCATCCACTTACAATGGCATAACCAAGTGAAGAGGCTCATTTCTATCATAGTCATTGCATTGTGTGGAGAACAATGGAACCACATTAAACATGAGCTTATTTAAAAATATGCATTTGAATCCAGCGTTACGTAATGAAAGCCTTTGTTAAGTCACATATCCTTTAATATAGGTTAAAAAAGGCACATTCAAACTTCCTTTCATGGAAAACATACAAGACAAACATTAACCTCTAAAACATTTTGTATAATTTATATGGAAGCCACAAGTGAAAAAAGAGAAATTATAGTGAAGCGAACATATTGCTAAAATGTCAAAATTCTTTAATGCTTTATATGTAACATTAAAAAGTTATTCTGAAGGAGCCAAGTCAATATTATTTTGCTGAGTTTAACTCTCCTACTATAATTTAAAATAAAGATAAGTGGTTATTCAAAGAGCAAAGAAATTTCACCGAAAAAAGCCAATCAGATGCCGATCTGCTAAAAAAATTAAATAAACGGAACTCTGCAATTTAAAAAAAGATGTTTAAAACTAAAAAAAAATGCATGAAAATGCATGGAAATAATAAAAAGGATTCTAGAAAAAATAATAAAACGGTCTGTTAGAGAATAAAATTAATTTGTTTTAGAAAAATTCCAGAAAAATGCTTAAAAATTCTAATAAATAAATAAACTTTTTGCTGCAAATGAAAAGAATAAATAGCTGAATAAAAAAATAATAAAAACCCAAATGTTTTTTAACATTGAATATTATGGGATTCCCCTGTTCACACCTATCGAACTGAAGCACCAACAATCTGGGTATTTTGCCAAAATTTAGGTGCAGTTTGGCATTCTCTGAATAGATTAACCATTACTTCTCTATGGGATAATATCACTGCAACCATAGTTCGCCGAATTGCGACGATCTGAGGTGAACTGCACAGGATTTTGCTGGCAATTCACTAATATTTGGCAAATTGACAGCTTTCTGAATAAACGAAATGCCACAAAATTTCACCGTACGGCGAAATTAACCGTTTGGTTCAATTCAGTGTCAAGTTCGGCTGTTATTGTAATTCTTATAGTATTACAATCACAGAAATACCTCTTGGAAATTATAAATGAGTTTGTACCTTACATCTCTTTTCCATGTGTTACTAAAGTCTAAAGAGGTTATTGATTCAGAGCTATGTTGTACCCTGCACTTCGGGGAATGAAATTTCCCTACCCTGTAGTGAATTCTGCATTCACCGCAGGGTCCCCGCAGTCCAAGGAAAAGCCATCGAATGAAAAAAAAAAGCCGCAAATCGGAGCCGATAAAATTTCGGCAGGTCAAGCATATAAAAGAGACTTTTTACTGCAGATTAACCGGTTTATTAGATATTGGATAAAAACAGGAATATTTTTAACATTAAAACCTATGGAATTGGCCTGAATAAACCTGCTGAATGAAACCACCGAACATCAAGGCATTTTACTGCTGTTCGGGGTTCTGTGAATAGATTCACTGCCATCGAACAGGCTCCGTACTTGCTGGCAATTTGCCAAACTGCCTACTTTCTGACTAATCGAATGGCCAGGAAATGGCAATGTACGGGGAAATTCACTGTTCGGTGCCATTTCAGGGCCAGACCTGCTCTTTGTGAATAAACCTGTAAGAATTGGTGTATCAACTAGAAATCCAGCCACAGCTGTACACATCTGTATGAAAAACTAAAATGTAAGCCAATTAAGAGGGAATTCACTAATTATGGTTTATGATTGATGCTCAGCCAATTTTTGTTTAGTAATACTGAAAATAGAGAGATTACAGATGGTTTAGAAATACAAAGAAAACCATTCTGCCATTAAAACCTTCACTACCAAGATCCAGTATACTTGACCTGCATGGTACCTGGCTGGTGTTGTAATTTCAAATACTGTCAATATGGTGTTCTACTTCAGCAAACAAAATTTATTTGCACTTGGGTGCCAGAACATGCCCCTAAAGTTTTAGCATTGCGGGCAGGATACTCGAGATGCTAACACTCTTGAAAACAAGTTGGCAATATGTATCTATAGCACGTATCCCCCCAGCTGGTCTAAAACGATGCCCAGTGTTGCAGCAGTGCCTTTGGCCCCCAGGTGGGCACATCTGCCTGCCAAATGGGTAATAACAGTAAAAAAAACAAAAAACAATTAGAATATTTCCAAATATTTCTTACTGTGCAATTCATTACAATGATTTTTTTTTAAATCAAACACTGGTTCCTGACAAGGGTTTTCTAGAAAAACCCTTGGTAGTGAAGGTGTTAAAATATCTTAAGGTGTGTATTTATGTTTTTGTGACCCTAATTAAGTATTTGAAAATTGCACATGGTGCCGCTGTTTTAGATTATTATATTATTAATATTAACCTTAGTAATATGAATCCTCTATTTGGTCCTCAGTGTGGGCACACTATTTTTATTACATTGCACAATCATTCTCACAATGGATACAATAAATAAGCTCAAAGGTATGCACATTATTCTCTCGCAATATAATAGTATATGAAATGTACACAATTAATAGTTAATAAGGTCCCTTCTTTTGATATTATTTGATTTAATTCTTCATACACATGATTTGGGATTTTAATAATGTAAATTGAAAAGTTTTATTTTATTCATTTAGTTTATTTTGGTGATACAAAATATTTTTCCTTATTTTGTAACTGTTTTCCCTTTATAACTATTAGATGAACCAGGTCACAATTCAAAACTATTCTTTAGACTAACTGCTCAAGTTGACAATGTTTGCAGTTGTAGCTGCATTTTTAGCAGCTCAAGATCGGAAGGGAGTCTAAACAACCTCTGGTCTCCTAGCAACATATAAATAAGAACCAAAACCATATGAGGACCCATAATGAGTGTCTCACCTAACATGTATTGTGTGCAATTAAGAGACCCACTTCTCTATAAATACTGATCCGTATTCAAAGGGATTTCAAAGCTCCTGAGGAAACTGCCGGTAGAGAGGCAGAGAAATGCGCGTTGAGCCTATTCAATGTCAATATGTGTAAGGACCTGGTTCCGGGGTGGTAGAATTGAGCCCAATATGCAATGAGGAAACAGAGATTCAGATAGACATATACAAGAGGGTTTATTAGGAGTAACATAAAAAGGCACTAAACAAATATCAAGGAGCTGGATAAGACGAGGAAGGGAAGACACTGTATATAAACAGTAACAAGATTAACTGAAAGCAAGGTGAGAAAAGGATAGACAGGACAGTACTAAGCTACTCTAAACTATAAAAAGGAGACAATATAAGAATGAAGGCTAAGGAGATCGTTAGGAAATATAGAAAACAAAAGCAGAAGAGTCTTTGCAGGCAGAGGGTCCTGGAAATGCAGAGGGTCCTGGAAATGCAGAGCAGCGGGCTGAGGACTCTGCAGGATGCAGGGCAGCGGGCTGAGGACTCTGCAGAATGCAGGGCAGCGGGCTGAGGACTCTGCAGGATGCAGGGCAGCAGGTTCTGAGGATTCTGCAGGATGCAGGGCAGCGGGCTGAGGATTCTGCAGGATGCAGGGCAGCAGGTTATGAGGATTCTGTGGGATGCAGGGCAGCAGGTTCTGAGGATTCTGTGGGATGCAGGCACAGTGGAGGGAAATACTGGAGGAGACAGAACAGTTAGGGTTTAGGCGGATAACAGGAACAAGAGGTAGCTCCCTGTCAGCTTGGCATACACCAAGACAATGCAGAAGCATTGTGCCTTGGGAGCGGTTCCTTTTTGTAGAGGGGGAATCAGGATGCATTAGCCAGCACCTGGTTGCTGGATCAGCCTGGTTTTAGAAGGATTACCAGTCTCATTACAGGAAACTGGCTTGCTTCTAGGTTTCCTGCGGCGCTGGCGTCCAGGTTACTGACAGAGCCCCCCAACAAGGGACGCACTATGGGCGGATAAGATAGTTGTGGGCGTCTCAGAATCTTCACCATCTGTATGGACAGTTATGGCCTCAGGATAGCCAGTAGTTATCTTGGCCTCAGGAATGTTCACAGGGACTCTTAGGAATGGTTCAGGCGCATCTTCTAGATTTGAAGTCATAGGGGTAGTAATTTCGGAAGGGTCTTTAGTATCTGAGGAGAGGGGAGATGTTAGAATTATACCCAGGAGTAGGGGTTTCCTCGGCTTGATCTTCTTAGTGCTGAAGATAGGAGTCTCCACCTTAGCCATCCCATGGTATCTTATGGGGACAACTGGGTCGTTCGGTTCTGTAACTGGATCCTGTTTAGGTAAAGAAGCAGAGGTATTAAGAAGTGGGGGTAACATATAGTCACGAGTGCTCTGTAACTGGTTTTGCAAAGATTCTATGATTAACTGTTGTCCGCTCACAGTCTGAGCCACCTTAGTAACTTGTTCGGCAAGTATCGCCATGGAGGATATGACACCAGGTATGGCATCAGTCATAGCATGGGCCGAAGTTTCTTCAGTGGGCCCCATGGTAACAGTCATGATCTTAGCAATTGGCTTTGTCTCTGTATTACACAACTCAGCTGGTAAGTCCATGGTAGCGGGTGTATCGTCGGGCACTTTGCCATCAGCCGGTGGTGCCTCCAGAGCAGGGATGTGAGCTGATGACACTTCAGTGACAGGCACATTGACTGATGGCACCTCAGCAACTGGTACTTTGGCATAACCAGGAACTTCGTCAGCGGGCGATGTGGCAGCGAACACTTCAGCAGGAACTAAAGTATCGGCAACAGGCTCTTTGGCTTGAAACGATGCTCTGGCAGCGGGCTCTGCTATCTTGGTGAGTGTCTTCAGTTGAAGTCGTTCTGTAGATGGAGTCCCAGGACCTCTTGGCTTAACCTCTGGAATGTGCATAGAGGGAACCAGGTCGTGGGTACCGGAATCTGTAGCTTGAGGACCTGGGGAACCTTGATAGAATTGGTTAGTCATAGATGCCAATGCTGTACCATAGATAGAGAATGTACACCTTCCTCACCTGTCAGTGAACTCGTCAGATAGGGAGCGGTCAAAAGGTACAAAATCCTCTTTTGGATCTCTGTGGGGAATAATTGTGGTGGTCCCGATGAGGCCACTACATCGTCCAGGACCACCATTAGAATGTCGTGCGACTTGCAGCGGCATGTCCATGGAGTCTTCAGAGTCCCAGCCTTCTGAACCAGTATCATATGCAGTATGTATAGATGGAGATGGTGCTTTACCATGGTGGCTGAAGGTGAGGGGATTTGTACTAGTAGCCATAATCACGTTCTTGGACTGACAATTTTTATTCGTGGCCTCTAAGGCCTTTTCAAACATTATTAAGTCTTTCTTACGGACCACAGTTCCGTTTGAGGAGAGGGCACGGTCTGGGGGTACAGGCTTTGATGATACACTGACCTGATATGGAATGATTGTTGGATTCCAGGGTTGCTGGCTGTGCGTGAGGGTGCTGTTACAATATACAGGTTCAGTCTCCATAGGTGAATCAGATGTCCTTGGCTCTGAGAGTTCATATTCCATGGGTTCATAGGGTACAGGCGTTGACATCTGTGATCTGGTGGATCTTGACGGAGATGCAGGTAAAGACAGGAGATGGCATAGGGGTAGAAGGTGCTCTATACAGGGAATCAGAAAAACTTGCAGGTTTATGAAATGGGGTGGATTTCTTAGGACCGGATTAGGCTGTAGTAGTAGCTTTAGGCTTAGGTGCTGGGGTCCTCTTAGGTGGTCTTGAGGGACAGAGTGGGAGATAATGGCCTGGTGCCCCGCAATAGATACAGAGATTGGCATTCAGTCTCCTGGCACGTTCTGTTGGGGATAAAGGACCATGGGTTACCTTGTTAGGAGTGTTGTCTTTCGTGGAAGGATTCCATAGTCTGTGAAGCTGCAGATTTAGGAGTTGAATCAGGTGAGTCAGGAACTCCTGAAGGGCTTTCTGGATTAACCCTGTGATGGTATCATTGCGGGCTCAATTGGCATAGGCTCTGTAAGGAGCTGGTTCCGGGGTGGTAGAATTGAGCCCAATATGCAATGAGGAAACAGAGATTCAGATAAACATATACAAGAGGGTTTATTAGGAGTAACATAAAAAGGCAATAAACAAATATCAAGGAGCTGGATAAGACGAGGAAGGGGAGACACTGTATATAAACAGTAACAAGATTAACTGAAAGCAAGGTGAGAAAAGGATAGACAGGACAGTACTAAGCTACTCTAAACTATAAAAGGAGACAATATAAGAATGAAGGCTAAGGAGATCGTTAGGAAATATAGAAAACAAAATCAGAAGAGTCTTTGCAGGCACAGGGTCCTGGGTCTGTAATGGGTCTGGGTCTGTAGGGGGTCCTGGGTCTGTAATGGGTCTGGGTCTGTAGGGGGTCCTGGGTCTGTAGGGGGTCCTGGGTCTGTAGGGGGTCCTGGAAATGCAGAGGGTCCTGGAAATGCAGAGCAGCGGGCTCTGAGGATTCTGCAGGATGCAGGGCAGCGGGCTGAGGATTCTGCAGGATGCAGGGCAGCGGCTGAGGATTCTGCAGGATGCAGGGCAGTGGGCTGAGGATTCTGCAGGATGCAGGCACAGTGGAGGGAAATACTGGAGGAGACAGAACAGTTAGAGTTTAGGCGGATAACAGGAACAAGAGGTAGCTCCCTATCAGCTTGGCATACACCAAGACAATGCAGAAGCATTGTGCCTTGGGAGCAGTTCCTTTTTGTAGAGGGGGAATCAGGATGCATTAGCCAGCACCTGGTTGCTGGATCAGCCTGGTTTTAGAAGGATTACCAGTCTCATTACAGGAAACTGGCTTGCTTCTAGGTTTCCTGCGGCGCTGGCGTCCAGGTTCCTGACAGAGCCCCCCAACAAGGGACCCACTATGGGTGGATAAGATAGTTGTGGGCGTCTCAGAATCTTCACCATCTGTATGGACAGTTATGGCCTCAGGATAGCCAGTAGTTATCTTGGCCTCAGGAATGTTCACAGGGACTCTTAGGAATGGTTCAGGCGCATCTTCTAGATTTGAAGTCATAGGGGTAGTAATTTCGGAAGGGTCTTTAGTATCTGAGGAGAGGGGAGATGTTAGAATTATACCCAGGAGTAGGGGTTTCCTCGGCTTGATCTTCTTAGTGCTGAAGATAGGAGTCTCCACCTTAGCCATCCCATGGTATCTTATGGGGACAACTGGGTCGTTCGGTTCTGTAACTGGATCCTGTTTAGGTAAAGAAGCAGAGGTATTAAGAAGTGGGGGTAACATATAGTCACGAGTGCTCTGTAACTGGTTTTGCAAAGATTCTATGATTAACTGTTGTCCGCTCACAGTCTGAGCCACCTTAGTAACTTGTTCGGCAAGTATCGCCATGGAGGATATGACACCAGGTATGGCATCAGTCATAGCACGGGGCGAAGTTTCTTCAGTGGGCCCCATGGTAACAGTCATGATCTTAGCAATTGGCTTTGTCTCTGTATTACACAACTCAGCTGGTAAGTCCACGGTAGCGGGTGTATCGTTCGGCACTTTGCCATCAGCCGGTGGTGCCTCCAGAGCAGGGACGTGAGCTGATGACACTTCAGTGACAGGCACATTGACTGATGGCACCTCAGCAACTGGTACTTTGGCATAACCAGGAACTTCGTCAGCGGGCGATGTGGCAGCGAACACTTCAGCAGGAACTAAAGTATCGGCAACAGGCTCTTTGGCTTGAAACGATGCTCTGGCAGCGGGCACAGCTATCTTGGCGAGTGTCTTCATTTGAAGTCGTTCTGTAGATGGAGTCCCAGGACCTCTTGGCTTAACCTCTGGAATGTGCATAGAGGGAACCAGTTCGTGGGTACCGGAATCTGTAGCTTGAGGACCTGGGGAACCTTGATAGAATTGGTTAGTTATAGATGCCAATGCTGTACCATAGATAGAGAATGTACACCTTCCTCACCTGTCAGTGAACTCGTCAGATAGGGAGCGGTCAAAAGGTACAAAATCCTCTTTTGGATCTCTGTGGGGAATAATTGTGGTGGTCCCAATGAGGCCACTACGTCGTCCAGGACCACCATTAGAATGTCGTGCGACTTGCAGCGGCATGTCCATGGAGTCTTCAGAGTCCCAGCCTTCGGAACCAGTATCATATGCAGTATGTATAGATGGAGATGGTGCTTTACCATGGTGGCTGAAGGTGAGGGGATTTGTACTAGTAGCCATAATCACATTCTTGGACTGACAATTTTTATTCGTGGCCTCTAAGGCCTTTTCAAACATGATTAAGTCTTTCTTACGGACCACAGTTCCGTTTGAGGAGAGGGCACGGTCTGGGGGTACAGGCTTTGATGATACACTGACCTGATATGGAATGATTGTTGGATTCCAGGGTTGCTGGCTGTGGGTGAGGGTGCTGTTACAATATACAGGTTCAGTCTCCATAGGTGAATCAGATGTCCTGGGTTCTGAGAGTTCATATTCCATGGGTTCATAGGGTACAGGCGTTGACATCTGTGATCTGGTGGATCTTGACGGAGATGCAGGTAAAGACAGGAGATACAGGGAATCAGAAAAACTTGCAGGTTTATGAAATGGGGTGGATTTCTTAGGACCGGATTTGGCTGTAGCCGTAGCTTTAGACTTAGATGCTGGGGTCCTCTTAGGTGGTCTTGAGGGACAGAGTGGGAGATAATGGCCTGGTGCCCTGCAATAGATACAGAGGTTGGCATTCAGTCTCCTGGCACGTTCTGTTGGGGATAAAGGACCATGGGTTACCTTGTTAGGAGTGTTGTCTTTCGTGGAAGGATTCCATAGTCTGTGAAGCTGCAGATTTAGGAGTTGAATCAGGTGAGTCAGGAACTCCTGAAGGGCTTTCTGGATTAACCCTGTGATGGTTTGTATCATTGCGGGCTCAATTGGCATAGGCTTCTGCATTCTGTAAGGAGCTGGTTCCGGGGTGGTAGAATTGAGCCCAATATGCAATGAGGAAACAGAGATTCAGATAAACATATACAAGAGGGTTTATTAGGAGTAACATAAAAAGGCAATAAACAAATATCAAGGAGCTGGATAAGACGAGGAAGGGAAGACACTATATATAAACAGTAACAAGATTAACTGAAAGCAAGGTGAGAAAAGGATAGACAGGACAGTACTAAGCTACTCTAAACTATAAAAGGAGACAATATAAGAATGAAGGCTAAGGAGATCGTTAGGAAATATAGAAAACAAAATCAGAAGAGTCTTTGCAGGCAGAGGGTCCTGGGTCTGTAATGGGTCTGGGTCTGTAGGGGGTCCTGGGTCTGTAGGGGGTCCTGGAAATGCAGAGCAGCGGGCTCTGAGGATTCTGCAGGATACAGGGCAGCGGGCTGAGGATTCTGCAGGATGCAGGGCAGCGGGCTGAGGATTCTGCAGGATGCAGGGCAGCGGGCTGAGGATTCTGCAGGATGCAGGGCAGCGGGCTGAGGATTCTGCAGGATGCAGGGCAGCGGGCTGAGGATTCTGCAGGATGCAGGCACAGTGGAGGGAAATACTGGAGGAGACAGAACAGTTAGGGTTTAGGCGGATAACAGGAACAAGAGGTAGCTCCCTATCAACTTGGCATACACCAAGACAATGCAGAAGCATTGTGCCTTGGGAGCAGTTCCTTTTTGTAGAGGGGGAATCAGGATGCATTAGCCAGCACCTAGTTGCTGGATCAGCCTGGTTTTAGAAGGATTACCAGTCTCATTACAGGAAACTGGCTTGCTTCTAGGTTTCCTGCGGCGCTGGCGTCCAGGTTCCTGACAATATTACAAAAAATTTTTTTTTTCAAGCAACTAATTTATTTGAGCCTGCCAGGCTTGTTACAATAATTGTATTGCAGTGGTCGATAATTTTGTGTGGTGGTCCACAATTTGATAATTGGTATCTGCAGTCAGTCGTTGGTATAGTATTGGTTCCCAATCAAGTAGGCCTGCAGATGTACTGTTTTTTTCGCAAATGCACGAACCATAGGGGAAGTTACTGGTTGTTGGTGTATGGCAGTCATTGTCCAGAACATCTTATGCTGATTTGCATCGCCTATAGAAATTATACTAAAAGGCTCCCCAATTTCATGTGTATGATACTGCAATTGCACAGTTTATTATTCAATACCAATAGTGGGCCACTCCGCCAATTGACATACCCAGGTTCATCCTGTTAGATGATTGTTTTTATTAATTTTTCACTTATATGTGTGCACAATTGAATGCTTTTATATACTTAAATAAAGGTTACATTTTATTTAACAAGGGAGATATTTATCCTCTCCTTCGAGGGGACCAATTTCGTTCTAGTCAATCTTAGTGTTTAATCACTTTCTTTCCCTGATATTAGTTCTCTCGTATTTAGTGGTATCGCTGTCAGGTGGCACCATTTTGTCACATATTACAAGATTCTATTCTGTTTGGATGCTGTGGCTCCTTACTGTAAGTTGACTTCTCCCATATTTTTCTATAGGAGCCATTAATTTGTGGGTAGCCACAGAACATCATGCTATCAACATAGCCCATTCTTCTTGGCTCAAAAAGTTATTCTGCCAAGAATAAAGGATGTCAGACCCTGGTACTGCCTCCTCTCATCTTATGCAGCGGAACAGTGAGAACGAATACGGCTCTATCACCTGGTGTGAGCTAAAACGCCAACACTACATGAGAAATATCGCGCAAGCCACTAAAAAGTAAAGCCTGACAACCCACCAACAGATCACCTTGTCCGTTGTAGTCCGCGTATAGTTATACTGGCGTGCTTCGGGAAATTAGAATAGATTTATTGTATAGGGAAACCGACGTGCTTCGGAAACGTGACAAGATGCGTTGTATAGGAAAACCTCTTTGCTTCAGTATGGAGCCCCGCTGGTGTCTGGAGGAATAAAAGCTCTCCTTGGCTGGCTGCAGACATATGATAAGAAGCCTGAAACCTGCACCCCCTCATATGTCGTGTAACAGCTCAAGCCAATGCACCGTGTTCTTACAAAAGCGATCTCAGGATTGATTCCCAAAGGGCTAATTTTTTGTGTCTCTTTTTTTAACATCTTCCTATGCCTTATATATTATTTATTTATAAGGCTGCTATTATTATTATATGGTTGTATTATGAATAATAATATCATTATAATAACAATAATATTATTTTAAATAAAATTAACAAGCTAATTTTTATTTACTGAAAAATCATAATATTATTATAATGCTACTATTATTCATTATACAATCTTAATAATAATAATATTAATAGCATTATAAATGTTTAAGGCATAGGAAGATGTTAAAAAAAGAAAATTAAATTTACTAACAGCTCTGTTAGGAACCAATCCTAACACAACTTTCTTGCTAACACAAAGATTTAGTTTGCTGAGCCACTATGCCAACATATGAGAAGGGAAGGTTTCAGGTTTCTTATTATACACCTGCAGCCGGCCAAGGAGAACAAGAAAAAAGCTTTCCAGAGAAAAATAGCCTTGTTTTTATAAAAAAACATCGGAACCCCATATTTTGCCTACAAAATCTCAAAAAATACCAAATACATTCTAAAAATTCAATAAATAAAAAGGCTTTTTGATGCAGATTAAAAATTTTTTTTTTAAAATATTGAATCCTATGGACTTTGCGCACAGCGGTTTTCCTATGCAATTAATCTTTTACAAGTGCACAGCAGTTTTCCTATGCAATGCATCTTTTACATGTGCATGGTGGGTTTCCTATACAATGCATCTTTTTAATGTAAACTACATCCAGAGAGCCAAGAGAACACCTGTGCTGCATTCCTTTCAATTATGTGTTAATTATCTGTTAATTTTGGGCAAAGGACCTTTGACTTTTTTTCCCCTTTTCTGTCAGTTAACACCAGGGTTGAGCAGTAAGTAAACCTTTTCGATTAGTGTAAGTTTAGAAATTAGCACTGGGACCAAAGGATCTGTTGGTTAGTGGTTACAATAGTGCAATTGATCTCTAGCGCTCCTCAAGTTAAGTATAGGATGTGAACAGTATAGTAAGCTCGCTCTACGCATCTCAAATTAACGCACGCTAAGTGATTTTCGCCGTTTGTAGCGAGAGGCAAACGATCTGTTGGTCAGGCGCTAGACTGAATTTACCTGGCGCTAACCCAAAAACATGCTGACGCTAGGGTTAGTTCACGCCAGGTGATAGTGCCCATAGTTTCCTGCTTCTTCCCATGGCTGCAGTGTGATCCCGCATTCGCAACCTTGGGTTTCGCTTGGCTCCATCTAATCCTAGGAACTTCTGGAGCCGATACCAGCAGTGGCGCATTGCAATGATGCTGGTATCATTCAGCAGCTTCCATATATTCCAATTTGAGCTGCTACAGAGGCACATTTGGAATAGAACAGCTAATAGCTATCCACTAACATATAATGGCTCCCACATTTTATCCATTAGTGAGCTTCTATTAATAGCTCTGTTGAATTAAGGTCCATAGTTTAATTTTATTTTAATACCTATTCTGCTGCTTCTTGACTGAGTTTATTTACATAACTTCTAGCATTGGATTGCAGTTTTAACAAGGGTGAAAAATTGCTTCATTTAACAGTTATTAGCATAAAGTCTTGACCAGTGTAGCTAACTAAAATGTGTTTATTTTATAAGTGAATACTGAGAGTTTAATTAAACATCTAATAAGTATTTTGTTCCTTGCTGCCATAGTAAATGTAATCTTATTATGCATTATCAGGGAAAGGCACACAAATATGTTTTCAGTTACTGGAGATAACCAATATCACAATTTTTTTTATCATGTTTCTAGTTTGTATTACGGTCTAAAGCAGAATGGAATTTTCACCTATTTGAGATTTATTTATTTCATGTAATTGAATCAAGTATATGTAAAGCTGCTGTTCAAAACATACAGAGATAATGCTAAACATTAAATTAATGAGCACACTGGAAATGTTAGAGACCACTACTTTCCTGGAACCAGTATGACAAATTTTATAATAAAATATATTTCAGCTAAAAGATTTTTGCAAGCACCAGAAATGTTGGCTGAGGCCCACAAATATGGGCCAAAGAGGCAATACTTACTGCAGCTATATCACCTTAACCCCTTCAGTACCAAGTTGTTTTCCATAAATCCACTGCAAGAACCCAGTGGCTTTATAGGAAAAAAAATCATTATACATATATTGTGCATAATAATAGCAAAAGCACGTTTTCAAACTGTTCTGTATCTGAGTGATTATGACAAGGGCCAAATACTGTTAGATAAAAAACAAATAGGTTGGTGTATCTGCAAAACTGCAAGTCCTGTCCAGTATGCAATGGTTAATACCCACCAAATGTAGTGCAAGGAAAGACAGCCAGTGAACCGGCATCAGGGTCATGGGCCCCAAGGCTCATTGGAGCATGTTGGGAGTGAAGTCTAGCCCATCTGGTCCAATCAAACAAAAGAGCTACTATAGATCAAATTTCGGAAAAGATTAATGCTAGCCATGATAGAAAGGTGTGAGAATGCACTTGACACGTATCAGCTACCTAGAGATTGATACAGATCACCTACACCAGTGTTTCCCAAACCTGTCCTCGGAAGCTTCAACCAGACCAGATTTTGCAGATCATCTTGGGGAAAAGTAGACTGAATCTTGCAAGCACTGAGCAACAGATTATATCACCTGTTCTGTGCTTCCGTTATCTGTCAAATCTGGCGTGTCAGTGGGTCCTGAGGACAGGTTTGGGACACACTGACATACCCCCTATCATAGAAACATAGAAGCATAGAAAAATGTCGGCAGATAAGAACCTTTCGGCCCATCTAGTCTGCCCAATTACATGGATACTTAACCTGGATTTATCTTTTGTTTAGGATAGCCTTATGCCTATCCCATGCTTGCTTAAATTCAATTACTGTTTTGGCCTCTACCACTTCTACTGGAAGACTGTTCCATGTATCCACCACCCTCTCAGTAAAATAATGCTTCCTGATGTTACTTTTAAACCTTTGCCCCTCTAATCTAAGACTATGTCTTCTTGTTTTGCTATTTTGTTTCCTTTTAAATATACTCCCTTCCTCTACCTTGTGGATTCCCTTTACGTATTTAAATGTTTCTATCATATCTCCTCTGTCTCGTCTTTTTTCCAAGCTGTACATGTTAAGATCATTAAGCCTTTCCTGGTAACTTTTCTCCTTCAAGTCGTACACCATTTTAGTAGCCCTTCTCTGAACTCTCTCTAAGATGTCTATATCCTTCTGGAGATACGGTCTCCAGTACTGCACACAGTACTCCAAGTTAGGTCTCACCAGTGCTCTGTACAGTGGCATGAGCACTTCCCTTTTCCTACTGCTAATACCTCTCCCTACACAACCAAGCATTCTGCTAGCATTTCCTGCTGCTCTATTACATTGACTACTTACCCTTAGATCCTCTGAAATAATGACCCCTAAATCCCTTTCCTCAGATGTTGAGGTTAGGACTGTATCAAATATTCTATATTCAGCCCTTGGGTTTTTGCGTCCCAGGTGCATTATCTTGCACTTATCCACATTAAAACTCAATTGCCACAACTCCGACCATTTTTTTAGTTTACCTAAATCATTTGTCATTTGGCTGATCCCTCCAGGAACGTCAACCCTGTTGCAAATCTTTGTGTCATCAGCAAAAAGACATACTTTTCCATTAATACCTTCTGCAATATCACTAATAAAAATATTAAAGAGAATGGGTCCAAGTACTGACCCCTGAGGTACCCCACTGGTAACAAGACCCTGCGCCGAATAAACTCCATTTACCACAACCCTCTGTTGCCTGTCACTCAGCCACTGCCTAATCCAGTCAACAATATTGGAATCTAAACTCAAAGATTGCAATTTATTGATAAGCCTTCTATGCGGAACAGTATCAAAAGCCTTACTGAAATCTAAATAAGCAATGTCTACTGCACCACCTGTGTCTATTATTTTTGTTACCCAATCAAAAAAATCAATAAGATTAGTTTGGCATGATCTCCCTGAGGTAAACCCATGTTGTTTCTGATCCTGTAATCTATGTGTTTTTAGATGTTCAACAATCCTTTCCTTTAACATGGTTTCCATTAATTTCCCCACTACTGACGTAAGACTAACTGGCCTATAGTTCCCCGATTCCTCCCTACTACCCTTCTTGTAAATGGGCACAATATTTGCTAATTTCCAGTCTTCTGGGACGACTCCCGTTAACAAGGATTGGTTAAATAAATCTGTTAGCGGTTTTGCTATTACATCACTGAGCTCTTTTAATAATTTAGGGTGGATCCCATCAGGCCCCATTGATTTATTTGTCTTTACTTTAGACAGCTGCTGTAGAACCTCCTCCTCTGTAAACTGATATGTAAATGTCTCTTTAGTGTTCTCTCCTAACTGAGGTCCCTTTCCTTCCTTTTCTTCTGCAAAGACTGAACAAAAATATTCATTGAGGCAGTCAGCGAGACTTTTATCCTCTTCTACATACCTTCCTTCCTTTGTTTTTAATCTAACTAATCCTTGTTTTACTTTTCTTTTCTCGTTTATGTACCTAAAAAATGTTTTGTCCCCCTTTTTTACTGACTGAGCTATTTTCTCTTCTGCGTGTGCTTTGGAAGCTCTCATAAATTGCTTTGCCTCTTTCTGCCTAATCTTATAGGTTTGCCTATCTTCTTCACTCTGAGTTGTTTTATAATTATTGAATGCTGTCTTTTTGTTCTTCACTATTTTGGCCACTTCTGCAGACTACCACAGTGGATTCTTCCCTTTTTTGTTTTGCTAACAAGCCGAATGCAATTTCCTGTGGCCTTCAATAATGCTTCCTTTAAATAATCCCATTTCTCCTGGACTCCCTGTAAACTCCTCCAGTCTGATAATGACTCCTTCACACAAAATCTCATTTTAGAAAAATATGTTTTTTTAAAGTCTAAAACTTTCGTTCTTGTGTGGTGCGGCTCCATCCCTGTTGTTATATTAAACCATACTGACTGGTGATCACTAGATCCCAAATTTTCACCTACAACAACGTCCGATACCAAACCTCCATTTGTGAGTATTAAATCCAATATGGCCTCTTTACGGGTCGGCTCCTCAACTACTTGTGTTAGAGATAATCCCAGTAGGGAGTTTAGAATATTTGTACTCCTGGTGCACCCAGCTGTTTTGGTTTTCCAGTTCACATCGGGAAGATTAAAGTCCCCCATGATAATAACTTCCCCCTTCATTGCCATTTTGGCTATTTCCTCAACCAGCAGATTATCTAGTTCTTCTGCTTGTCCAGGGAGTCTATAGATCACACCTACACGAGCTACTGTATGATTGCCAAATGTTAGCGTAACCCAAACTGACTCTATGTTCACCTCGCTCACTTTTATTTGGTTCGTTTTTATGTTGTTTTTCACATACAGGGCCACTCCTCCTCCTTTCCTACCTTCTCTGTCTTTTCTATATAAAGAGTACCCCGGTATTGTTATGTCCCAGTTATTTTTCTCACTGAACCCTGTCTCAGTAACCGCCACTAAATCTACTTTTTCAGCTGCCATCATTGCCTCTAGTTCATTGATTTTATTGACTAAACTGCGAGCATTTGTAGACACGATTGTTTTTTACCCTTTTTTTGTCCCCCCCTCCTAGTTTAAATATTTCTTTGCGAAACCTTTGAACTTCTCACTGAGAACATATGTTCCCCTATGAGTAAGATGCAAACCATCTTTTTTATACAGTTCCTTTCTGCTCCAATTAGAGCTATCATGGGACACAAAGCCAAATCCTTGCTTCCGACACCATTCCCGAAGCCACAAATTGAATTCCCTATTGCACATCTGCCTATCTTGAATGTTATGCACAGGCAAAACTTCAGAGAATGACACAGTGGACGCAATCTGCTGTATTTCACCTCCAAGAACACAAAAATCTTCCTTAATCTCAGAAACCTCATTGCTAGCCAAGTCATTTGTCCCTAGATGGACTAGAACGTCCACTTCCCCTTGTTGCTTTGCTTGTTTGACAATATTGAGAATACGTCTCTTGTCTCTACGAGCAGTAGCCCCAGGAAGACATCTCACCAAACCACTACTCTCCAGCTCAACACCTCTTATGATAGAATCACCCAGCAACAATTGCCTTCTATCAAGTCCCACCTTTTCATTTTTGTCCTTGGTTGCAGTGCTGCATACCTTAGTCATAGTGGATGGTGGTCCCTCAACTATGGTGTCTGAGCCTACATCCGTCTTATCACTACACTCTGAAAGTGCCTCAAAAGAATTAAGAAGAGCCACAGATTGTGGGACATGCCTTCTATCGACAACTCTAAGGCTAGGGTCAGACGAACGCATTTTTCGCGTCGACCGTGGAAAAGTGCGGTCGAACGAACGGACATATTTTTTCACGGAATACGCGGTAGCGGTCATACGATGCGCCTTTTCGTCCGTGATTTTGTACGGATCATCAATAAAACACTTTTTGTGTCTGGACGTTATGTTGGCCGGACATTAGCAGCGTCTGATGTCTCCCAATCACACACACACGCCGCTATGCGGCCGCAGCGCACTCTGTACGTCAGTAGTAGCGGTTTGACGTTCTCGAAAAAATGCGTTCGTTTGCCACTTGCGTTGCGCGGACGAACTTTCGTGCGGCCGTACTTCGTGTGTTCCCCGGCATTGGACGTCATTTGCTGCTAGCACGGCCGTGATTTTGTGCGGCTAAACGCACGTTAAAGCTGCGTTCGTCTGACCCTAGCCTTAGTCTACCAGATCCTACAGTAGACCATCTGCCGCTCCTAGGAGGCCTCTGTGGCAGTGGCTTAGTAACAGTCATAGCCTGAGTTTCTCTAACAAATAATTTACAAATCTCAGACTTCAAACAGGCAATTTCCTGCTGCAATAAAGAGAGCTGCCTACATATCAGGCACACTCCAAACCTCCAAAAATTGGATCTAAAAACAAATGCATGACAGCTCTTAACCGGGACCAAGCCTGCCATTATAAAAGAATGGATTTAAAACCAGCAAATCTTACCTTTTTGTAGGTTTTCTACCTCCTGTCTAACCTCAGACTACCTCCAGAGTATCTCCAGAAGATCTCCTGTAAGTGCTCACTTTGAAGACTTCACTTAGAAGGCTTCCCAAGCTCAATTAGACCAAGCTAATATTCCACAAGCTTTATATAGCCACCTAAGAACACCTCCCCCAGCAAGGAGTGGACAAGCTAAACCTGAAGCAAATACCACCCAATTGATTCCAATTGTATGCTAATCAGTATGAAAATGAGTCACCAGCCTAACCTAATTTACTCACCAGACCTAACTTGAAACCTTAAGATGAATAGAAAAGATCTGTTTGAAACAAAAATCTAAATCACTCACCAGAAGATCTCCTGTAAGTGCTCACTTTGAAGACTTCACTTAGAAGGCTTCCCAAGCTCAATTAGACCAAGCTAATATTCCACAAGCTTTATATAGCCACCTAAGAACACCTCCCCCAGCAAGGAGTGGACAAGCTAAACCTGATGGCAGTTCCCTGATGATGGTGGCAGAATAATGCGCCTGCATACATTTTTTCGGAATGGTTTGAGGAACATGACAAAGAATTCATGTTGTTGCCTTGGCCTCCGAATTCTCCAGATCTCAATCCAATTGAGCATTTGTGGGATGTGCTAGAACAACAAATTTTAACCCGCGGAGGCCCCACGTCATAACTTGCAGGACTTAAATTATCTGCTGCTAATGTTTTTGTTGACTAAAATGTGTAATAGTATGGTAGATAGGTGAGATTTACAACGCTCAAAAAATGTCTTTGTGCCAAATACCACAGAACACATTCAGCGGTTTTGTGAAGCCCATGCTTCTACATATTAGAGCCCTTTTAACAACATGAGGGGGACCTACATAATATTAGGCAGGTGGTTTTAATGCTGTGGCTGATCAGCGTTTGTATATATTCACACATATACACATTTCTACATTATATACAAAACCATATATAATCATACAGTATATACTAGTACATACAGTCAGGTCCAGAAATATTGGGACATTGACACAATTCTAACATCTTTGGCTCTATACACCACCACAATGGAGTTGGAATGAAACAAACACAATGAGCTTTAACTGCAGACTGTCAGCTTTAATTTGAGGGTATGTACATCCAACTCAGGTGAACGGTGTAGGACTTACAGCAGTTTGCAGATTTGCCTCCCACTTGTTAAGGGACCAAAGGTAATTTGATAGAATAATAATCATAAATCAAACTTTCCCTTCTTAATAATTGGTTGCAAATCCTTTGCAGTCAATCTCAGCCTGAAGTCTGGAACGCATAGACATCACCAGACGCTGGGTTTCATCCCTGGTGATGCCCTGCCAGGCCTCTACTGCAACTGTCTCCAGTTCCTGCTTGTTCTTGGGGCATTTTCCCTCCAGTTTTGTCTTCAGCAAGTGAAATGCATGCTCAATGGGATTCAGGTCAGGTGATTGACTTGGCCATTGCATAACATTCCACTTCTGTCCCTTCAAAAAACTCTTTGGTTGCTTTTGCAGTATGCTTTGGGTCATTTTCCATCTGCACTGTGAAGCGCCGTCCAATGAGTTCTGCAACATTTGGCTGAATGTGAGCAGATAATATTGCCCGAAACACTTCAGAATTCATCTAATTCATCACAAAAACTATAAAACATAAAAACAGTTTACTATTGCTATTGAGCACATTAAGGCAAGATATACCACAATGTATCTCTGTATTCTTTGTCATTAGGTGGTTAAGAGTAAGACAGGCACCTGGTGTGTAAAGCAGATATGATCTGCATTCAAGCAGTCTGCATTCAAGTAGGCAGCTAGGTGGTTAACTGGCCCACTGACGTCCTCACACATATGGCACCAACTCGCATTCCAGCAACAAAAGGGTTAATGCCCCCACTCCAGCGGTACCATTTGTTTTATTGTAGCTTGAATGGTTGGGCAGATAGAGGGCTCCAAATGAGCCCCCTTCCTCATTTTTTTGCAGGCGGAGCTGGGCACCTGCCGATGATGACATCACGCCTGAAAAGGTGGGGCAGGATTCCAGCCTGTCGGCGACATTTCGGTGCTCTCTTAATAACCTCTGTAGCTATACACACATACACACACCATTTAGGGAAGTTACTAAAAGAAGGCTCAGAAACTCGGCTATTTGTAAACTTTATGGGCGACATCACAAAATGTTGGGCCATTTATGTTAATAAGAATGTTAACTAAAATCAAAGCAAAGTATCTTATTTGCATTTATTATAGTTTACAGACTCATTGCTGGGACTTTTATTGTTGTGCATCTCAGTTATACACCTGCACACCACGAATATATTGGAGTTCCTAAAAGGAGGAACATTAGAAAAAAGTGGGAAAGGGGAATTTTGGCCCAAAAGAGGGACACTGACCCTTAAAAACAGGGACATATGGGAGATATGCACCTAGGTACACACTCATGAAAAGCTGTATACCTACAGATACTCAAAAGACACATATATAGCTATATACACATCCATAAATACACACCAGATACAAAGATACACACAGGCTTGGACATACAGTGTACGCACTATAGAAGTTTATATATTTTGAGTGTATCTAGGAAATAGCCTTTTCAAGTGAACGCCAAACACCCATTGCTTCTGAGCCATATAACATTTAACCTTCCATCCTGCAATACACAATTTTAAACAAAATTGAGAAAAACCACAGAGTTTTCTCTTGCATTTTATTTTTACACTGTACATTGCACATAGTCATGATTGAAATCATTGGAAAGGTCACAATCTGGCCTTTACAATTACACCTCAATCGTCTATGTAGATTGGTGGAACTGGAGATACAGGGTTTCAAACATCCAAAGGTCCCCTGGATCACCTACAATGGGACTGCGGCGTGGGGGGGGGTGCCCCCTGTGCCCCCTCTCTGGATCCGCCAATGATTTGGAAATGAAATGATGCAAGGGATCTGCATCATGATTGTAGTTTGTTCATAGCAGAAATTGCTTTGGATATCTGTGCTTTGTAACTATTTAATCACATAAATAGATACATAATTTTGTGTAAAAAATACAATGAGTGAGATGTGTGAAAAACCATTATGAATAAATAAATGTGCTTATTTGGAATTTACATTTTTCACTGTCCATTCTGTGTGAAAAGATTATGCAGTGTAAACCAGTGATGTGTAATCATGATATAGATGTTTATTCACTAGACAGTGAATCGTTGGGAACTGACATGAGATGACAGGATAAGGAAAAGATATTACTTATATTTTCTGCAATGGAAGACCTGCCTCTCGATTTTAATTTATACTACTGATATCAGATAATTTATTAGATAGAAAATCAGATTAGAATGGTTAGTTCATAAATTATACAATTAAAAAACTAGTTCTCGATTAACATTATTACCACATGCTTCTCGTTTCATAACAGGTGAACAGTATAGCTGAGTTGTCATCTAACAGCTGAGTTTTGAAGTTAATTGATCCCTCCGATGTCTTTTCTATGGCAGAGCTTTCCAAACGTTTTGTGTTGGTGACACACTTTTTAGACATGCATCATTTGGTGACACGGTAATTCAGTTTTACTGGCAAACTCAGTTTACCACAAAAGGACAATTAATGGTCTGGTTCTGGTCCTGGAGTTTTGGACAGAACCCGTGCGTTCCCATTACAATCAAAGCTCTTAGACTCTCAGCCATCAATATATATATATTCACACACCCAGATGCATGTATACCCAGACACAGACCCCAGATACATGTATACCCAGAAACAGTTTCCAGATACATGTATATCCAGTCATCAGACCCCAGATACATTTATACCCAGACACAGACCCCAGATACAGTTGTGTGAAAAAGTGTTGGCACCCTTCCTGATTTTGTTTTCACGATTTGTGACACTTTAATGTTTCAGATCATCAAACAAATTTAAATATTAGTCAAAGATAACGCAAGTAAACACAACACAAATTCCTCCACAGTGCTGTAACAGACTCATTGCAAGTTGTCACAACCTTTGATTGCAGTTCTTGCTGCTAAGGGTGGCCCAACCAGTTATTAGGTTTAGGGGGCAAGCACTTTTTTACACAGGGCAATGTGGGTTTGGATTTTGTTATCCCTTAATAATAAAAACCTTCATTTAAAAACTGCATGTTATGTTTACTTGTATTATCTTTGACTAATAATTAAATTTGTTTGATGATCTGAAACATTAATGTATGACAAACATGCAAAAAAATAAAAAAATAAGAAAAGGGGCCAACACTTTTTCACACAACGGTACATGCATACCCAGACATCAGTCCTTAGTAGGAGAGCAGTGAATCTGAGAGATGGTGGTGGCTCCGCCAGGACTAGTCATGGGCAGCAGATGTCCAGCCCACCCTCTCTGACATCATCAGAGGGGGCCAGCACCGGCCCTCATCTTAGATTCTCCACCCCCCTGGTGGCCAGGCTTAGGTAGGCAGCAGTCCTGTGGACTAAGGGAAAAAAAACAGAGCCAGCTCAAAAATGAAGCAGCCTACTGGGATTACTCCTTGTATCCAGGTACACCAGTCCGGCCCTGTCCCCAGTGCGACACATTGGAAGCCTGCTGCCAACACACTAATGTGTCACGGCACACCCTTTGGAAAGCTCTGCTCTATGGGTACAATGGCGATAAAGAAAGGATATTTCTTCTTTATCACATAGGTGAACTTGGTGATGATTTATTTTGCCTAAAACCTCAATCCCTGCCTCCATAACAGAAGGAAGTAGATCTCTAACAAGTTAAGAAACAATTATCCTAAATTACTCTCAGTGAGGAACTGTGGCGATTGTAATAACGAAATATAACCCCGGCTATTTGAAGTTAGTCTTCTATGTACAAATAACTCAATAATTATTTTGTATGCAAACATTCTTACTTCATAATTCATGATATGATCTGTTCTCAGACTGATACTGCCCTCATGCATTGGATCTTTTTATCTAAATTCCTTCTCAATCAAACTGTAAAAAATTGCACTATTATTCAATTAAATGCAGCTTCGTCACTTACAGAGGATTGCTTTGAAATAGGGCAAAAAAGTGTAAAGGACCATGAAGGTGGAAAGCATGGCGCACTCCATTAAAGACAAATTTGACCTACTTAGCCACACATTGCTTTCTTTGTTGGATAATATCGTCATGGGACAGTACTAGGGTAAGCTAACCAGATTTTTTAAATGAAATCCGTGGACATTTTTTTTCTGGCAAATTGCAAAAAACTATTTCATTAGCATATTTTCCTCAAATTCTATATACAGTGTATTTTATATGTGCGGTATAAGGGGTGACTGTATGATATGTATACAGTCCATTTCGTCCACGAGAAAAAAAAAAAAACTTCTTAGAATGTTTTGGAATATGAATACCAAATGTTGAGAAGATAGAGAAAAACGTTTCGATGTATATTTTGTATTACATTCCTACCAATGAATTTTGGTTCAACTGTAACAATAGAAATGAACAATTCAGAACAGTAAAATGTTGCAGGATAACAAAACATAGGAGACCTTCCAATATATTGTATATAATAACATATGAATCTCTAACTGCTATAAGACTATGAATGTTAATATCTCAAGCACATGCAGTATTTATGGAACCAGTTAGAGCTAAAAGAAGAGTAGTTATTTGTGATATTAACTACACAGTAGATATTAACCCCTTCCATGCGGAGGACGCTCTCAGAGCGTCCTGCCGCATGGCCACTTCGCTGCGGAGGACACGCTGAGTGCGTCCTCCCTTTCCAGCGGCGATCAGCCGGGATTGCGGCAGATCGCGGCGATTCCCCGGTGCGGGCTGACATCCTCAATGTCAGCCCAGCCTCCGGGACCCAGGCGGGCACAATAGACATCATTGCGCCTGTGCGATGACGTCTATTACAGGCACCCCCCCCCCCGCCAGTACGGGGAAGGTGCCTGAAGGGACCTCTCCCCCTCCCCATCTGTGCTGGCCACTGGGAAAAGGCAGACACCATTTGGAAGGGCACAGCCTTCCCTTCCAAGCGGCAGCTGTCTTTAACCTCTAGGGAGCTGGATCGCAATATGGCGCTAACAGGCGCCATATCGCAGTCCCCTCCCGAAGCTGGCCGACATCTTGGATGTCGGCCAAGCTTCCGGGATATCCCCCTGACGACTGGCGTCATCGCGCATAGCGTGATGGCATCAGTTCTGCAATTAACCCCTAGCTGCCACCTATGGTGGAGATAGGGGGTTCCAATGAACCCCCTATCTCCCGATCCGTTACAGCTAGGGGTTAATGTTTGATATCATTGGAACGGTCAAAAAAATGTAACGAGTCCCCATTTCTAATTTTTTTAATAAGCGCACCCCATAGAAATTATAACCGAAAAGGCTTGCATGTTAAAATGTGAAAAAAAACCACTTTACACAAAGTAGATAATTGAAAATTAAATTTTGATTGCATTTTTTGTTATAATATTCAGACAGGACATGACGTATACATATGATAATGATATATTATAAATCTGCCGAGTCTCCCGGAAAGAACGATATATAATATGTCTGGATTGTATAATAAAATGTGACTTCTAATCGCATTTAAACATGATGAGCGAAACCGGTAAAAATGAGCTCAGCACAGAGGTGTGAAATGGCTCAGCAGCGAAAGAGTTAACCTATTCGCTACTGAGCAATTTCATGCACCCTGTGCTAAGCTCATTTTGACCATTTATTGCTCATCTTGTTTACACGCTATTTGAATCTTGTAACACAATTTATATATAGAATTTTTTCACGGGACTCAGCAGATTCAAAAGATATTATTATTATTATTATGTGTCATGTCACATCAGAAGGCAATAACGAAAAAAAAAGTAAAATAAGTTTGAATTTCTATTTGGATTTCATACATGTACAGTGTGTAAAATTCTTTTATTGCCACTACATTAGAGACAAAAAAATAATTATTTTTATTTTTATATTTTACCTTGTCATGTTTTGACATCAGTAGCAAGACCAGACTCACTTCTCCTTTTCAGGTGTATTGAAGTGGAGATAAAGGGGTCCAAAGGGCTGGAATAATAGTCATCATGTTGTCTCTACCCTTGAAGATACCCACAGAGTAGACAGATACTCCGGGTCCTTCTTTTGCCAGGTCACATGACTGGCAGCAACTCGCCTTTCGCAAGATCCTGCTGGTCAGCGGAGTGATCGCGGAGGGAGACTGGGGACTCCCCCCCAGTCTCCCTCTGCTCCCGGTGGCCAGCAGCAGTGTATCGGGCCACCGTTCTCGTTGCAGGATGAGAGGTGAATATTTTTTTTTGGGAGCTTTTCAGGTGCTGCTAACTGATTCTGCAGCAGCAGACTCAGATAGCAGCATCTCAGAGCTGGTGATAACGGTTTGGTTAGCGACAGCTCTTAGTAACTAGCGTTAGGATCTTGTGATCCTAACGCTAGTTTATCTCTTTTTTCACTATGCACTCCCCATGTTAAGTATAGGGAGCGCAAAGTACTGTAAGCTTGTGGTATAAACCACTAAAACTGATTCACTAAAGGTTTTTTTTAACCCGTTAGCGAATTGGAGATGATCTGTGCAGAGCGTTATCACCTCCTTTAAGTTAGGGCTAATGTGAGCGCTAGCATTAGCATAAAGGAAGTGATAGTGCTCTCCTTTGGCAATTCCAATTGGTAGAAGTCATCAGTTGTAGTTGGATGATTATAATGGTTAGCAGAACAGAATACTATTGCTTTTGGGGACACAGATCTTTTAAGGTGAGGTGTGGGACTCAGCCCTGCCTTGTATCTGGATAATGCTGACTCCCTGATTATCATTGGAAGGCCATCATTACCTACATTTCAAATCTCAGTGGGTGACATAACAATTTGGCAGAAATTGGTGATAAAATGGTCCTAACAAAAGGATCAACATGTTCCATATGAAATAACCAAAGTTTTGTTGTTTGTTTTTTTTAAATTTGGGGTGGTTTTATTCTGAACCACCCCAAATAAAACAACAAAAATTTACATACAAGAATTTAAAGGGGATCATTCCTAATTTGACCCTATAACTACAATACTACTCAGCCTTGCTACGTAAAAAGGAATATTACGGTCTTCGTGGTATATAGTTGAAATTATTTATTCTCTTTCCTTGCAGAAAAATCCAAAGGTTTTAGAAAAAACACTTTATCAATGCATTTTGTGTGTGTTAAAAAGAGACAAAAAAATCCATAAATGTTGTACAAGATCTCTGAACAAAAGGTCAGAGTAAAACGTGTACAAATATGCCTAGGTATACAAGTTTGGATGCCTACAATTGAGAAATATGTATTGTTATATGAATGGCTTGAGTTGCATGCTGACAATTAAGTTTACAATCTCACAATATTACATTTTGAAAAATGTCAGGTTTTAAAAAAGGTTGCACTCCCTTTTTTTTTTTTACAGATTTCTGTCTATTCTCCTATGTTCAGCTTATTCCCTACAGTGACTGAACAAGCGGTTTGCTAAACTTTTATATGCTATGCTTTTCATGATAAATTTAAAGATATTTAAGTATGTTTGTTATGAAAAGAAAGGCTGAATTGTCCCCTAAAAACAGTATAACTGTTTATGTAGCTAGTGTAGCGCTCACTCCCGGAGGAGCCGCTGAAAATAAACCACGGGTCAGTCTCCCCGCACTAGGGAATAAATATACTCCAACACCGCTGTGAGTTTTTATCATTTAAATAGTTTACTAAAATAATAAGCAGATGTTGAGACACGGTATTCACAGATATTATTACAGTACTTTCGTATTGCGGTAAAACGCGTAGCGGAAAAGAAACGAAACACGAGGCTTCGTATCTCGGAAAAATAAAATATTCGCAACCGAACAGAAAAATATATGCAATTTCCCAATAGTTCGGAAAAACAGAGACACGTAGCGAACCCCAAAATACAATCTCTTCGTATTACGATAAGCGCGCAGCGGAAAAGAGAAAAATATGTATTCAGAACGTAACTTTAACTCCCGTTCCGATTCGTAACAAAAATGAGTCCTGCACAGGTTTAAGTCCCGGAGTGTAAAAGGTGTGTATGTGTGTGTGGTACCCGGGTACTGTTCAACTGGCCAGTGAATTTGCTTAAGGAATGTCTTCGACTAGTCAAGTTGGGGCCCTGTGGACTTTCAAGAGAAAACAGCAGTGTGTTCCTTAATTACATACGGCCTTGGAGGCCTCTCACCCATCCACCGGTTGCTGTAGGCTCCGCTGACCCAGGACGTCTCTTCGCTCGATTTTGACTGGGGATACTAGCGACCGGATCTGTTGTCTGACTCTCTGTTGCTTGTCCACGACTTGTCCCGCTCACCGCCTGCTCTCCGTATCCCATCAGCTCGCGGCAACTCCTCACTCCAGGTCTCTGGCTTCTTTAATCTGCAGCAATCTCAGGAACTTAAAGGTCTCCTTCTCTTTAGGCCGAATGACCCGATAAGGAACTGACAGGTCTCACTTGTGCTCTGGCCTAGGCCCCCCTGCGATGTCTTGCACTGCGTCTGCTCTCTCTCGTTCCCTCGCGCGCTCTGGCGCGTTCTCCACGAGGTTCGGGAAGTAAGCCTCCTGTGTCCCACCCACTTCCTGTCCTTTTGCAAAGCACGCCGGGAAATGTAGTCCCAATGTCTCGTGTCTCTAATTGCGATTGTCTCCATCTTGTGGCCAAAAATAGGTACTGCCAGCAGCAAGATTTAACACAGCGCTACACTAGCATATAGCAAAGAGTTTACAGCAAAGTGCCTCAAAGTGCATGATGATAAAATTCTCATACTTGTCTTCGCCAAGAGCAGAATTAAGTACAAGATAATATTTATTTTTTTCTGTTTGAACAAATAATATAGTTATAACTAACAGGGTTATCCAAAGAGAGCCGATCTGGCCCCCAAATGTATCCGGACACTGAAATTCGGCGTACGACTACATTTCCTGGCCATTCGGCTATTCAGAGAACAGGCAGTTTGCCAAATGTTAGCGAATTGCCTGCACATACGATGCCTGTTCGAGGGCAGTGAAATCCCCCATAGAGAAGCAATGCTTTGTCTATTCAGAGAACACCGAACAGCAGGGAAAAGTTGCCGAAAAGCCCTGCTGTTCGGTGGTTTCATTCGACAGGTTTATTCAGGAGAATCCCATAGGCTTCAATGTTAAAAATATTCCAGATTTAATTCAATATCTAATAAACTGTTTATTATTTTATTCTGCAGTAAAAAGTCTCTTAATTTATAGATTTTTTGGATCTTTTACGCATTTTTTTGGAAAAAAAATTGGAAACTTTTTTCCATTTTTTTTTAAATTGTTTTTTCTTTTTTCTGTAACAGACCTTTTTATTATGATTCATTGGAACTTATATGTAAATTTCATAAATTTTCATTCAGTGTTTTTTTTGCAAACAGCGTTTCAAATTTCAAACTTTCAAGCAAACTGCTTTTTTATTTTTTCATCTGCGTGTCGGCTTTTTCCGGCGGTTGCTTTGCGCTGTGATCGGCGGCTAGTCCGGTTTCTCCAGCGTTTTCGGCGTGGTTAATCCAGCTGTTTCTGCAGGTTTCGGTGAGTGTTTGGTGAGTGTTCGGTGGGTTTGCGGTAAGTGTTCAGGGCGTTTGCGGAGAGTTTTCCCTGCACTACGGGGGGCCCTGCGGTGCTTGCTGAATACAGCGCAGGGTCGGCGACCTAGGATCGCCGAATCGCCCCGAAGGGCGGGGAATGAAAAGTCACTGAACGTGCGGTGACTTTTCGAATCTCTTTGAATAACCCTGAATGTCTTTGTAGTGAACATCTTCCACTGTGCTTACCTAATACTTCTGCTACTAATACCTTTAAAAAATAGTGTTGCTACATGATTTTTTAAATAATAAATATACATTATGTATATATGTCTTGGAACCATCTTCTTTTTTGTTAGCAGCTCATATGTGAAAAGGACAGAGTCTAAATAATTTAGCAAAGATTGTAGGATAAACAAATAACCTGTTCTGAAATGCTGGCAACAAAGGGATCTGAGATTCTGTGTAAAAGCCATAATTTTATGTGGCATTTTATTGCCAGTGGACAATGCAAATTGTATTCTAACATAACCTGCCCTGTTTACATAAGAATAATGTCATAAGACATTTGACAACACAACTTCACCAGTCAGATGCATTTTCCCTTCATGTTCACATATCATATCTAATTTGTTCACAAGCACATTTAAAGTGATAAGTTTGAAAACATCATGGCACATGCCATTCTAGATGCAGTAACATACTATTTCAAAGCTTCGCTGATTACCCATAAAATGTGGTTTGATCACTGATTAGTGTAGAAATGCAGACCCAATCAGGTGTCCTACAAATCCACCTGGTTGCCACCTTCTTCAAGAAATAAGTACACCTCCCGCACACCCACTTATGCAAGATATATATATTGTGACAGTGTGATTGGGGGCAGGGTAGTAAACCATAAATATATCAGCCAGCGGATGGAGGACTCCCTTTTCCCTGAAGGGTTAACTAAACAGCTGAGGACTAATTAGGATTGCCCTGCCCTTTAAAGGAGGTGTGTGTGGTTCTCCCAATGTGTAGTCTGTGTGCTGGCTACAGCAGAGAAGGAAGATAATAAATCCTGAAGTTAAAAGGGAAGTACTTTTCATATTTGTTCCAATTATGGGCAAGCGGAATAGCTGCCCGATATTCTGTTAGAGCATCCTGTATGTTTAGTTAGACTCCGCATGAAGGAGTAGGCGGTTGTTTTGTACTTTATCTGGTGTTTTGCTGTACCCTGCTAATTTTATGACTGCACATTAAAAGAAAGAGGAAGTACTGATCCCTGCATCCAGTGCCTTTATCACAATATATATATCAGCAAGTTAGTCCCTGAGTGTTCCTATGCTATTCTTTTTGTATGTGTATATATATATATACAAAACTAGTATACCAATCCTGTATCGTGGATTTATATGTATTTATATTATTATTTTATATATATTTTGTAACAGTGCAATACGGGGTGCTCTCATGGATTCCAGAGAGGCCAATCTTGCTGATCCAGAGACAATAAAGAAGGCTTCCAGACAATCTAATCTTCATAGGGGACAGCTGTAACCCGTTCGTTGCTGAGCTATTTCACCCCCGGGTGTTGAGCTCATTTTGACCATTTTATGCACATACTGTAATGTTTATATGCGATTTGAAGTCATTTTTTATCGTAAAACCCAGACACATTGTATATGCTTATTTTCAGCAGACTCGGCAGATTCATAATATATCAATATATATGTATACGGTATGTCCTGTCAGAATGCTACAAAAAAAAATTATTTCCATTTAGATTTCAATCATTTACACTTGTGAATTAATTGTTTTCACATTTTATCATCCAATCCTTTGTGGGAATATCGGAGGTGACTAGTGTAGTGCAGAGGGAAATTCCAATCCCAGGTGATTATTCAATCTTCCGATACTTCCAATTGGACATTTGTCTGAGCCAGGTGGCTGAGACAAATGTCCAATTGGAAGTATCAAAGATTGAATAATCACCTGGGATTGGAATTTCCCTCTGCGCTACACTTGTCACCTCCGATTCGTTTTATTCTGGTTGTATTGAACAAGGACAACCCCACCAAGTGAACAGCGGCATTGGGACTTATCATTCCTTCAAGGTTTATCATTAGCGCCTATCTGCCTATTGCTGTACTTTGTAGGTATATATTCTATTGGGTACTCTTGATTAGGGATGAGCCGAACACCCCCCGAGTTCGGTTCGGGCCCAAACCCGAACTTCCCATATGTTCGGGTCCGAACCCGAACCCGAACTCGAACTCCATGCAAGTCAATGGGGCTGAAAATTCGGTTTTTAGAGTGCCCTCCAAGAGGGCATATATGCTACATATTTGCCATAAAAGGTGTATGGGGGTCCGGTTAGTGCCCTGGGGGACAGAAAACAAGGACAAAAAGTAAAAAAAAAAGTTTTTAAAGGGACAGTGAGTTTTCCATGAAATAAGGGTTAAAAATAAACACGAAAAATTCCTTCAAATATCGTGCCTAGGAGGTCCCCATAACCTGCCCGTGAAGTGGCGGATTTCTAGGATGTATAGAAACACTTAAAAACAAAAAATGACGTTTCATATGACGGTAAATGGTTTTCCTTTACTCTATCCATAAACAACTGCTTGGGGCGGCAGTCTGTATGAAAAGAGGAGACATTTTCGTACACGCAGAAAAAGTTTACTGATATTTTGGCTAAATTATTGTGAAACTTATGCAGGCTTTGGATGAAAGTAACAATAGGTGCTTGTAAATTGGTCCTTTAGCATCCCCAACAGTGCCGTCACACCGTAACCCATCTGAGGATATGAATCTGATACAGGCGTCAGTGGCAGTGCACCCAAATATTGTGCTTTTGGTGCCAGGCCTACAAGTACTATCATACAGTAACCCCTCTGTGGTATTGTGAAAGAATGCAGGGGTGAACCTTGCGGTCCTATATTAAAAAGATATGCATCTGGTTAAGGCGTCAGTGCACCCAGATATTCTGCCTTTGGTGCAAGACTGCCAGGCCAGCAAGTATCATCATACAGTAACCCCTCTGTAGTATTGTGGAAGAGTGCAGGGGTGGACCATGTGGTCCTATATTGAAAAGATATGATTCTGGTCAAAGCGTCAGTGCACCCAGATATTGTGCCTTTGGTGCCAGGCCAGCAAGTATCATCATACAGTAACCCCTCTGTGGTATTGTGGAAGAATGCAGGGGTGGACCATGTGGTCCTATATTGAAAAGTTTTTTTATCTGTTAATGGGCGTCAGTGCACCCAGATAGTGTGCCTTTGGTGCCAGGCCAGCAAGTATCATCATACAGTAACCCCTCTGTGGTATTGTGGAAGAGTGTAGGGGTGGACCATGTGGTCCTATATTGAAAAGATATGATTCTGGTCAAGGCGTCAGTGCACCCAGATAGTGTGCCTTTGGTGCCAGGCCAGCAAGTATCATCATACAGTCTTTCTCTTGTTCGTCCGTCGAATCGACGAGGACCATCTAGTCATCCATTTAGGGAATAGGGTGGGTCACGGTGAGTACGTAGATGGCTTTCCAAACCAATTCGCGCTCGATATAGTCTCTGACAATGTGGACAGTGAATAGCCGCAGAAGATAGTAGTATATCACTACCTTTCCTGGCCAGCTTCTTTTGCTCAGCTGCCGCTGCCCTGCTGGTTTCATAGGATTGAGCTCCGTTCTTAATAGCTGATCTCCACTTGATATTGTCCTGAGCAGCAAGCTCCCAGTTAATGGGGTTAATATTGAAGGCCTTTAGAGCTTCTTTCAGTGTGTCTTTGTAGCGCTTTTTTTGACCTCCTTGGGAGCGCTTGCCTTGTGTAAGTTCGCCAAATAACAACATCTTTGGAATTCGATTATCTTTCATACGAGCTACGTGTCCTGCCCATCGTAATTGAGACTGCGCCAGGATGGTGAAGATGCTGGGTAGGTCCGCTCTAACAAGGACCTCGGTATCAGGCACTTTGTCTTGCCACTTAATACCAAGAAGTTTTCTAAGAGATGTTGTGTGAAAATGGTTTAATTTCTTGGCGTGACGCTGGTAAATTGTCCACGTTTCACATCCATGGAGCAACGTCGAAAGGACTACTGCACGATACACCTTGATCTTGTTTTTTTGTCTGATACCTCTCCTGTCCCACACATTTTTGCGGAGTCTTCCAAATGCTGCGTTTGCTTTTGCGAGTCTAGCAATCAACTCGTCGTCCATGACAACAGATCTAGAAAGGATGCTGCCCAAGTACGTGAATTTGTCCACCGCGTTTAGACGCTGCCCACTGATGGTGATGCTGGGTTCAGCGTAAGGCTTCCTGGGAGCTGGCTGATACATCACTTCAGTTTTCTTTCTATTGATAGTGAGACCAAAGTTATTGCAGGCATCAGCAAAAATGTCAGTGCTGTGTTGCATATCGCCTTCCGAAGCAGCATTGAGGGCACAGTCGTCTGCGAACAGAAGCTCATTTATGATGTTATGTTTGACCTTGGTTTTCGCTTGAAGCCTTCTGAGATTAAAGACTGATCCATCAGTACTAAATCGAATTGGCAAGCCCGTGGTGGATTCCTTGAACGCATCAGACAGCATTGCAGAATACATGATGCTGAAGAGTGTGGGAGCCAGGACACAGCCCTGCTTCACTCCATTTGTAACAGGAAATGCTTGAGATGATTGACCATTTTCCTGGACTCGAGCCAGCATGCCATCATGTAGCTGCCGGGTGATAGCGGTAAACTTGTCTGGGCATCCATACTTCTTCATGATTTTCCACAGGCCATCTCTGCTGACCGTGTCAAAAGCCTTGTTTAGGTCAATGAATATGGAATATAGGTCCGAGTTTTGTTCCTGACATTTCTCTTGAAGCTGTCTGGCAGCAAACACCATGTCAATAGTCCCACGTGCTTTACGGAAGCCACATTGACTCTCGGGAAGGAGACCTTGCTCTAGATGTACATTCAGGCGGTTCAGCAGGGCTCGGGCCAAGATCTTGCCTGCAATGGATAGCAGTGAGATTTCGCATTGGTTGTCACAGGCCTGGCGATTTCCTTTTCATTTGTACAGATGGATAATGGAAGCATCTTTAAGGTCCTGTGGTACAGTTTCTGTCCGCCAGATGATCTGGATTAGGCAGAGCAACTTATCCGTCAGCGCTGGTCCACCCTCTTTATAGATTTCAGCAGGAATCATGTCGGAACCAGGTGCTTTGCCACTGGACAGCTGGCGGATGGCTGTTTGTATCTCGTCCAGAGTTGGAACAGCATCCAGTGACTTGTTCGCTGGGACCTGGGATAGTCTTTCGATGGCTTCATCATTTATGACAGAAGGCGTATTCAGCACACTAGCAAAGTGTTCCACCCATCTTTCCAAGATTTGCTCCTTTTCTGTGATGAGTGTAGTACCATCAGCACTGAGGAGAGGAGAAGACCCTGAGGCGGTAGGGCCATAGATTTCTCTGAGGCCACTGTAAAAGTTCTTCATATCTTTCCTGTCTGCAAAGCCCTGAAGCTCTTCAGCTTTCGCACTCAACCAGGAGTCTTGCATCTGGCGCAGTTGCAACTGGATGTTGCTGCGGATGTTTTGCAGTGCAACTTTCTTTGCCATTGACATTGGGTCATCATAGAGTGCCTTGTACGCCCAACGTTTTTGCTCGAGTAGCAGTTGTTATGTTGTTTTCATCAAACCAGTCCTTATGTTTTCTGGTAGCGGGTCCAAGGTGCTCAATGGCTCTACTATACACGTCTCGCGAAATGTGGTCCACGCTGCTCCCGCATCCAGATTATCCAGTGTGATTGAAGCAAGGCGTTCATCCAGGGTGTCAACAAAAGTCTGTTTGACATCAGGACACCCCAAATACCCCATCATTCAGTAACCCCTCTGTGGTATTGTGAAAGAGTGCAGGGGTGGACCATGTGGTCCTATATTGAAAAGATATGATTCTGGTCAAGGCGTCAGTGCACCCAGATATTGTGCCTTTGGTGCCAGGCCAGCAAGTATCATCATACAGTAACCCCTCTGTGATATTGTGGAAGAGTGCAGGGGTGGACCATGTGGTTCTATATTGAAAAGATATGATTCTGGTCAAGGCGTCAGTGCACCCAGATATTGTGCCTTTGGTGCCAGGCCAGCAAGTATCATTATACAGTAACCCCTCTGTGGTATTGTGGAAGAGTGCAGGGTTGGACCCTGCTGTTCAAAAAATTAAAATGATATACATCTGGCACAGGCGTCAGTGCAGCCAAATATTGTGCCTTTCATGGCAGCAAGTGCATTCACACCGTGACCCTTTTGTGGTATTGTGGAAGAGTTCAGTGCTGGAGGTTTTGTGCATGCAGAAGACATCCCCGATCTATTCCGTTACGTCAGCATCAGGGGATTGATAACTGCTGATCCAGGACTGATTCATTTTTATAAATGTCAGCCGGTCTACAGAGTCGGTGGACAGACGGACTCTTTTGTCTGTGACAAAACCTCCAGCGGCACTGAACGTCCTTTCGGAAAGCACGCTAGATGAAGGGCAACCTAGTAGCTGCATATCATATTGGCTAAATTCTGGCCAGTGATCTAATCTCAACACCCAGTAAGCAAGTGGATCATCTGCTGGAAAGGTATCCAGGTCTGCCCTTGCCCCTAGGTAGTCCTGCACCATATGGTGAAGACGCTGGCAATGGATGCCTACATTTGACGTCCCTGGGCGTCGAGGACTAAAAAAATTAAAAAATGCATCAGTCAAGCGGCCCTGGCCTTCACCACTATTCCTCTGATCATCCGCAGCCTCAGAAGCACGTGTGTCAGCACTTGGTAATCTACCAGTGCCTGGAAAGGTGTTACACAAGTGTCGCTTTAGAGCGTCCTCAAGTTTTTTCATCCTGTGCTCCCTCTGTGCGGGCAGGATGAGCTCTGCAACTTTACCCTTGTATCGTGGATCAAGAAGGGTTGCCAACCAGTAATGATCCCTCTCCTTGATAGCACGAATCCTGGGGTCCTTTAGCAGGCTTTGCATAATAAGGGAGCCCATGCAGCGTAGGTTGGAGGTGGCATTAGCTTCCGAGTCTTCCTGGTCAATGAGGATGACCGTATCGTGCACTTCCTCCTCCCAGCCACGCACTAGCCCTTGTGTTTCTGGGCACACGAAACCCTCCCTTGAGGAATCCCCACCTTCAATGCCCCCACTACTTAAATATTCTGCCTCCTCCTCCTCCTCATCCTCCTCCTGTCTGATCTGAGTAGGACCCGCTGGAATGCTGTCTGCGGAAAGACTGTGGCCTTGAGAGCTAGGGAAGGCCTCCTCTTCCTCCCGCTGCTCTGCCTCTAGAGCCACATCTATACAGTTCTGTTCAAAATTATTCAACCCCCACTGAAAATGAGTGTTTTGGCCAGTTTGACATTGATTTTGATCATTCAGTCATCTTGCTTACAATTAAATCAAAGAGGCACGTGTAGGTCAGACAAATATAACATAACATTTATAATGAAATAACCACAAATGTCTTTTCTGTGCTCACATCATTATCAGTTTTATTCAACCCCCAAGTGACATTCAATCTTAGTACTTAGTACAACATCCTTTTACAGTTATAACAGCTTTTAAACATGAAGCATAGCTTGACACAAGTGTCTTGCAGCAATCTACAGGTATCTTCGCCCATTCGTCAGGGGCAAAAGCCTCCAGTTCAGTCACATTCTTAGGCTTGCGCTCTGCAACTGCTTTCTTTAAGTCCCACCAGAGGTTCTCAATCAGATTTAAGTCAGGTGACTGCGATGGCCACTCCAAAATGTTCCAGCCTTTAATCTGCAACCATGCTCTAGTGGACTTGGAGGTATGCTTGGGATCATTGTCCTGTTGAAAGGTCCAACGTCTCCCAAGCCTCAGGTTTGTGACGGACTGCATCACATTGTCATCCAATATCTCCTGGTACTGAAGAGAATTCATGGTACCTTGCACACGCTGAAGCTTCCCTGTACCTGCAGAAGCAAAACAGCCCCAAAGCATGTTTGAACCCCCGCCAAGCTTCACAGTAGGCAAGGTGTACTTTTCTTCATAGGCCTTGTTCTTCCTCCTCCAAACAAAGCGTTGCTCCATGGGCCCAAACAGTTCTAATTTTGTTTCATCAGTCCACAGAACACTATCCCAAAACTTCTGTGGTTTGTCCACCTGACTTTTGGCATACTGCAGTCGACTCTTCTTATTCTTTGGAGACAGGAAGGGGGTGCGCCTGGGAGTTCTGGCATGGAGGCCTTCATTACGCAGCGTGCGCCGTATTGTCTGAGCTGAAACTTCAGTACCCACATCTGACAAATCTTTTCTCAGTTCCTCAGCAGTCACACGGGGACTTTTCTCCACTCTATGCTTCAGGTAGCGTACAGCAGTCGAAGTCAGCATCTTCTTTCTGCCACGACCAGGTAGCGTTTCAACAGTGCCCTATGCCTTGAATTTGCGAATGATGCTTCCTATGGTCTCTCTTAGTATGTTTAACATCTTTGCAATCTTCTTATAGCCATTGCCCTTCCTGTGAAGAGTAATCACCTCTTCTCTTGTCTTCCTGGACCATTCTCTTGACTTTACCATGTTTGTAAGTTTAACCACACCAGTAAATGTCTAGAAGGAGCTGAGTATCACAGTCATTTTAAAGCTGCCTAATTGGTGCTTATTATGCTTTATTACTGCTCTGTGACATCCACAGGTGTTTTCAATACCTGATTGAAAACACTTGAATGAACCTCTGTTCTTCAGAGTGGTAGTCTTTAAGGGGTTGAATAATTGTGTCAATGAAGAATTCACAAAAGAAACATTTACTACTGTATTACAAAACCAATTGATGTCATTTTAGTTGCATATGGTTCTTTAAAAAGTCCTTGTAGGATTTCATTCTGAATACAATTACAAATGTACACTAAATTCCCTAAAACCCTTTACAGCATTGGGGGTTGAATAATTTTGAACACAACTGTAATTCCCCGCAGAGTGTGCTCCAGCAGGAACACTAAAGGAATTGTGTCACTGATGCATGCACTGTCCCTGCTCACCATCCTCGTTGCCTCCTCAAATGGTAACAGTACAGTGCATGCATCCTTGATCATCAGCCACTGCGTTGGGGAAAAAAAAAACAAGTTGAACTGAACCTGTCCTTGTGCCATTCTCACACAGGTACTCGTTGATGGGCCTCTGCTGCTTATGCAGATGCTGCAGCATTGCTAATGTCGAGTTCCACCTGGTGGGCATGTCACAGATCAGACGGTTTGTGGGAAGGTGGAATTCTCTTTGAATTTCTGCCAGGCGAACGCTTGCTGGGAATGACCGTCTGAAGTGACTGCAGACTTTTCTGGCCTGGATGAGAAGCTCTGGCAGCCCTGGGTACTTGGTTAGGAAAAGCTGTACCACCAGATTTAGGATGTGTGCTAGGCATGGTACATGCGTCAATTTACCCTTGCGTAGGGCGGAGAGAAGGTTGCTGTCATTATCGCAGACGATCATTCCCAGCTGAAGCTGGCGTGGTGTTAACCATCTCTGCACCTGCCCCTGCAGAGCTGACAGAATTTCTGGCCTGGTATGGCTCCTGTCCCCTAAACAAACCAGCTCAATCACAGTATGGCATCTTTTTGCTTGAGCCATTGCGTAGACCCTGTCAGGCGTCGGTTTAACTGCCACTTCGCCAGAGACAGAGAAGGAGGAGGAGGAGGATGAGGGAGAGGTGGTGGAGCAGACAGACCTCATACAAGCAGCTTTCTGGAGGCGTGGTGGATAAACAAGCTCCAGCACAGAGCCCCGTCTTGGATCCCTCCCAGCTGCAATCAGAGTTACCCAGTGTGCCATGAAGGAAATGTAACGACCCTGTCCATGCTTGCTGGACCACGTGTCTAAAGTCACATGCACCTTGCTGCTGACTGCCTTTCCCAATGACTGGATAACATTGTCTTCCACGTGCTGGTATAGTGCTGGAATGGCCTTGCGTGAAAAGTAATGGCGTTTTGGAAACTGCCACTGTGGTACAGCAAATTCAGCAAATTCACGGAAGGGAGCAGAGTCCACCAGTTGGAAAGGCAGCAGCTGCAATGCGACTAATTTTGCTAAGCTGGCATTTAGACGCTGTGCTTGGGGATGGTTGGGACTATATTTTTTCTTTTGCTGCAGCAGCTGCGGCAACGTAATCTGACTGCGTAAATCTTCAGCTGCTGGGATGATGTCAAATTGTGAGGAAGGAGCTGGTACATCCATTACTGTAGCATCATCCCTGTCGGTGGAGGCTGTAGGCAATGACATGACAGGACATACAGTGGGGGTAGAGACAGATGAGGAGGAGGAGGACCTATGCAAACCTTCCCTTAATAAAGCCCAACTAAATGGGACCACACCTGTATGCCATCGTTGGCTTTATTCTCCAAAACCTGGCCTGGCTAGTGAGCCGGGCTGCTGGGATAGTGGCCCGCCCTTCTCTCCACTATCCCGACCCCAGGGACCCATAACACATTTTACTGGACGCTCTCCATTGCACCAGCGAAACACAAAATATATTTTAACCATCTCCCTGGGGTTATTTTTAAACACAGTGCACAAGGTCTGGTCTCACATATCGCCCATTCAGGACCATACCCTGCTTCCTGTCACACACCCTCCCCCTCAGCTCAAGACCATCGGGACGAGCGACCACGGACATCAGCGAATGCACCCGAGACAGCCCGTCGACATTTCCCTGTAGAAGACCGGCCCTGTGCTCCACCGAAAAACTAAATGGCTGTAGGCTAAGGAACCACCTCGTGACCCTCGCATTAGTCTCCTTATTGCGATACATCCATATGAGAGGAGCGTGGTCAGTTATCAGCCTGAATCTCCTACCCAATAGATAATACCTAAGGGTTTCCAATGCCCATTTGATGGCAAGGCATTCCTTCTCCACAACAGAATAGTTCTTTTCCCGCGGCAACAGCTTCCTGCTGAGAAAAAGAACAGGGTGTTCCTCTCCCTGACACTCCTGGGAGAGGACGGCCCCCAAACCAGCCTCAGAGGCATCAGTCTGGACTATGAAGTCCTTCGCAAAATCAGGGGACACCAAAACGGGATATACACACAGGGCCTCCTTCAGACCTATAAAAGCCTTCTCGGCTTCGGGAGACCACTTCACCATCACAGGGGATCTCGCCTTTGTGAGATCAGTGAGGGGAGCGGCTATCGCAGCAAAATTCGGGATGAACCGCCTATAGTATCCAGTTAACCCGAGAAAAGCCCTCACCTGTTTTTTTGTCAAAGGTTGTGGCCAACTCTGTATAGCCTCAACCTTCGTTGTCTGAGGCTTGACCAAACCTTTGCCAATAGTGTAGCCTAAGTACTTGGCTTCCGCTAGCCCAATGGTACTTTTTGTGGGGTTGGCCACTAGGCCCGCAGACCGAATTGCAGTGAGCACCCGCTGAACTTTAGGAAGGTGCGATTCCCAATCTGGACTATATATAACCACATCATCCAAGTATGCCGCCGCATATTGAGCGTGGGGTTGTAAAATCCTATCCATCATCCTCTGGAACGTGGCAGGGGCCCCGTGCAAACCAAATGGCAACACTGTGTATTGGAACAAGCCATCTGGGGTTGAAAAGGCCGTTTTCTCCCTCGCTTGGTCAGTGAGTGGCACCTGCCAATACCCCTTAGTCAGATCAAGGGTTGTGAGATAGCGTGCTTTCCCAAGCCTCTCAATCAGCTCGTCAACCCTAGGCATGGGGTAGGTGTCAAATTTAGAAATGCAATTCAATTTACGGAAGTCATTACAAAATCTAATGGACCCATCCGGTTTAGGGACAAGCACAATGGGACTGTTCCACTCACTGTGCGATTCCTCAATCACCCCAAGTTTTAGCATTTTCTCTACTTCAGTCTTTATAGCTTGCCTACGGGCCTCAGGTACTCTGTACGGCTTCAGACAGACCTTTTTCCCTGGCTCGGTTATTATGTCATGTCTGATTATTTGTGTCCTCCCCGGTATCGCTGAGAACACTTCTCTGTTTTGCCTAAGAAACACCTTAACCTCCGCTTTCTGGTGTACAGAGAGGGTGTCAGAGATGTTTACCTCGGGGTCCGTGATAGGGAGGTCCGTAGGCTTCAGGGCCACTAAGACCTCTCTATCCTTCCATGGCTTTAACAGGTTTATATGGTAGGTTTGCTCAGGTTTCCTCCTTCCCGGCTGGCTTACCTTATAATTTACCTCTCCTATTTTTCCCATCACCTCATAGGGACCCTGCCAGGTAGCCAAAAATTTATTTTCCACCGTGGGGACTAGAACCAATACCCTATCTCCCGGTTGAAACACTCTGACCCGGGCATTCTTATTGTAGCTATACCTTTGGGCCTCCTGGGCTTTCCTCATATAGTCTCTAACGAGGGGCATGACCGCCTCCATGCGGTCCTGCATTTGGGATATGTGCTCCACGACACTATGGTAGGGTGTCGTTTCCTGTTCCCATGTCTCCTTAACGACATCCAGCAGTCCCCTGGGATGCCGGCCATATAACAGCTCAAACGGGGAAAAACCTGTAGAGGCCTGAGGGACCTCTCGGATGGAGAACATTAAGTAGGGCAAAAGAAGGTCCCAATTCCTGCCATCTTTATCAATAGCCTTCCTTAGCATACTCTTAAGCGTTTTGTTAAACCGCTCTACTAAGCCATCGGTTTGCGGGTGATATACTGAGGTTTTTAGCTGCTTGATGCCTAGCAATTTACACAACTCTTTCATAACCCTGGACATGAATGGAGTCCCCTGGTCTGTTAGGACCTCTTTTGGTATTCCCACCCTGCTAAACATCAGCATGAGTTCTTTTGCTATGGACTTGGCAGTGCCATTGCGGAGGGGAATCGCTTCAGGGTAGCGTGTTGCATAATCGAGGACAACGAGTATGTACTGGTGCCCCCTCGCAGATTTAACCAGGGGACCCACCAGGTCCATAGCAATCCTTTCGAACGGGACATCGAGTATGGGCAAGGGCACTAACGGGCTCCGGAATCCTGGAGCCGGTGCAGTAAGCTGACATTTAGGGCAAGAAGTACAATATCTATTGATGGCAGCAAACACCCCTGGCCAATAGAACCTCCTGAGGATCCTCTCCTTTGTTTTATCGATTCCTAAATGTCCCCCCAGGATATGGTTATGGGCAAGGTTTAACACCGTATTCCTAAAGTTTTGCGGTACCAATAACTGTTTGACAATGTCCGTCCTTTCTTTTCCACACGATACAACAGATTGTCAGACATTTCAAAGTGGGGGTACAGCAACAACCTCCCAGGCTGGGTCACATTTCCATCCACAACCTGGATATCATTTCTCACTGCCCCTAGGGTGGGGTCCTCCCATTGGGCCCCTTTAAAGTTTACCGGGCCACCCGCTAAACCCAATAACTCCGCCTGGTCAGAGTTAGCACCTGGCTCATTACTCTGAGGCGGTTGGGTGCCCACTAATACTGGCATAGGACCACAGGTCGTTTCGTTGAACTCATCATCTAGATCAACATCAGAAAAAGGAAAGACATAGCCCTCCTTGATTTGCCTCAGTTCAGGGAGTTCCCATAGTTCCAAGAAGTATGGAAAATCTCTCCCAATCACAACGTCATGGGCCAAGTTTGGTACCACCCCCACACAATACTTCAGGGTACCACACTGGGTTTCGATATCCACTTCAGTAGTGGGGTACTCTCGTTTGTCTCCATGCACACAGACGACCCCAAGTTTTTTCACATGGTTAAACACCACCTTAGATAGAATGGCTTTAGTCACCAGGGTGACCATACTCCCCGAATCCAGCAAGGCGTTACACCGTCTGCCATTAACCTTCACGGTACACCAATGCGGATTATCAACTTTACCAGCAATGTCATACCCAGAGTACAGTGAATGTGCTTCATTATAGTCCATGGGCTCATCGTTCATACAGTCTCTGGCTATGTGGCCCACTCTATGGCATTTAAAGCACCGGATTATAGGATTATATTTAGGTACTCCCTGTACCCCGGGAAACATGTCAGAGGGGTTTTCTGCATGTCCTTGCTCTTCTACACCCCGCACCCGCTGAACAGTCTTACCAGTTCGTGTGGCGTTCTGGGATTTAGGGCTGCGGGACTGAGTCGCTGAAGGCGGTTGCACAGCTTCTCCCGAAGCTATAAATCTTTCTACCAAGGTGATCAACTGGTCTGCGGTTTGGGGGTCTCCTTGGTTTACCCAGCGGCGCAGAGAAGCAGGTAATCCACGCTGATAGCGATCCATAACTAGGGTCTCCACTATTTTAGTAGCGGAGTTGATTTCCGGCTGTAGCCACTTCCTGGCAAGATGAATCAAGTCAAACATCTGGGAGCGTGCAGCCTTGTTAGAAGAGTACGCCCAGGATTGGAATCTTTGCGCCCGCACTGCGGTGGTCACCCCCAGGCGCGCCATGATCTCTGTTTTTAATTTCACATAATCACTGGCCTGGGTTGGCTCCAGATCGTAGTAGGCCTTCTGAGGTTCCCCACTCAAAAAAGGGGCAAGTATGCTCGCCCACTCAGCCGCCGGCCATTCTTCCCTTGCTGCAGTTCGCTCAAAGGCCAACAGGTACGCCTCCACATCATCTGCTGCGGTCATTTTTTGCAGGTAATGGCTGGCCCGGATCACCTTGGTACCCTGGTAGCCATTTGCAGAATCAGACTCCAGTTTGTCTGATATGGCACGAATCTCCTTGCGTAGAGTACTGGTGGTAGTTCGCTGTTCCTCCTGGACCATGCCGATCGCCTCCACTTGGGATGTCATAAGCTGTCGCACTAGGACCTCTGTGCTTTCCTTCTGAGCTCTAGCCATAGCCAAAGCATTCTCCGCCTGGGCCAAAATTAGTCGCTGCAGGGTTTCCTGGGTCTCAGCAGTTCTCCTGTTTGCCTCCTGCTGTGCCGCAGTAGACTGAACCAGGGCTTTTACGACGTCGTCCATGCTGCTCGTGGTTTATATTGCCCTCAGACTTGGTGTGGTTATCCTCACACAGGGCACCATATGTGACACAGTCCAGTTTTAACCACGTCTTCTAGGGCAACATAAATATGCAGAGCCACAGTCTTTTTTGTTCTTAAGCAAGACTTTTATTTACCTCCACCTTTCACAGGCAATCAGTGGGAGAATCAGTGGATCACAGCAAACATTTCTTTCAGCAACAGAGGAATAACTTGGTTCTTTTTCCCTGTCTCTCCAGCTCTCTCTCCTGGAAGGACAGACACCCACACTCCTCAGCTACAAAGGAAAACCTTCCCTTAATAAAGCCCAACTAAATGGGACCACACCTGTATGCCATCATTGGCTTTATTCTCCAAAACCTGGCCTGGCTAGTGAGCCGGGCTGCTGGGATAGTGGCCCGCCCTTCTCTCCACTATCCCGACCCCAGGGACCCATAACACATTTTACTGGACGCTCTCCATTGCACCAGCGAAACACAAAATATATTTTAACCATCTCCCTGGGGTTATTTTTAAACACAGTGCACAAGGTCTGGTCTCACATATCGCCCATTCAGGACCATACCCTGCTTCCTGTCACAATACCAAGACATTTTGGACAATTCCATGCTCCCAACTTTGTGGGAACAGTTTTGAGCTGGCCCCTTCCTCTTCCAACGTGACTGTGCACCAGTGCACAAAGCAAGGTCCATAAAGACATGGATGACAGAGTCTGGTGTGGATGAACTTGACTGGCCTGCACAGAGTCCTGACCTCAACCCGATAGAACACCTTTGGGATGAATTAGAGCAGAGACTGAGAGCCAGGCCTTCTCGTCCAACATCAGTGTGTAACCTCACAAATGCACTTCTGGAAGAGTGGTCAAAAATTCCCATAAACACACTCATAAACCTTGTGGACAGCCTTCCCAGAAGAGTTGAAGCTGTTGTAGCGCTCACTCCCGGAGGAGCCGCTGAAAATGAACCACGGGTCAGTCTCCCCGCACTAGGGAATAAATATACTCCAGCACCGTTGTGGATTTTATAAATTATATTGTTTACTAAAGAAAAAGGCATATAATGAGACACGGTGTTCGTAGATATATTTACAGTATTTCGTATCGCGGTAAACGCGCAGCGGAAAAAGAAATGCGAGACTTCGTATTTCTGAAAAATGCGCGACCGAACAGAAAAATACAATGCTTCGTAATTCGGGAAACACGCAGCGGAAAACAAAATAAGATGCGAATCTTTTCCCCTTCTTTAGATACTAGGGAGTGAGTCCCGAACAGGTTAAGTCCCGAACTGTGAGTGTATGTGTGTGTTGTGGTACCCGGGTACTATTCAACTGGCCAGTGAATCTTTTAAACGATGTCTTCGACTAGTCAAGTTGGGGCCCTGTGGGTTTCAGAAATAAACAACAGCGCACTTTCTTGACTTTGTAAAACCGGCCTTGGAGGCCTCTCACCCATCCGCTGGATCACCAAGGTTCCGCTGACCCAGGACGTCCCTCCGCTCGATGCCTTGCTAGGATAATGGCTACTGGATCTGTTGTCGGGTTCTCTTTGCTCCGACCGTGGCTTGTCCAGCTACCGCCTGCTCTCCCATCCAATGGACCTGCGGTACTCCTAACTCAGGGGTCCTCCGCTTCCTTGACAGCAGCTTGGGGGATGCCTGTGGCTCACTGGGTCTCCTTCTTACTAGGCTGGGTAACCCCTCTTGGAATCCTGGTAGGCCGCACCTGCGCTCCGGCCTAGTCACTGTTCCACTCTGCAACACTGCATCCTCTCTCATGCACTCCCTGGCGCGCTCTCCCAGCTATCTCTGTCCTCAGACTTCACAGCTTGATGTAGACAGATCTCTGCAGGGTCACTGTCCTGATCCCTCAGCACCAGCGAGGTAGCCCCTGCGCTCTGGCCTGGTCACGATCCTGAACAGCCCTGCCTGCTTCTTTCTCCTTCCAGCTCCCAGCTCACCCTGAGCATGCTTTCCACGAGGCTCAGGATGTACAGCGTCCCTGTCCCACCCACTTCCTGTCTCTGTTTGCAAAGCATGCCAGGAAACGTAGTCCCAATGTCTTCTGTGTCTGTCCAGCATAATTTTACCATGGTCTCTGTCTCCCTCCGGTGGCCAAAAATAGGTACTGCCACAGTAAGGTTTTAAACACAGCGCTACACTGTTATAGCTGCAAAGGGTGGACCAATGTCATATTGAGCCCTATAGATTAGGAATGGGATGTAACTTCATATGCAAGTCAAGGCATGTGAGCGAATACTTTTGGCAATACAGTGTATATCCATGTGAGCTGGGGGCAATATATCCATGTGAGCAGGGGGCAATATATATATCCATGTGAGCTGGGGGCAAATATATCCGCCTGACACTGCGAACCCAACACCAGCTCTTGGCCAAAACTGGTAGAATCCCCCCCAAACCTGTGTCTGGATCCGCCCCTGCGCTAGACTAGCTGGGCTGGGGCACTTACTCCTGAAATAGTGGCTCCCAGTCCCCATCGGTCTTTGCGGCAGCTGGTGCCAGCCAGGCCAAGTCAGCTGCACAGTCACCCTCCTGATGGTCCACCATCCACTCCCCCTCCTTGACCCCTGGCTTTACAGACAAGGCATCTGGTCTGAGGTCTCTGTATATATGTATCTGGGCCTGTTCAGGTCTGAGGTCTCTGTATATATGTATCTGGGAATGATCTGGTCTGAGGACTCTGCATATATGTATCTGGACTTGTTCTGGTCTGTATATACAGTCAGGTCCAGAAATATTGGGACATCGACACAATTCTAACATCTTTGGCTTTACACACAACCACAATGGAGTTGGAATGAAACAAACACAATGTGCTTTAACTGCAGACTGTCAGCTTTAATTTGAGGGTATGTACATCCAACTCAGGTGAACGGTGTAGGACTTGCAAATGTGTTGAGTCAGGATGTTTTTTCTTGCATATGTTGGTGAGTGTGAGAGACCAATGCTATGTCATCTGCAAAATCCAAATCTTCTAACGTTGAAAAGAGAGTCCACCTGATGCCTCTTTGTTGGTCCTTCGTTGTTTATCGCATAACCCAGTCAATAGCTATGTTGAACAGCAGCCTTGTCTCACTCCTGTTTTTATTTCAAAGCTGTGATCACTGTTTCCTACTCTACATAGGCACGAAGTATACGCCAAAGGCTGTCTCTGTGGATGCTATCGAAGGCCTTCTCGAAGTCTACAAAGTTGATGTAAAGTTGCCTCTGCAATTCTGTGCATTGCACGATAATGTTGCGTAGGGAGAATATCTGGTGTGCACATCCTCTTCCTTTTCTAAATCCTGACTGCTCTTTACGGAGTTGTTTGTCTACTGCGTCAGAGATTTGCTGGATGATAATCTTGGCACATATTTTGCTTGGAACTGACAGCAGGGTGATTCCTCACTAGTTGTTGCAGTTACCCAAGGAGCCTGAGTTGAAATTGTATGATAAGCTTTAATCTCCATCAAGGAACGCGAAGCTCAAGTTAAAATGTACATGTAGTAGCACTTTTGGCCAGTAGGGCCAAATAGGGCTTGCCTACAGTGGACACATACAGAGGGACCTTGTTGTATATATTTACTGTGCGAGAGATGTAAAGTAATTTTCCATAAAACCACTGGGTCCTGCCAGTGGATATATGGAAATTACTTGGTTTTAATGGGGTTTATAGTTGCAGTCAGAAAAGTTTGAAAACAAAATAAATTACAATTATTATTCAGTAACCTTAAACTCGACATAGGTTAAACGTCCCTCTTTAATCATACATAGTCTTTAGAGGTGACTCATAATGATAACAGGTAATCATAATTGAACAGCCCCACTTGTTAACTTATTGGGTCACAAGGAAAATGAACACTAGGTTATAGAAAAAAAACCGACTTCAGTATGTACCTATACTAGTGCATTCAAAACTTTGGATGGACCAAATGAAAGAAATAGATTTTCTAGTCATGGAGAATAAAACATGGAGAATGAAAGATGAGCAAAGATTACGAAAAAGGTGTTACCATGTACAATATGAATAATGAGACTCCTGGGCTGTCCCACATTGAAAAATTATAGCGCTGATTACAAAGTTGCATGTCATGAATTTTTGTCATTTGAAAAAATGAGATAAACTGTAACCATTAATCATGTAAAATTGTGGCTATGTGTACCATGGAAGAAATTTGCTTTGAGCTGTATTTGCTTTGTAATAAACTGTGTTGCAGGTATTTTATTTATTCATGCAACCTGCAATTTACAAAATAAACATTCCATCATGGTTGTTTTTCTCTTCTGTTTGTGTCTACAAATTATTATATCATGCATTGTGAATATGACCACTGTACTGTTCGATAGATGTACATTATTATTTGACATAATTACGAGGAATCAACCATATTAATATGTCTGTTAAATAGATAATATCTAAACACTGACTACAGCATAGGTAAGAGGAAAATAAAATGAAATAAAAGACGTATTGGTAAGGAAATGCAAATGCAAGAATATTCAAATACCAATGTGGCACAGGCAAAAAAAAAAAGGAGAAAAGAAAAAGTTAATTCCGTTCAATTTTGAGAATAACTAATTTTTACTGAATATTGTATTTTATGTTTTACTGTGTGGAGACAAATGATGGTTCAGATTCTGGACCTTATCCTAAAATATAAAGATTAATTATTTTTCTTTGTTTTTTGTAACACTGCTAAAGGTGCATTATGGTGGTTCAGTTTAAAATGAATTTTTAAAAAATAATAAGAAATACATTATCCCGATGGGTAGGCAAACAAAATGACTGATAATATACTAAGCTCCAAGCATAAAAAAAAAATCAACTTATAGCATTCCAGGAATTTTATACTGGTAGGGAAGATCTGAAGGATTTTCCCACATAAGTGGAAAAGCGTTTATTTTCTGAATAACTTTCCACTGGCATAAAATGCAGAATTATACGTACTCCACCTCATACTTTCTTATAATGATGGCTTCTAGCCTGCATAATTCTGCACATGCAGCGAGTTGTCCATTATTGCTTGCGCTATCATCCAACGATCAACCAAAAAGCATTTCCTGCTTAAAAGCTATTTTTTTAGGTCTTGCTTCTTCACAATCATAGCCATATAGCTCTTTTACTGTCCAATTCCAAAGCCATTGACCTGGAGATGGTACAAACAGAGCATTAGCTAGCTCTTTCTGCACCCGAGGCAAGAACAGAAAATTGTGCGCCCCCACATTACTGTGAGTTTTATTGCTGTGCAGCTGATACGCTCTTACACACCGCACATTACTGAGAGTTTACTGCTGTGCACAGTGTACAGCTCTGTGATACGCTTATATTGTACACACTGCACATTACTGCGCGTATACTGCTGTGCAGCTTTGTGATACACTTATACTGTACACACACACACACATTACTGCTGTGTAGCTCTGTGATATGCTTATACACACACAATATATTGCCCCCAGGTCACATAGATATGGATATATTGCCCCCAGGTCTCATGGATATATTGCCCCCAGCTCACATGGATATATTGCCCCCCTGCTCTCATGGCTATATTGCCCCCCAGCTCACATGGATATATTGCCCCCCTGCTCTCATGGATATCTTGCCCCCCAGCTCACATGGATATATTGCAGACCAGTTCACATGGATATATTGCCCCCAGCTCACATGGATATATATTGCCCCCCAGCTCTCATGGATATATATTGCCACCAGCTCTCATGGTTATATATTGCCCCCAGCTCTCATAGATATATTCCCCCAGCTCTCACCTCTGTCAGCACGGCAGTTCTTCTCTCTGCGAGTGGCTGCATGCAGCTTGGCCGCTCACAGGCAACCACCTGACCAGCACACGAGATTGCGGAGTTCACGTGAACTCCGCGATCTCGCGAGAACGTGGCTGCGGTGGTCCAGCGCAGCCGCGTTCTTGCGAGCTGGTTAGGTGGTTCCCTGTGAGCGGCCAAGCTGCATGCCGGCGGCTGATCGCAGGGGGAAGAACGGCCGGCGGCGGCAATATTCTCGCCCCTGACCTGTGCCCCCCTGCAGCTGTCCCGAGGCAATCGCCTCACTCGCCTGGCCCTCCATACGGCCCTGGGTCCAAAACAAACCAAAGGAGAGATAGGGTTTCATTTTCTGAGCTTGTTCGGAACCTGTTATGGCTTTTGAAAAGTATAGTTTGTTCTATGTTGTGAAGCAATCAAGACAAAGTATTAATGATCACCCCAATACTGACAACAATTAGGAATAATTCCAGGGCATGTCTTTCCCTCTGTCTCCACACAAATCCAATTGGAGTGCTTGCTCACTTATGCCATTAGAGACGATACCTATACTATGTTGAGATCATTCTGATCCTGCCCTAAAGGGTAATCCAGAGTGGAAATCCGAGTCAAGTATCTCCTGCACAAGAGACATAGCCACACAAAATGATTGTTTAGATTCTTATTGGGACTCATCAGGTGAGAGTAACAGAAACCTACACTGGCGCAATAAACTTCAATGATAAACTTGAGTTAAAATGCCTTTAAGACCTGAGCATAGATTCACCAAAGGACAAGCTGCAGAATTACTCCAACATGGTCCCTTCTCAGTTTGCTCATTTACACTTTCTTAATGGTTCATACATTCCACCACTCAATATTTGTCCAAAGGTGAACCAATGGAATAATTCCTACTTGATACACAATGAAAATTAGAGCAATAAGAACAAACCATTCAGAGAGGGTAAAGCTATAATCTAAATAAGTTTCCCGTGCTGCAAAGAAATATTATCAATTACTGTATTTAACCTCTTGGCTTCAGATGACGTGTGGGGAACATCATGGGGCTTCCCCACTATATGCGGAGGACATTCTCCACTTGTTATGGGGTTCCGTAGCCAAGCAGGACCATACTTACCTATCCAGTTGGGGTACTGTGGCAGTCTGACTTCCTAGACATCAGACTGTTCCATGGGACCTCTGCCGGCGCACTGATGTCATCATTTCACAAATAGTACATCTGTACTAAATTTTTGCTGCTGAAAAGAGTAAAAATTGATCATATCTAATCTCTTTTTTAAGTAAGTATTGGATTGGACCCCTCTATCTCCCCATAGGTAAGGGGATGAGCTACAAGTAAGGCATCACTGGAAAGGTCACAGTCTGACATTTCCATCGATGCGCATCTAAACCCCACTTCTCCCAGGTGTGGGCTGGCATCTTGTATGTCAGCCCTGTCCCCGGGGTGGCCCCTAGTCCACAGACTTTGTCCTGCATGCGTGTGATGACATCAGAAAGTGAATCCCCCCCTAGCCTGGGAGAGAATTTCCCATGGTAGAGATACATGGGTCCTTTGGATCATCTGGACTACCATATCTCCCACACAATAAAGACAAGAATGCAATGTTTGGTATAATTAGAAAGGGTAGAGCATGACCTTTCAAATGATATCAAACATGACCAGGTTATGTGTAAACATAAAATAAATATAAAATAAATATGTAAATTTGAATTTCTTTTATTTATTTATAATTCAGCACTATTGGTCATTTTTTAATTACAACAATGAACGAGGATGCTGCACTTACTCACCTTCTCATTACCCACAATGAAAAATATTGTCAGTTTTAGTTAAAACCGCGTAGTTTCTCCGAAAAATACAGTAACAGGTTCCGATTTCTAATTTTTAACAAGAGTATGCCATAGAATATAAATCTAGAGCGTCTTGGATGATAAAATGTGAAAAAAAAAAATACATGCTGTAAATGATTGAAATCTCAATGGAAATTCACATTATTTTTACATTTTGTTGTAGTATTCTGGCAGGACATGATGTATACATATAATAATGATATAATATGAGTCTTCCAAGTCTGCTGAAAACAATGATATATAACTTGTTTGGGTCTTATACTAAAACATGACTTCATATCACGTTTAAAAATGATGAGTACAAAGCAGTCAAAATGAGCTCAGCACACAGACGTGAAATGGCTCAGCAGTGAAGAGGTTAATATTTGATTCGGCAGCTGTGAGATTTATTTTGTCAAAGTGAAAATGAAAGTCATGTTAGAGTTCACAGAAGTAGGAAATAGCTTGCAAACTCATTTTCCCCTTTCTTGTATTGCATACAATATATCATTTAACGAAAAACATACCCATTTCATTTTTTCATAGCATAGTTGGGAATAAAACTAAACTTTTTAAACATTCGATAAAAGTTTGAGTTTATTCTTAGGTTTTTAAGCGACCAATCACACTTTTTTCATTTAAAATGGTGAAATTTTGCCTTTCGACCTTACTGTAATCTTACCAAGGTTTTGCTCTGAAGTACATTTTTAATAGGCAGAACATTGCAGCCTTGGGAAAAAAGAAATATTTAATGCACTGTACCTGTTCGGAAGAAATGAAAGGTAAAGATTACTGAATTTTCTCCTGTGCAGTGTTTGCACTCCCTCTCACTTACTTTTAGATGACAGCATAAACCACAGTGCAGATGCAAAATAATTTGAGTGTAGGAATTGAAATGAATCTTCACAAGTACAGAAGCAGCAGAAAGTTGAAAAGTATCTTTTTCCCATGGAATTGGGTAGGTGTGTAGAGTCAAATACATACTTTCCTTTAGAAAAGGAAGACTATCTGACATTTTATGTTAGGATTATCATATAACCTAGTTAACCTAGTGCTTATTTTTTAACTTAAATTGTACTCTGCCCTTAAAGGAATAACTGAAAAATGTTAAATGCAGAACTTATTTTTCCTTACTTTTTCTTATTATTAGGGCCTCTACTCACTAAAAAATTTGATTAAATATGATCAATTGTCACTCTTTTCAACAGCAAAAATGTAGTACAGGTGTATTCTTTGTGAAACAATGACATGAGTGCGCCAGCAGGGGTCCCATGGAGCGGTCTGACTTATCGGAAGTCAGACTGCCGTGGTACCCTGACTGAATAGATAAGTATGGTCCCTCTTGGCTGCTGAACCCCATGACAAGTGAGGAACATCCTCTGCATATAGCGGGGAAGCCCCATGACGTTCCCCACACACCATACGCAGCCAAAATTTAGTACAGATGTATTCACTGTGAAATGAGGGAATACTTCTCTTGAACCATTTAGAGATGTAGGGTACTATTCATGCCTGGCGCTAAAACGGGGATGCTAATGGGGATAACCTGCGGATGCCTGCAGGTTTCCCGTGGCATCCCCATTTTAGCATCATATTCCGGGGCAGGCACTAATTCAGCAAGTATCACTTTCTGGAGTTCATAGGACTCCATGGAGGGATGCATTACTGAACTGTGAGACCTGCGCAGAGTGTTGCAGAGTGATTGTGGAGGGAGACTGAGGACTATTTGTCCCCAGTCTCACACTACTCCCGGCGGACAGAAACAGCGGATCAGCCCACTGTTCTCGCAACGGGATAAAAGGGGAGTATATGATTTATTTGGGGGGTTAGCTGGTGCTAACTGATTCTGCAGATGCGGAATCAGTTAGCACCAGCTTTTGGGTGCTGGTAAAAAAAATCAGCTAACCCATTGGTGTGTTAATTAGCGCCAGGATAAGTAAGGTATTACAAAGTCCTAACTCTAATTACTGATTGCACTCCCTATGTTAAGCATAGAGAGTGCAAAGTACAGTAAGCTTGTGCAAGCTAACGCAATCACCCCTGCATTCACTGATTTTTTTAACCTGTTAGCGTTAGAAAGGTAATATGGGTGACATGTGTTATAGTCATTTATCCTGACTTTAAAGCTTACGCAACTAAACGCTACAATTAGCATTCACTAAGGAATAGTGCTCGTAATGTATAGTTAATACAGCATTATAGTGATGGGTTGTCTGATTAGCAGGTTTTTTTTCAGTGGGTACTCGGGGGTACTCAGTACCGGCACCTCCCCACTGAGTACTGGCACCTTACCACCAGCCAGAACTAACAGGAGAGAGCATGATGCTCCTCCCTTCTCCTGCAGTGACAGGCAGAGAATCGGAAGCGCTTGGCAGCTCATGTTGCTCCTGAACGCTTCCGATTGCCAGGATTATATGTAGGGACTGATAATCCCCCTCCCCCAGTAGATGACAAGGGAGGGCTGCTCCCCCCTCTCTCTGCAACCGCTGAAACTTTGAACAGAATGGGGAGTGGGGGTGCAGCATGTTTACACACATCTGCCAGAGCTGCAGATTGTCAGGCAAGCGGTGTGATCAGAGGAGCTGGCACTGTAAGGCGGTAGTGAGTGTCATTGCTGTGGAGCTCATACACACGGCGCATTACTGTGAGTTTCATTGCTGTGGAGCTCATACACACTGCGCATTACCGTGAGTGTCATTGCTGTGGCGTTTATACGCACTGCGCATTACTGTGAGTGTCATTGCTGTGGAGCTCATACACACTGCGCATTACTGTGAGTTTTATTACTGTGGCGTTCATACATTCTCAGCAAAACTGTGAGTTTCATTGCTGTGGTGCTCCCAAATGCTAGGGGATTATCCACGCAGTGCCATCGTTGCAAAAAAAACAAAAACAAAAACAGCTAACAGCCCTGCAATACAGATTTTTCTTGCAACAGAGGCACTTAGTGAATAAACCCCCATAGGGTTACAACAATAGTTGTAGTTCATTTAAAGAGGGGGTCAGCAACCTTGGCTCCCTGATGTTTTGGGAACTACATCTCCCAAGATGCTCAGTCACCCATTAGGCTGACTGAGCCACATGGGAAATGTAGTTCCCAAAACATCAGGGAGCCAAGGTTGCTGACCCCTGATTTAAAGGAACACAATATTAAAAAATATGGTTCCTCTTATAGTGTCTTCCTTTAAGTGAGCTACAACTATTGTTTATGAGGACATGAAAATAGTCATAATAATTAGTTTTCCCCCAGACGTGAGAGTACCCCCACCTATTTTTCCAGAAAAAAAGCACTGCTGATAAGTAAAACTTAACCTTTATTAACGAGTAGTTTAAATAGAATGTTAAGAAGTAATAAGCAGACTCTATGCAAAAAATCTATGCTCCTGAAGAGGCTGTAATTTCATAATGAGAAATGCATTAAACCGAGAGCCGAGATAACGAGTTAAGGCACTCAACCTAATGAGTCCCACGCTCACTTTCTGTAGTGACTTTACATGCATTTACCGTCCTACAGCTGTATATAAAAAACACCTCCAAATTGACCAAATGAGCAGTTTTGTCTCTATTGTAGTTGCTATTAGACCTTTATTTTATTTCATCCACTTTTTCCTAAATACTGTATATGCATTTGATAGTACTATAACAGTTAATAAAACTGGCTTAAAAATGTCTATGGGGTATAAATTAGAGCTGTGCATGGCTGAGAAGTTTGTTTTGGATGCTAAAAAAACAAATGCTGCTCAATTAGACTTACAGGGTTATTCAAAGAGATTCGAAAAGTCACCGCACGTTCAGAGACTTTTGTTCTCTTCAATTTGGTGCAAATCGTCTTTCCCATTTCGGCCACCCTGCGGTGTATTCAGCAAGCACCACAGGGCTGTCGAAGTGCAGGGAAAAACTGCCGAAAACCCGGCGAAAACCCGGCGAATGCACGCCGAAAACCGGCAAAAAACATCTGGATTAACCTCTATATAGGTGCAGAATCGTCAAGACACTCCCCACTGTGAGTGCCTCCACCAATCAACCTCTCCTCTGAGCCAGGACAATCAAGAGCTGGAGGTGTCTGGTGCAGTTCCCCATCAGGTCCACCGGGACTGAGGACCTCCTCCTGGGTCTGCACCTCCCACCCAGATCCCTGCACCCGCCCCTGTGACGTCAGACGCCACTCGCCGCCATGCTCAGGGTGGACGGAACGGCATGGCCGCGCCGACCCACCCGAACAGACGCGGCAGAACTCGCAGGGGGTGGCGCAGGACCCGGGGACGTTCCCAGCCCGCACCTGGAGCGTGGGGAGCGCCGCAGCGCCACCCGCTCGGCACCTGCCTGCCTCCGTGACAGAACCCCCCCCTGAAGGAGTGGCCTCCGGATGCGACAAGGGCCCGGCCTTCCCGGGTGTGCACGATGAAAAGCACGGAGGCACGAAGGGGCGTGCACCTGGGAGGCGGGTTCCCAAGAACGCTCCTCAGGGCCAAACCCCTTCCATAATACAAGGTACTGAAGGGTACCACGGTGAAACCTGGAATCCAAGATACTGGCCACCTCATACTCCAACTCATCACCAACAAGCACAGGAGGACAAGAGGGAGCGGACCTTCCCGGAAACTCATCAGGAGGAACACGTTTAAGGAGGGAAACATGAAACACAGGGTGGATTAGGTATGTGGGAGGGAGAGCGAGTCAGAAGGTAACCGGGTTAACCTGGTGGGTGATCTCGAAAGGACCTATGAAACGGGGCCCCAATTTTTTCGAGGGACATTGGAGATGGAGGTTTCTGGTGGACAGCAGAACCCGTCACCTGGCTGGAAAGGAGGGGGAACGGACCTGGAGTGATCCGCCGAAGTCTTGTATTTGTCCTGGGCAACACGTAGGGTCCTTTTGGCCAGTTGCCAAACCTCCCGTATGGTGGCCAGTCTGGAGTCGGTGTCAGGGACAGAGGAGAGGGGAATCAGACCCGGGATCATAGTGGGGTGGTACCCATAGTTGAGAAAAAATGGGGAGGAAGAAGTTGATTCATGGTCATGGGAGTTATAAGCAAACTCGGCCAACGGTAAAAGGTCAGTCCAGTCATCCTGGAGGTAAGAGGAAAAGCAGCGCAGGTACTGTTCTAAGGTCTGATTAACTCGCTCCGTCTGTCCATTTGTCTGGGGGTGGAAAGCCGTAGAGAGGTGGATGCGGATGATAAGTCGGGAACAAAAGGCTCTCCAGAAACGAGAGGTAAACTGGGTACCCCTATCAGAGATTATCGAGTCGGGGATTCCATGGAGCCTGAATATGGCCTCAAGAAACAGAGAGGCAGTTTCAGAAGCAGTGGGTAATTTCTTGTATGGGACGAAGTGTGCCATTTTAGTGAAGCGGTCAACTACTACCATGATGACTGAGTGACCCCAGGAAGGGGGTAGATCGACAATAAAGTCGGTGGATAATTGGGACCAAGGGCGTGTCGGGATGGGCAGGGGTTGTAGCAACCCCGCAATCTTAGTGGTGGGGTTTTTGGATCGTAGACAAATGGGGCAACTAGCAACATACTTGGCGACACTTGAAGACAACAAGGGCCACCAGAAATGTCCTCTCACTAGGTCTAGTGTCTTCTTATAACCGGGATGTCCGGCCGCCAAGGAGTCGTGGAACATCTGTAGGGCCTCTAATCTAGCTTTTTCAGGTACATAGATGCAATGGTCTTGTACGTGGAAACCCTCACTAGATAGGGGTAAAGAGGTCTCTGCCGTAAATCTTTTGATGTTGTCGTGGAGGCAAGAAGTGACCCACAAGAAACATTGAGGTGGCAACACTGTGTGGGAGAGGTTCGAGGATGAGGATGGACCCTCCTGGATCCTTGAGAGGGCATCTGCCTTCCCGTTCTTCGAGCCGGGGCAGTAAGTTACATGAAAATTGAACCTTGTAAAGAAGAGAGCCCAGCGGGCTTGACGGGGTCTCAGACGTTTGGCGGATCGCAGATACTCCAGATTCTTGTGATCAGTGTGTACAGTTATTGGATGTATGGCCCCGTCCAGCAGGTGACGCCACTCTTCAAAGGCTCGCTTGATGGCAAGGAGCTCCCGGTCCCCGATATCATAATTTTGCTCCGCCGGGGCGAGCTTCTTGGAGTAGAAGGCCACGGGATGTAGTTGCCCGGAGGGGGACCTTTGTGACAGGAGAGCCCCAGTTGCAGTTTCTGATGCATCGACCTCTAGAAAAAAGGGTAGTTGTGGGTTAGGTAGGTTCAAGGCAGGAGCAGTAATGAAGTGATTTCGGAGGTCATCGAACGCTTTCTGGGCCTCTCTGGACCACTCAAAGAGGACAGTAGGGCTGGTGAGTCGAGTCAAGGGTTGAATTACTTTGGAAAAATTACGGATAAATCGTCTGTAAAAGTTAGCAAACCCAATGAACCTTTGTATGCCCTTACGATCTTTAGGAGTGGGCCAAGAGGTGATGGCCTCGATCTTTCGGGGATCCATCTCTATGTGACCAGGTGAAATGATAAAGCCCAGGAATTCTACTCGGGTGGTCTCAAAGGTGCATTTCTCGGGTTTAGCGTAAAGGTTGTTCTCCCGGAGTCTCTGGAGGACGGTGTAGACGTGTTGACGGTGTTCCTGAAGGGAAGTGGAAAAAATCAGAATATCATCGAGATATATTACAACATATTTGTCCAATAAGTCACGGAAAATATCATTAATCAGATGTTGAAACGTGGCTGGGGCGTTGCAGAGTCCATACGGCATCACAGTATATTCGAAGTGCCCATATCGAGTCCTAAAGGCGGTCTTCCACTCGTCCCCCTCACGGACGCGTACCAGATTATAGGCCCCTCGGAGGTCAAGTTTGGAATAGATACAAGCGTTCTGGAGACGTTCTAATAACTCTGGGATAAGTGGGAGAGGGTACCTATTCTTGATGGTGATTTTATTTAATTCACGGTAGTCAACACAGGGTCTCAACCCGCCATCGTTTTTATTAACAAAAAATATCCCTGCTCCGGCAGGGGAAGTGGATGGTCGAATTAAGGCTTTTCGGGTGTTCTCCTGGATGTAGTCTTTTAATGTTCTTAACTCAGGCTCGGATAGGGGGAAGATACGTCCATAAGGAATGGGAGCCCCGGGTAGTAACTCAATAGGACAATCATAGGGTCTTCTGGGTGGCAGCGTCTCAGCTTTCTTTTTATTAAATACATCTTGAAAATTGTGATAGTGTGCGGGTAACTGGGTCTCGTTCCCGATGGTGGTACTTATGGTATGGAGAGGCACGCAGGTATTTTTACAATGCTCGGAGGGGAAGGAAACCTCGCCGGTTGACCATAGTATGTGAGGGTTATGCAATCGAAGCCAAGGGAGCCCCAAAATCACGGGGAAAATAGGAGAGGTAACAATATCAAACCGTAGCAGTTCTGAGTGGCCACGACCTAGGCTCATTTGGACAGGTATACTCTCCTGTGTAATGGGCCCTGAGCTCAAAGGAGAACCATCAACTAATCTGATCTCAACAGGTATCTCTTTATTAGACAGTGGTAAGGAAATACATGTCGCTAAGGTGGCGTCCATGAAGCACCCGCTAGCCCCTGAATCCACCATTGCCTGGAGTGGGAAGGTCCTCTGTTGCCACTGTAGAGAGATGGGTAGAAGGAGATGAGGCATGGGTAAGAGTGGAGAAGGTCTAGAGAGTGTCGTGATGAAACCACTCTTACCTCTTCCGGGAGTTGCTTTAGCGGGACATACAGGGGCCTGGTGGTTGGCCCCTCCACAGTATAGGCAAAGATTGAGACGGCAACGTCGATCCATCTCGGCCTGTGGTAGGCGTCGATCCACTAGCCCGATCTGCATTGGTTCCTCGGTTCTCCTAGGATTAGAAACTGGAACAAGAGCATTGAAGGGTACCTGGTTTTCACGTGACCCCACGATTGGGGCTGAGGGAGGCCTTTCGTCTCTGCGCTCTCTCCATCTTCTATCGAATTGTATACAGAAATCGATTACAGTATCTAGAGACCAGGGTACTCCAACACGTGCGAGTTCGTCCTTCAAATGATCAGCTAGGGCTCGACGAAACTGATCCAGGAGGGCGGCTTCATTCCAAGCCGTATCATGGGCATAGTGGCGGAAGTGAGTCACGTAGTCCTCTATGGGGCGGCGGCCTTGTCGGAGAGCCCTGATAACGTTTTGGGCGGACTCTCTCTTGTGGGGGTCTTGATACATGGCCTCCAGCGCTGCAGCAAACGAGGGCCAGCTCTCCAGTACTGGGTCATGGTCCCGGAGGAGTGTATGAGCCCACTTCTTAGGTTCTCCACCCAGTAGTGATATGACCATGCGTACCTTTACAAAATCACTATTGTAAGTGCGGGGTTTTAGAGAAAAAAGGATGCAACAATCGAGCATGAATGCCTCAAATCTTGTGCGGTCTCCATTGAAAGTCTCCGGTAGTTTAACTTGAGGCTCAGAAAAGGGGGTCTCCAGGTTTGCCGGTATGGGTGCAGAAGGCGGTGTGTAAGGAGGAGGTAGTGTCACGACTTGAACTTGCGCCTGCAATTGTCGATATTCTGTCTGAAGTTCCTGAAAGGAGTGATTGAGGGCGGATACCTGGTGTGACAAGGCCGCAACGGCATCGGTGATCTCTGCGGGTTCCATATGTTTGGCTTCAGCGTCTGTCAGGAGCGCTCGGTGGGATGGGAGAACCCAGGTGCAGAGTTTGCGTAGTAGGTTGTATATCGCGGTACCAAAGGAATATCCAAGAAACGTAGTCAGGTTCACAGTCGAGGTCAGGGGCAAACAGCGAATCAAGAGAGGTCGGGTATAAAGCCAAGTACTGGTACACAGAATTAACATAGGGAGAAGCTTCTAAGGGTAACACTGGCAGGAGTGATACAATGCTGAAGCAACGATATACTGGCAGGGAAACCTCTATATAGGTGCAGAATCGTCAAGACACTCCCCACTGTGAGTGCCTCCACCAATCAACCTCTCCTCTGAGCCAGGACAATCAAGAGCTGGAGGTGTCTGGTGCAGTTCCCCATCAGGTCCACCGGGACTGAGGACCTCCTTCTGGGTCTGCACCTCCCACCCAGATCCCTGCGCCCGCCCCTGTGACGTCAGACGCCACTCGCTGCCATGCTCAGGGTGGACGGAATGGCATGGCCACGCTGACCCACCCGAACAGACGCGGCAGAACTCGCAGGGGGTGGCGCAGGACCCGGGGACGTTCCCAGCCCGCACCTGGAGCGTGGGGAGCGCTGCGGCGCCACCCGCTCGGCACCTGCCTGCCTCCGAGGTAAGGGACCCAGCTGGCGGCATGCCGCGGGGCGGCGTGACACTGACAGGGTTATTCAGAGAAAAGTGAAACTCAGGAGAATGACTGGAGGATGGAAAATTCTAGGTCAAAATAGCCGAACCAGAAAAATTCTCCCATTTATCTCACTTTCCAAATCGGCTTTTTGGTCTAGAAGTTTCCATTCTCCTGCTTTTCACCGCCAAAAAATCAGTAAACTTTTTCTGCGTGTCTGAAAATGTCTCCTCTTTTCATACAGACTGCCGCCCCAAGCAGTTGTTTATGGATAGATTAAAGGAAAAGCATTTACTGTCATTTGAAATGCCATTTTTTGTATTTTACATATTTCTATACATCCTAGAAATCTGCCACTTCACGGGCAGGTTATGGGGACCTCCTAGGCACGATATTTGAAGGAATTTTTCATTTTTATTTTTAACCCTTATTTCATGGAAAACTCACTGTCCCTTTAAAAATGTTTTTTTTAAAACTTTTTGTCCTTGTTTCCTGTCCCCCAGGGCACTACCCGGACCCCCATACACCTTTTATGGCAAATATGTAGCACATATGCCCTCTTGGAGGGCACTCCAAAAAAACGAATTTTCAGCCCCATTGACTTGCATGGGGGTTCGGGTTCGGGTTCGGTCCCGAACAAATGGGAAGTTCGGGTTCGGGCTCGAACCGAACTCGGGGAGTGTTCGGCTCATCCCTACCGATCACACACAGCGAAGCCTCCGGAAAAATCCGACATCGCAGAAGAAGGCATTGAATAAATTAGGAAAACAGTTTGCATGAATGATTGAAAAGTGAAATGCTGTTTGCAAAGAAACTACTGAGCGAAAATGTCTGAAATTTACATATGAGGTCCAGGGAATGATAATAAAAAGGGCTGTTACAGAAAAAATAAGTAAACTTAACCCTTTCGCTGCTGAGCCTTTTCCCACCTCTGTGCTGAGCTCATTTTTACCGGTTTCGCTCATCATGTTTAACCGCGTTTTGAAGCCTTATTTTAATATATGACTCAGACATATTATATATCGTTCTTTCCGGCAGACTGTGCAGATTCATAATATGTCATTATTATATGTATACGTTATGTCATGTCTGTATACTATAACAAAAAATGCAATAAAATTTGAATTTTCAATAATTTACAATGTGTTAAGTGTTTCTTTTCACATTTTAAAATGCGATCGTTTGCGGTTATATTTTCTATGGGGTGCGCTTGTTAAAAAAATTAGAAATGAGGAATCGTTACTTTTTTGGGGAAAATTACGTGTTTTTTAGCAAACGCCCCCCATAGAAAAAATCGTTAGTTTAGCATCATTGTTCACATTATAATTGAAATGGGCACAATATTGTTGCACTAATAAATCTAAAAAAAAAAAAAAAAAAATATATTATTTTACATTTTTACATTTTACATGGTCATGTTTGGTATCATTGGAAAGGCCACGCTCTGGCCGTTCCAATGATAGCAAACATTAACCCCTAGCTGTCATGGATCGGGAGATAGGGGGTTCATTGGAACCCCATATCTCTACTATAGGTGGCAGCAAGGGGTTAATTTCAAAACTGGCGCCATCGCGCTCTGCGCGATGATGCCAGTCATTAGGGGGATATCCCAGAAGCTTGGCCGACATCCAAGATGTCGGCCAGCTCCGGGAGGGGACTGCGATACGGCGCATGTTGGCGCCATATTGCGATCCAGCCCCCTAGGGGTTAAAGACAGCCGCCGCTTGGAAGGGCAGGCTGTGCCCTTCCAGGCAGTGCCTGTCTTTAATCGCTGGCCCACGGGGAAGGGAGGGGGAGAGGTCCGAAGGACCTCCCCCCCTCCCCTTCAGGCACCTTCCCTGCAATGGTGGGGGGGTGCCTGAAATAGACGTCATTGCGCATGTGCGATGACGCCTATCGTGCCCGCTGGGGTCCCGGAGGCTGGGCTGACATCGATGATGTCAGCCCGCACCGGGGGGCCGCGATCAGCCGGAATACTGGCTGATCGCGGCTGCAAAGGGAGGACACGCTCAGCGCGTCCTCCGCAGCCAAGTACCAATGCGGGTTTGAAGTGGTTAAAAAATAAAAAATAAATCAGACTTTTTTTTAAAAAAAAATAAAATCCAGAAAAATGCTTAAAATATCCCAAAAAATCTATAAATAAAGAGACTCTTTACTGCAGAATGCATAATGAACGGTTTATTAGATATTGAATTAAAACAGGAATATTTTTAACATTGAAACCTATGGGATTCTCCTGAATAAACTAGACTTGTGCACTGTTTTTTTTTCGGTTCGATTCGGTTCGTTCGGATTTTTAAAATTTTCGTCTCGGCTCGTTTCGGCCGATTTCTGTTTCGGTTAGGTTCGTTTCGGGTCGTTTTTCATATCGACTTTTTTTTCGGAATATCGGTCATTTTCGTGTTTTCGGGTGTGCTCGTTTTTTGTATGGACTTTTTGTTCGTAATTTCGGAAATTTTAGTGTTTTTCGGAACGTCTGTTCTCCTCATTTCTAAGTGTCTATTTGTTTTGATGTAAACTAAAACTAATGGTTTATAATATAATAATAGTACTTTATAATTAGAAACATAGAAACATAGAAAAATGTCGGCAGATAAGAACCTTTCGGCCCATCTAGTCTGCCCAATTACATGGATACTTTACCTGGATTTATCTTTTGTTTAGGATAGCCTTATGCCTATCCCATGCTTGCTTAAATTCAATTACTGTTTTGGCCTCTACCACTTCTACTGGAAGACTGTTCCATGTATCCACCACCCGCTCAGTAAAATAATGCTTCCTGATGTTACTTTTAAACCTTTGCCCCTCTAATCTAACACTATGTCCTCTTGTTTTGCTATTTTGTTTCCTTTTAAATATACTCCCTTCCTCTACCTTGTGGATTCCCTTTACGTATTTAAATGTTTCTATCATATCTCCTCTGTCTCGTCTTTTTTCCAAGCTGTACATGTTAAGATCATTAAGCCTTTCTTGTAACTTTTCTCCTTCAAGCCGTACACCATTTTAGTAGCCCTTCTCTGAACTCTCTCCAAGATGTCTATATCCTTCTGGAGATACGGTCTCCAGTACTGCACACAGTACTCCAAGTGAGGTCTCACCAGTGCTCTGTACAGTGGCATGAGCACTTCCCTTTTCCTACTGCTAATACCTCTCCCTACACAACCAAGCATTCTGCTAGCATTTCCTGCTGCTCTATTACATTGACTACTTACCCTTAATAATTAATTATTTGTTGGTTTGTTTTTCGGATCCGATATTTCTGCCGATACGATAATTCTGTCGATACGATAATTCTGCCGATACGATAATTCTGTCGATACGATAATTCTGTCGATTGATTCTATGTTTTTTTTTATTAACTAAAGATCCTTTTTTTCTTATGAATATGCATTTCACAAATTTATTTAATCATATTAAAATGGTATGAAAGGAACAAAAAAAATGAACAAAACGATTTAAAAAACGCAAAACTGACCCAACCCAAATGGTCTGACTTTAAAAATAAAAAACAGAACGGTTTTAAATCGTAAAAATAGTTGATCAAAATTATCTGAAACGAAAAAAAAACCAATAAATAAAATGATTTAAAACAGACAAAAAAAATTAACACTTTCGCTGCTGTGGCATTTCACGGCTTCACGCCTTGTGTGCTGTGCTGCTGAGCTAATTTTTAACGGTTTCGCTCATCATGTTTAAACGCGTTTTGAAACCTTATTTTATATTTTATATGACTCAGACATGTTCTTTCCGGCTGACTCGGCAGATTCATAATATATCATTATTATATGAATATATGTATGTATGCGTCATGTCCTGTCTGTATATTATAACAAAAAATGCAATAAGATTTGAATTTTCAATGTTTTACAAGGTGTACAGTGTGTTTTTTTACATTTTAACATGCGTGCATTTGCGGTAATATTTTATATGAGTTGCGCCTGTTAAAAAAATTAACACATTCATCTACATACATCAAATATCAAAATTTTCACGAATACGTAAAATCACAAAAAAGAAGAGCTATGGCAAAAATGCATGTATGAGTCCTGAAAATGCAAAGTTATACACATTGCATGAAAAAAGGACTAGATCAATCAACGTATTTCTGTGCACATTAGCACATGCAAGCACATTTTTATTATTATACAGGATTTATATAGCGCCAACAGTTTGCGCAGCGCTTTACAATATAACATAACACTTACGTTTGGCTATGACACGCCGGATGTGCCTCAATTGCTCCTCCTCGCGCGTCTTAAGGTCAGACCAGCGCTTCCGCAGCTGGTCGTTACTTCGGTCCTTATCAAACATTTCCAGGAGGGTGGTGCAAGGATACGGTCCTTGCGGACATTGTTCTTCCTGCTGTAAGGGCCCTTACAGCAGTCATAGTCACGCTTCTCGAAGATGCGAACCAGTTCCACCATCTCCACAAATGCCAAGTTGCTGGCCCGCTTCTTCCTGGGTGTCTCTGGGGTGGAAGGGGATGACGTGTCCGAATAGGACTCTCTTTGAGTTTGAGCCATGATGGGATGTTTTTTTTTTTGGTCTGTCCAAAAAATTCTCAAACTCTACAATGGCTCCGTAAAGTTTACGACAGGCCGTAATGGAGACGGACATATGCACGTATCCCATCATGGACATATCCCATCATGTGCGAACTGCAGATGTAAATGATCCGACTACGACAGAATTATCGTATCGACAGAATTATCGTATCGCCAGAAATATCGGCTCATTATAAATAACATATAGGCAGTCAGATTTTCTAACTGTCAGGAACTCAGGATCAGGACGCTGGACAGCAACAGTGCTATATCCAGTGTGCTGATGGTTAGAAAATTGTAATGTATATACGTTTAATGGCCACACGGACTTACTCTATCCAAACAAAGTTCAGATGTGAAACATCGGGACTTTGGATAGATTTCGACTATCCGAAAGTTAAAAAAATAAAAATGGTCGAAATCTATCCAAAGTCCCAATGTTTCACATCGGGATGTCGGATAGAGTAAATTCTGGAGTTGACCCCCTAGTTGCCAGCCACCAATGGTGGAGATAGGGGTTTCAATGAACCCCCTATCTCTCGATCGTGCGCGTGGCACCTACCTAGGGTTAATGTTTGGTATTGTTGGATCGGCAGAGCATAGCCTTTCCAACCATACCAAAACAAGACCATGTTAAAAGTTAATTAAAATATAAAAATAAAAATTAAATAAAAAAATATTAACCACTTGAATGCTAAGGACGCGCTCAGCGCGTCCTCAGCATCCCGCTGGTGTGCTGAGGACGCGCTGAGCGCGTCCTCACATTGGGGTCAGCGTCGGTCGGGCCGGTTCCGGCCGATCGCTGGCCCCTCCGGTGCGGGCTGACATCCTGGATGTCAGCCGCGCATCCGGACCAGCAGCCGCCAGCATTAGGTGTCATCGCGGGGCGCGATGACACCTAATTCAGGCGCCCCCCCGCATATGTGCGGAGGAGGCGCCTGAAAGGGAGGGGGGGGAGGTCCTTCGGACCTCTCTCCCTCGATCGGCGCGCACAGGGGGTTAACCCAGGCATCATTTGGAAGGGCACAGCCTGCCCTCCAAATGATGCCTGGCATTAACCCCTGGGGAGCTGGATCGCGAATCGGCGCTGAAAAGCGCCGGTTCGCGATCCTTTCCCGGAGCTGGCCGACATCTTGGATGTCGGCCAAGCCTCCGGGAACTCCCCAGAGGACTGGCGTCATCGTGCGTAGCACGATGACGCCAGTCCTAGACTTAACCCCTAACTGCCACCAACTGTGGAGATAGGGAGTTCCAATGAACTCCTATCTCCCGATCCGTGGCAGTTAGGGGTTAAATTTTGGTATCGTTGGATCGGCCAGAGCATGGCCGTTCCAACGATACCAAACACTACAGTGAAAAATTTTGTAAAAAAAAAAAAAAAGAAAAATAAAAATAAAAAAAAAAAAAAAAAAAAAATTAAAAAAAAAATTAAACACTTTTTTTTTTTTTTTGGGTTTGTTAATGCAGCATATTGTTCCCATTTCAATTATAATGTGAACAATGATGCTGCACTAACGATTTTTGTATGCGGTGCGTTTGTTAAAAATAGTGTCATTTTCCCCAAAAAAAAATGTAACGAGACCCCCAATCCTAATTTTTTTTAACAAGCGCACCCCATACAAAATATAACCGCAATTGCTCGCATGGTTAAAATGTGGAAAAAAAACACTTTACAATTGTAAATTATTGAAAATACATATTTATTGCATTTTTTGTTATAAATATACAGACATGACATAACGTATACATATAATAATGACATATTATGAATTACCGAGTCTGACGGAAAGAACGATATATAATATGTCTGGGTCATATACTAAATATAGCCTTTCAAAACACGTTTAAACATATGCGCAAAACAGGTAAAAATGACCTCAGCATAGGGGGGAAAAGCCTCAGCAGCGAAAGGGTTAAAAAATAATAAATTTAAAAAAAAAAAGTTTTTTGTTTTGCTAATGCAGCAATATTGTTCCCATTTCAATTATAATGTGAACAATGATGCTGCACTAATGATTTTTGTATGGGTTGCGTTTGTTAAAAATTGTATAATTTTCACCCAAAAAAAATGTATGTAACAAGTCCCCCATTTCTAATTTTTTTAACAAGCGCAACTCATAGAAAATATATTTATAACGTAAACGATTGCATGTTAAAATGTGAAAGAAAAACACTTTACAAACACCTTGTAAATTATTGAAAATTCTAATTTTATTGCATTTTAAGTTATAATATACAAACAGGATACATATACATATAACACAGACGTATGCATATAAATTATACCGCATAGAGGTGCTTCCCTGCAGTGTGTGGATTCATATGCTGCATTAATTATACCACGCAGAGAGGCGCTTGTTCCCCGCAGTGTGCGTATTCATATGCTGCATTCTTTATATTTATTTTTTTAGTTTTAAATCATTTTATTTTTCGTTTCTGATAATTTGTAACTTTGTTCAGATTTTTTTCCATTTTAAAACCTTTCATTCTGTTTTTTATTTTTAAAGTCAGACCATGTGGGTCAGTTTTGTGTTTTGTTAAAATCGTTTTGTTAATTTTTGTCCCTTTCATACCATTTTAATTTGATTAAATAAAGTTGTGCAATGCATATTCATAAGAAAAAATGGATCTTTATTTAATAAAAAAAACGATAGAATGGGCAGAATTACCGCATCGACAGAATTATCGTATCGACAGAATTATCGGATCATTGGAAATGGAAATGATACAAAATTTACAGAATCAGCGATCATATAACCGATAAATAATACGATGTCCAAAATTACCGAAATGGAAACGAAATCCCGAATGGAACCGAAATCACGAATAGAGCGAAAATAAATTTTGATTTGACACATTTCAAGTCCATTGGAAAATTTTCATTTCGGCTCGGAAAACTTTTCGGATCTGCCGTTTTCGGATGCGATCCGATTCGGAAATTTGGCCGAATCCGAAGACACGAATCGGGACATTTCGTGAAAATTCCGAAATTCCGAAATGCACATCCCTAGAATAAACCTGTTGAATTAAACCACCGAATGGCAGGGCATTTCAGGAACCTTTCACTGCTGGTTTGTGTTCTCTGAATAGCCGAAGCAGTGCTTTTTTATAGGGATTTCACTGCCCTTGAACAGGCACCGAACAGGCACCGAATGTGCAGACAATTCGCCAGGATTTGGCGTATTGACTGCTCTCTGGATAGCCGAATGGCCAAGAAATGTAAACGAATGCTGATTTTCAGCATTCGGTTACCTTTCTCCAGCCATTCAGATCTCTTTGAATAACCCTGTTAGACTAAGGTTTAAAAAAGAGAGTTAAACGCATGGTTTGAAATTAGTTATGGTTAGAAGCTAGGGTTAGATGATTAGGGTTAAAGAAGCTAGGGTTAGAAGATAGGTTTAGATTAGGGTTAGAAACTAGAGATAGAAGTTAGTGCTAGATTTAGATTCTGTTAGACATTAGGATTAGATTAAGATTAGAAGCTATCTTTAGGAACTATAGGTAGAATAGAGAGATTAGGGTTAGAAATTAGGGATGAGCGAAACACCCCCGTGTTCGGTTCGCATTCGAACGCAAACAATTTCAAAAGTTCAAGTTCGGACGCAAACACGATTCGAACTCAATGCAAGTCAATGGGACTCGAATGTTCGATTTTTAGAGTGCCCTCCAAGAGGGCATATATGCAAGATATTTGCCATAAAAGGTGTATGGGGGTCCGGGTAGTGCCCTGGGGGAAAGGAGACAAGGAAAAAAGTTTTTTAAAAAAACGTTTTTAAAGGGACAGTGATTTTTCCACGAAATAAAGGTTAAGAATAAAAACAAAAAATTCCTTCAAATATCGTGCCTAGGAGGTCCCCATAATCTGTGAAGTGGCGGATTTGTAAAATGTATAGAAACATTTAAAAAGAAAAAAATGACATTTTAAATTACGGTAAATGTTTTTCCTTTAATCTATTAATAAACAACTGCTTGGGGCGGCAGCCTGTATGAAAAGAGGAGACGTTTTAGGACCACAGGTGCATTAAAATTGGACCTTTGGTGCCAGCTAGTGCCTTCACACCGTAACCCCTCTGAGGTATTGTGGAAGAGTGCAGGGGTGGACCCTGCAGTCAAATATTAAAATGATATGAATCTGGTACACGCGTCAGTGTCAGTGCACCCAAATATTGGGTCTTTGGTGCCAGCTGGTGCCTTCACACCGTAACCCCTCTGAGGTATTGTGGAAGAGTGCAGGGGTGGACTCTGCATTCAAATATTAAAATGATTGGAATCTGGTACACGCGTCAGTGCACCCAAATATTGGGCCTTTGGTGGCAGCAAGTGCCTTCACACCGTAACCCCTCTGAGGTATTGTGGAAGAACTCTGGTTTTAACTCAGTGATACACCCTGATAGCTGTCAGTGCCAACACACGGATTCCAATTTCCAGAAATCTGCTATAACTCAGTGATACAGCCTGATATGCAACAATCTCCTCTCCTCTCTGATTCACTCCTGCAACAAACACATGCTGGGGCTGCAGGGAAGCCTTATATATTGTGCTGTGGGACTTAGCTCTGTTTTGCGCAATCAAGACTCTGAGCCCTGATTGGCATAGTCTTGCACCTGTCTTGCACCTGACCTGTGGTCAGGTGCAAGGCTGTAGCCAATTACAAGCTTCAGGCCAGTGGAAAAGTGCATTGTGGTCCATTGTGATGCATTGTGGGCGAACACGCGGATATGTTCAAAGTTCGCCGGACAGGCAATGTTCGAATCGAACGCCCATCCCTATTAGAAATTAAAATTATTTTTAGAGAAATTAGGCTTAGAAACTAGCCTTAGCTATTAGGGTGAGGAATTGTGGTTACGGAATTTAGTGTTAGACGCTACTGTAGAGTATGAAATTAAGATTTGAAATTAGGTTTAGAATAGAAGCTAGGCTTGATTTACCATTTGAAATCAGGGTTAGAATTTAGATTTAGAAGGTAGGAATAGGAATTAGGGTTACAAAAAAGGATTAGATTAGGATTAGGAATTTGGAATACACTTGTTGAAGTCAAAAACATTCTTTATGCTTCTTTTTGTTTTCGATAAAACTTTTTCATCAAACCACATAACTATCCCATGTAGTACAGTCAGTACACATTATTATAATATCACACATACAAGACACATCCATGTATGTGTACATACACTAGTACATGCATCAGAGTGACATATAGTATTTATCAATTATCATAAACACACTAATTGATATTAACCTCTCTGGCGGTCCAATTTTTGTTAAAAACCGTGCCTAAAAGCAGTCTATTTTTTTTTGCCCCCCCCCCCTAGCGGTATTCTCGAGTGTGCCTCGGGGTTAAATTCCTATGTTGGAAGCGGTAACCCCGAGCAACACTCGGGATGCCGCTGGATACATCACCTCTCCCTGTAATCCCTCGATGTCCCCAGCTGCCTCCTCTGGCGACCGCAACCTTATACTTCCTGGTTCCTTCTTCGCGAGAAGGTATCGAGGAAGGAAAACGCTGCGATCGCCGGAGGAGACTGCAGAGATCATCGAGGGAGCGCAGGGAGAGGTGATGTATAAAGCCCGAGTGTATCTCGGGGTTACCGCTCTCAGCAGTGAAATTTAACCCCGAGACACACTCGGGATAACCGTAAGGGAGGTTAACCACACTTGGCTGCTAAGGACATGTTCAGCGCGTCTAGCCAAGTGGTTCTCCTGTGCTATGGACGCGCTGATTGCGTCCTAGCACAGGAGGCAGCGATCAGCTGGTATTTCGGCCAATCGTTGCAGCCCCCCAGTGCGGGCTGACATCGTGGATGTGTCAGCCCTCGGAGACTGGCGCACCTCCGACGTTCCTCCCGGCTGTCCCGGGGCCTACGTCCTACCCACAGCTCCTCCTCGTGTCCTGTGCGCGCATCCCGCCGGCCCCAGCAGCTTTAGGAGATGGTCGGCGGGGCGCCGCGTGTGACATCATCACGCCTCCAACATGGGTTCCCCTGCATCATGTGACCCTGGTAACCAATCAAACTGCAGGGCGCCTTATTTAAAAGTGCTTTTGCCTTTTTGCATTGCCCTTTCATGGTTCTGCTTGTCTATACCTACAGTATATACTTGCTGCTTTTCACCTTTGATTGACTTTCTGTGTATGACCTGGCTCTGGGAAACTGACAAACCCATTGTTTACAATTATCGGGAATTTATAACTGCCTTCCATAGAGTGTTTGATCCCCCTGGTCGTAAAACCAATGCCGCCAAGTCCTTGTTACGTCTGCGCCAGGGTACAAAATCCCTGGGTGATTACGCACTAGAGTTTAGATCCTTGGCTTCTGAGTTGAACTGGAATAATGAGGCTTTTGTAGCAGTTTTCTCAGAGGGTTTAAACGATGAGCTCCAGGATGAGGTAGCAGCCAGAGATCTCCCGGAAGATCTGGAGGTCTTGATCACCTACTTGTCCTTTATTGAGGAACGCATTCACCATCGTAAAAACACTAAAGATAGATCTAAAAGACCGCCTAGTAGGATACCGCCCCGGTTCACTTTGCCTGGGCTCCCAGAGCCACTTTCACCTTCCGAACATATGCAATTGGATAGCACCAAACTCCCTGAAACGCCGCCGACATGAGGGATTACAGTTGTGTTCAAAATTATTCAACCCCCACTGAAATTGAGTGTTTTGGCCAGTTTGACATTGATTTTGATCATTCAGTCATCTTGCTTACAATTAAATAAAAGAGGCACGTGTAGGTCAGACAAATATAACATAACATTTATAATGAAATAACAACAAATGTCTTTTCTGTGCTCACATCATTATCAGTTTTATTCAACCCCCAAGTGACATTCAATCTTAGTACTTAGTACAACATCCTTTTACAGTTATAACAGCTTTTAAACGTGAAGCATAGCTTGACACAAGTGTCTTGCAGCGATCTACAGGTATCTTCGCCCATTCGTCATGGGCAAAAGTCTCCAGTTCAGTCACATTCTTAGGCTTGCGCACTGCAACTGCTTTCTTTAAGTCCCACCAGAGGTTCTCAATCGGATTTAAGTCAGGTGACTGCGATGGCCACTCCAAAATGTTCCAGCCTTTAATCTGCAACCATGCTCTAGTGGACTTGGAGGTATGCTTGGGATCATTGTCCTGTTGAAAGGTCCAACGTCTCCCAAGCTTCAGGTTTGTGACGGACTGCATCACATTGTCATCCAATATCTCCTGGTACTGAAGAGAATTCATGGTACCTTGCACACGCTGAAGCTGCCCTGTACCTGCAGAAGCAAAACAGCCCCAAAGCATGATTGACCCCCCGCCATGCTTCACAGTAGGCAAGGTGTTCTTTTCTTCATAGGCCTTGTTCTTCCTTCTCCAAACATAGCGTTGATCCATGGGCCCAAACAGTTGTAATTTTGTTTCATCAGTCCACAGAACACTATCCCAAAACTTCTGTGGTTTGTCCACATGACTTTTGGCATACTGCAGTCGACTCTTCTTATTCTTTAGAGACAGCAAGGGGGTGTGCCTGGGAGTTCTGGCATGGAGGCCTTCATTACGCAGCGTGCGCCGTATTGTCTGAGATGAAACTTCAGTACCCACATCTGACAAATCTTTTCTCAGTTCCTCAGCAGTCACACGGGGACTTTTCTCCACTCTACGCTTCAGGTAGCACACAGCAGTCGAAGTCAGCATCTTCTTTCTGCCACGACCAGGTAGCGTTTCAACAGTGCCCTTTGCCTTGAATTTGCGAATGATGCTTCCTATGGTCTCTCTTGGTATGTTTAACATCTTTGCAATCTTCTTATAGCCATTGCCCTTCCTGTGAACAGTAATCACCTCTTCTCTTGTCTTCCTGGACCATTCTCTTGGCTTCACCATGTTTGTAATCACACCAGTAAATGTCTAGAAGGAGCTGAGTATCACAGTCATTTTAAAGCTGCCTAATTGGTGCTTATTATGCTTTATTGCTGCTCCGTGACATCCACAGGTGTTTTCAATACCTGATTGAAAACACTTGAATGAACCTCTGTTCTTCAGAGTGGTAGTCTTTAAGGGGTTGAATAATTGTGTCAATGAAGAATTCACAAAAGAAACATTTACTACTGTATTACAAAACCAATTGATGTCATTTTAGTTGCATATGGTTCTTTAAAAAGTCCTTGTAGGATTTCATTCTGAATACAATTACAAATGTACACTAAATTCGCTAAAACCGTTTACAGCATTGGGGGTTGAATAATTTTGAACACAACTGTATGTTTATATTGTAGATTAGGGGGTCACTTGCTTAAGGGTTGTCCCAAACGCCCCCCAGGGTCCTTCGGGAAACTCGCATGCCTAAGTGCCCCTTGGGGACAGCTCTTGGGCACTTTTCCCTCGTCCCCTAAACTTGAAAATAGACTCCGGGTTCTGGTTACTCTATCTTGGGAGAGTTCCCGTAACCCGGTACATCTCTATGCCCTGGTTGACTCTGGTGCTGCCGATAACTTTATTGACCTTGGTTTTGCTCGCAAACATGCGATTCCTCTTGTTGAAAAAAAAACACCTGTACTTGTTCAAGCCATAGATGGCAGACCACTTGAAACCCCTTTTGTTCTATTCGAAACTCAGAACATTTCTGTTGGGATAGGACTATGTCATAAAGAAATGATGTGTTTCCATGCCATTTCGTCTCCTTCCTATCCCATTGTACTTGGTTACCCATGGTTAACTCGTCATAACCCTGTAATCGATTGGTGAGCTCGTCACATCGCTAAGTGGGATAAGGATTGTATGCTCTCTTGTATTCAGGTCCCCTTGTCCGTCAACACCTTAAATGTACCCACGGCTCCACCTCTGACCACGACTATACCTCCTCCATACTCAGATTTGGCCCCTGTGTTTGATAAGAAGGAAGCCGATAAATTACCCCCACGTCGTCCGTCCGATTGCGCTATCGACCTTCTCCCAGGTACCATTCCTTCCCGAGGGGCAGTCTATCCGTTATCTGAGAAAGAGCATAGAGTGTTGGAGGAGTATATCACTGATTCCCTCCAAAAAGGGTTTATTCGCCCCTCTTCCTCTCCAGCTGGAGCAGGGTTCTTCTTTGTTCAGAAGAAAGTGGGAGACCTAAGACCATGTATAGATTTTCGTGGGTTAAACAAGATACCCTATCCCACTCATCCCTGAGTTGTTTGATCGCTTGAAATATTCCAAAATATTCTCCAAGTTGGACCTTAGAGGGGCCTACAACCTGATTCGCATCAGACAAGAGGATGAGTGGAAAACTGCGTTCAATACCAGATTAGGACACTCTGAATATTTGGTTATGCCCTTTGGTCTATGCAATGCTCCAGCAGTATTTCAGGCATTCATTAATGATGTTTTATGAGAATACACTCCTTGTTTTGTTGTTGTGTATCTGGATGATGTCCTGATACATTCTCCTGACCTGAAAACCTACCACCAACATGTACGGCTTGTCTTGTCTAAACTATTGTCTAACGGTCTGTATTGCAAACTTGATAAATGTTTATTTGATGTACAGCAAGTACAGTTTTTAGGCTATGTGATCTCCTCTTCCGGCTTTATGATGGACCCTAAGAAACTAGACGCAATCATTCATTGGCCTCTCCCCAGGGGCCTCAAGGCCAGTCAACGATTCATAGGTTTCTCTAACTATTATAGAAGGTTTATCAAGGGTTTCTCGTCCATCATAGCACCCATTACAGCTTTAACTAAGAAGGGAACTGACACTCAAAATTGGCCTTCCCGTGCATTAGAGGCTTTTGGAAGAATAAAAGACGCTTTTTCCACAGCACCCATCCTTCATCACCCTGATCCCACCAGACCCTTCGTGTTAGAAGTGGATGCCTCAGAGACCGGGGTGGGAACTGTGCTGTCCCAACGTCCAGTCGACGACAAGCCTATGTTACCTTGCGGTTTCTTCTCTAGAAAGTTGTCACTTACTGAGACCCGTTATGATATCGGAGACAGGGAACTTTTGGCAATCATACTAGCCCTGAAGGAGTGGCGTCACCTCTTAGAGGGTTCCAATTGTCCGCTCTCTATACATACAGACCATAAGAATTTGGCCTACCTCTCTGAAGCAAAGAGATTGAACCCCAGACAAGCTCGGTGGGCTCTCTTTCACACCCAATTTGATTTTATCATCTCATACAGACCTGGGTCAAAAAATGTTAAGGCTGATGCACTCTCCAGACAATACGAACCTCTGTCTACTCAAATAACGGTACCGGTTCCCATAGTACCCAAGGAAAAAATCCTAGCTTCTCTGAATACTCAGATCGATTCACCACTATGGACTCAATTACTATTGAAACAGTCTCTAGCACCTCCGTCTAAACCACCCGATAAATTATTTGTTCCTTCTGAAGAAGTTCTCACAATCTTACGACTGTTTCATGAATCAAGATTTGCTGGTCATTTTGGTGTAGAGAAGACTCTAACTCTGATCAAAAGACACCTTTGGTGGTCTACGCTTGCTAAAGATGTGAAAGAATATGTTACTACCTGTTCAGTGTTTAAAGGGATACTCCAGGCAATATGACCACCTCAGCTTTTTAAGGTGGTCATATTGCCTGAAGTATCCCATTTTTTTCCCCAGCCTTCTATCTTTTCCCGATCGGCTGATATTGCTGAGAGAAGCGGTGGACTTTACTCCGCCCTCCCAGCTGTCAATCAGCCGATCGGGTTTCAAGGTCCCCACGTTTTGGAACTCTCGGCAAAGCTGGGACGTCATCGCGCTAGAAGCGTGATGACGTCCCACCACTCCGGCAGAGTCGCGGGAACGCGCAGGAGAAGGAGCCGGAGCCGCTGCCTCCTCCTCCTTCTCCTCCGCCAAAGAGTTTTTAGACGAGCAGGCGGGGTGAACGTCAGCTCACCTCACCGCTCGTGAACGTGCGCTGCTCCGCGCATGCGCGGTTGAATGAGCAGGATTCCGGGAAGAAGCCTGCTGATTTGCTGATTGGCTGGTTTACGTGATAGGCAAGCATGCGTGCTTTGCACGTAAACCTGTAGCCAAGGTCCAAGTTTCCACGACGGGAGCGGAAGAGGAGGGAGGTGAGTAAAAAAAAAAAACGCCGTTGGAAAAGTGTCGTTTTTAGGGTAAGTATTACATTAAAAATATATATATATATATACTGAATGACTAGTTAGGGCAATAGCTTTAATATAATGTAAAAAAGGGGGGGTGATTTTCAGACTGGAGTGTTCCTTTAACCGTTCTAAGTCTTCCCGTCTTAGACCCACTGGTCTTCTCCAACCTTTACCTGTACCTGAAAGTCCCTGGTCCCATTTAGCCATGGACTTCTTAGTCGAACTACCCCCTTTGTCTGGCCATACAGTCATTTTTGTCGTTGTCGATCGTTTCTCCAAAATGGCACATTTTATTCCATTAAAGAAACTCCCCTCCTCTAACGAGCTGGCACACATCTTTACTAAGGAGATATTTAGACTACATGGCATCCCGAATGTTATTGTCTCAGATCGTGGTTCCCAATTTATATCTAAATTCTGGAGAGGTTTCTGTTTACAATTAGGAGTCAAGCTTTCCTTTTCCTGTGCTTATCACCCGCAGACGAACGGATTAGCCGAAAGAACCAATCAGACACTTAAGACATATTTACGATGTTTTTTTCTGATGCCCAGGATGATTGGTTCACTCTGTTGCCGTGGGCGGAGTTTGCATACAATAATGCCACGTCTCAATCGTCTAACTATTCCCTATTTGAAGTAGTTACTGGTATGCACCCCACCATTTTTCCATCCTCGTTTATGCCTCAGGAGATTCCGGCCTTGGAGGACCACCTCCATACTCTACGTTTGATTTGGGAGAGGACCAAATCGAATCTCGAATCCGCTTCGTTGGCCCAGAAGCGTTCCGCTGACCTCAAGCACAGACCTCCACCGGTCTATCATGTAGGGGACAAAGTGTGGCTCAGCACACGGCACATTAGGTTGAGGGTCCCTTCTATGAAGTTTGCACCCCGATTCATAGGACCTTATAAAATTCTTAGGTGTGTTAATCCCGTCTCGTACGCTCTGCAATTGCCTGCGTCTCTTCGCATTCCGAACACCTTTCATGTGTCCTTACTGAAGCCCATCCTGTGCAATCGTTTTACCCGTCCCGATCCTCTCCCTCCTCCTCCTGTGTTTGTAGACGGGAACCCCGAATTCGAAATTGAATCCATTCTTGATTTCTGTCGTTCTCGGGGCGGGATTCAGTATCTGGTTCATTGGAAAGGTTATGGTCCTGCAGACCGTACGTGGGTCTCTCTTCGCGACATCCATGCTCCTCATTTGTTGTCCGCTTTTCATCGCCATTTTCCTGTCAAGCTGGCTCCCAACCGCCCCGTGGGCATTCCTCGAGTAGGGGGTGCTGTCAGCCCTCGGAGACTAGCGCACCTCCGGCGTTCCTCCCGGCTGTCCCGGGGCCTGCGTCCTCCCCACAGTTCCTCCTCGTGTCCTGTGCTTGCATCCCGCCGGCCCCAGCAGCTTTAGGAGATGGTCAGCGGCGCGCCGCGCGTGACGTCATCACGCCTCCAACATGGGTTCTACTTGTCTATACCTATATACTTGCTGCTTTTCACCTTTGATTGACTTTCTGTGTATGACCTGGCTTTTGGATTTCGACCTGTGTACCTCTCTACTCCTTTGACTCGGCTTGTGTAATTTTGACCTTGTATACCGCGTATTCCTTCGGATTGTGTTTAAACCCTCTGGTACTCCATACTTTCCTGTCTCCATACCAGCCACCCTAAGGACTGGTTTCTGTCCTCCTTGCCTACATCCCTGCCTTATAGGTTCACCTTTTGCTACTGCGTAACCCAGCCAACTCAAGGACTGGTATCGCAATTAGTTTTGAGTCTCCTGTTTCTTCAGAGTGCTGACCGTAGCTACCCTCAGGTACGTGTGTCTGCCTGACTCGATGTCAGTCCAGCATCTGGGACCCCAGCAGGCATGAATAGTGTCATTGCGCCGGGCGCGATGACTGTAAGCTCCTATGAGCAGGGCCCTCGACACCTCTTATTTCCATCTTATGTCCGTTTCTATGTATTTCGTTCCCTTATTATTATTGTAAAGTGCTGAGGAAACTGTAGGCGCTATATAAATGATGATGACAATCATTCCAGACACCCCCACCAGTGCGAGAAAGGTGCCTGAAGGGGAGGTCCTTTGGACCTCTCTCCCTCCCCATCCGTATGGGGCACAGGAAAAAGGCAGGCACCGTTTGAAGGGCACAGCCTGTCCTTCCAAGCAGTGGCTGCCTTTAACCCCTTGAGGGCTGGATCACGATTCGGCACCAACAGGCGCTGGATGGCGGTCCACTCCCAGAGCTGGCCAACACCTTGGATGTCGACCAAGCTTCTGGGATCTCCCTCTGATGACTGGCGTCATCGCGCATAGCGATGCCACCTACGGTGGAGATAGGGTGTTCATAGGAACTTCCTATCTCCCGATCTGTGGCAGCTAGGTGTTAATGTTTGGTATCGTTGGAATGGCCAGAGAATGGCCTTTCCAATAATAGCAAATATGACCATGTAAAATGTAAAATTTAAAAGAATTTTTTTTTTAAATTAATGCAGCAATATTGTTCCCATTTCAATTATAATGTGAACAATGATGCTGCACTAATGATTTTTTCTATGGGGGCGTTTGCTAAAAATCAAGTAATTTCCCCCCAAAAAATGTAACGAGTCCCCATTTCTAATTTTTTTAACAAGCACACCCAATAGAAAATATAACCGCTGAGACTCGCATGATAAAATGTAAAAAATACACTTTACACACTGTAGATGACTGAAAATTCAAATTTTATTGCATTATTTGTTATAATATTAAGGCAGGACATGATGTATACATATAATAATGATATATTATGAATCTGCCACGACTGCCGGCAAGATCGATATATACTGTCAGGTCCAGAAATATTGGGACATCAACACAATTCTAACATCTTTGGCTCTATACACCACCACAATGGAGTTGGAATGAAACAAACACAATGTGCTTTAACTGCAGACTGTCAGCTTTAATTTGAGGGTATGTACATCTAACTCAGGTGAACGGTGTAGGACTTACAGCAGTTTGCAGATGTGTCTCCCACTTGTTAAGGGACCAAAGGTAATGGGACAATTGGCTTCTCAGCTTTTCCATGGCCAGGTGTGTGATATTCTCTCATTACCCCAATTACAATGTGCAGATAAAAGGCCCAGAGTTCATTTCAAGTATGCTATTTGCATTTGGAATCTGTTGCTGTCAACTCTCAAGATGAGATCCAAAGAGCTGTCACTATCAGTGAAGCAAGCCACCATTAGGCTGAAGAAACAAAACAAACCCATCGGAGAGATAGCAAGAACATTAGGCGTTGCCAAAACAACTGTTTGGAACATTCTCAAAAAGAAGGAACACACCGGTGAGCTCAGCAACACCAAAAGACCCAGGAGACCACGGTAAACAACTGTGGTGGATGACCGAAGAATTCTTTCCCTGGTGAAGAAAACACCCTTCACAACAGTTGGTCTGATCAAGAACACTCTCCAGGAGGTAGGTGTACGTGTGTCAAAGTCAACAATCAAGAGAAGACTTCACCAGAGTGAATACAGAGGATTCACCTCAAGATGTAAACCATTGGTGAGCCACAAAAACAGGAAGGCCAGATTATAGTTTTCCAAACAACACCTAACAAAGCCTTCACAGTTTTGGAACAAGATCCTATGGACAGATGAGACCAAGATCAACTTGTACCAGAGTGATGGGAAGAGAAGAGTATGGAGAAGGAAAGGAACTGCTCATGATCCTAAGCATACCACCTCATCAGTGAAGCATGGTGGTGGTAGTGTCATGGCGTGGGCAGATATGGCTGCCAATGGAACTGGTTCTCTTGTATTTATTGATGACGTGACTGCTGACAAAAGCAGCAGGATGAATTCTGAAGTGTTTCGGGCAATATTATCTGCTCACATTCAGCCAAATGCTGCAGAACTCATTGGACGGCGATTCACAGTGCAGATGGACAATGACCCAAAGCATACTGCAAAAGCAACCAACAAGTTTTTGAAGGGACAGAAGTGGAATGTTATGCAATGGCCAACTCAATCACTTGACCTGAATCCCATTGGGCATGCATTTCACTTGCTGAAGACAAAACTGAAGGGAAAATGCCCCAAGAACAAGCAGGAACTGAAGACAGTTGCAGTAGAGGCCTGACAGAGCACCACCAGGGATGAAACCCAGCGTCTGGTGATGTCTATGCATTCCAGACTTCAGGCTGAGATTGACTGCAAAGGATTTGCAACCAAGTATTAAGAAGGGAAAGTTTGATTTATGATTATTATTCTGTCCCATTACCTTTGGTCCCTTAACAAGTGGGAGGCACACCTGCAAACTGCTGTAAGTCCTACACTGTTCACCTGAGTTGGATGAACATACCCTCAAATTAAAGCTGGCAGTCTGCAGTTAAAGCACATTTTGTTTGTTTCATTCCAACTCCATTGTGGTGGTGTATAGAGCCAAAGATGTTAGAATTAAGTTGATGTCCCAATATTTCTGGACCTGACTGTAATGTGTCTGGGTTGTATAATAAAATGTGACTTCAAATCGCGTTTAACCACTTCGCTGCTGAGGACGCGCTCAGCGCGTCCTCAGCAGTCCCGCTGGTGTGCTGAGGACGCGCTGAGCGCGTCCTCACATTGGGGTCAGCGTTCGGCCGGGTTCCGGCCGATCGCTGGCCCCTCCGGTGCGGGCTGACATCCTGGATGTCAGCCCGGCATCCGGACCAGCAGCCGCCAGAATTAGGTGTCATCGCGGGGGCGCGATGACACCTAATTCAGGCGCCCCCCCCGCATGTGCGGAGGAGGCGCCTGAAAGGGAGGGGGGGAGGTCCTTCGGACCTCTCTCCCTCCCGATCGGCGGCTCTGCGGGGGTTAACCCAGGCATCATTTGGAAGGGCACAGCCTGCCCTTCCAAATGATGCCTGGCATTAACCCCTGGGGAGCTGGATCGCGAATCGGCGCTGAAAAGCGCCGGTTCGCGATCCTTTCCCGGAGCTGGCCGACATCTTGGATGTCGGCCAAGCCTCCGGGAACTCCCCCAGAGGACTGGCGTCATCGTGCGTGGCAGCTAGGGGTTAAATTTTGGTATGGTTGGATCGGCCAGAGCATGGCCGTTCCAACGATACCAAACACTACAGTGAAAATTTTTGTAAAAAAAAAAAAAATGAAAAATAAAAATAAAGAAAAAATTTTAAAAAAAAAATTTAAAAAAAAAATTAAACACTTTTTTTTATTTTTTTTGGTTTGTTAATGCAGCAATATTGTTCCCATTTCAATTATAATGTGAACAATGATGCTGCACTAACGATTTTTGTATGCGGTGCGTTTGTTAAAAATAGTGTCATTTTCCCCAAAAAAAATGTAATGAGACCCCATCTCTAATTTTTTTAACAAGCGCACCCCATACAAAATATAACCGCAATTGCTCGCATGTTAAAATGTGGAAAAAAACACTTTACACATTGTAAATTATTGAAAATACATATTTTATTGCATTTTTTGTTATAATATACAGACATGACATAACGTATACATATAATAATGACATATTATGAATCTACCGAGTCTGACGGAAAGAACGATATATAATATGTCTGGGTCATATACTAAAATAAGCCTTCAAAACACGTTTAAACATGATGCGCAAAACAGGTAAAAATGACCTCAGCATAGGGGCGGGAAAAGCCTCAGCAGCGAAAGGGTTAAACATGGTAAAAAGGAGCTCAGCACAGAGGTGTGAAATGGCTCAGCAGCGAAAGGGTTAAATTATATTAATATACTATTAATATATATATGGAGAATGTAGCACAGGAGCTCTGGGATGCAGTTCTTTGAGTTGCTGTGGCTACATTCCCCATATGCTGCAAGGAACTTTAAGTTCGTAAGACATATGACCTCTGTCTCACTTTTTTGCACCCTGGGTTTATTTTCACACAGAACCCTTCAATCAATGCCGTGCCGTGCCGTGCTGTGCCATACTAAATGGCTTTTTTTTTTTACAGAGATAAGGTTTATGCTACTGGTCAAAGCCACCTCTGGACAGCGCTGTTTCGGGTTTATTCAACCCTTATCAGCAGAGACTAGGTATGACCAATTGCGGTGGATGCTTGGACCCTAGGGCAAATCAGTACTTGCTTGGGTTGTGGTGGAGGACAAAAAATGAGATAAAAAGCCTCCACGCAATAACCAGCAAGGTTTATTATTGCAGAAGTCACTTCCACATCACAGCAATTCAAAGAACTGCATCCCAGAGCCCCAGTGCTACATTCCCCATATGCAGCAAGGAACTCTGGGTAAGACATGCAAATGACCTCTGTCTCACTTTTTTTGCATCCTGGGTCTGTTTTCACTCAAAACCCTTCAATCAATGCCATGCACAATAGATGGCTTTTTTTTTTTAGCAAAGATCAGGTTTATGCTTACATTTCTTTTGGATTACTGCAGATGATGTATTGTAAATTATATTTGTGTAATACATTTTTTTAAAAAATATTAATTATATGTACGTACCTCTATCTCCTTATGGCTACTGATGATATATGACGACGTGTAGTTGTGTGACTTTTGTTCTGTTTTAGTACTAAATAAATTATTACAATGTGAAGTGAACCAAAATAGTAGTGTTATGTTGTAATGTAAAGAAGAAAACCGGAATTAAAAAATAATAATGACACAGCACAATGTTTTACTATAAAACATTTTATTGCACAGGATCAGCAGATATTCAAGATCTTCAACACTGTGGAGTGTGGACTTTAGCCCAAATGACTTTCGACTTGATTAGTACTTAAAATAATTGACTTGTTCAATTGCTTGAGTTGCTGATGATTTTCTTCACTTAGTGTGACACAGTACGGATCGGATTAGAAGGAACATCTTTGAAGAAAGTATAGTCTGTGCTAAGCAGACATTAGCGGGCGTACTGGATGATATAACATGGTCAGCCCAACTAGTGGCTGTAGCACCAGATGACATGGTTCTTGATTTGGAGAGAGGGAGATCTGGAGAGAGTGGTCATAGTCAAACAAGCTACATGGTCAGGAGGCATTAATAAAAGGGAAAAAAAGGTGACTCATAGGTAAAGTCAACTGCAGGGCCCCAACCTACAGCCAAGTCACGTATTTGTCCCCTTGTGTATTCAAGAGAGGAGCTCCTGGGCTTCAAGGGAAAGGTCACACATCCCTCTTCTTATCCCAGAAGGTCAAAGGAACAGCACTATAGAGCAAAGGAGGTTGCCCAAGGAACATTTTGACCATCTCTGTAGCGCTACTCTCCTTTCGTTAGACTTGTTCAGTGGAGCTCACCAAACTGTCCAATGCCTCAGTCCAAAATGCAGCAGCTTTGGAGGAGGGAGCTTTGCTGCTACCACTGCTACTACATAGAATTGCCTGAACAACAGGCTCCTCCAGGTCTTCTACCTCCACTAACATCCCCCTCTTCCTCTGCACAACACCCTGTCGATCAATTCATTCCTCCAAAAGGTGAGGGAATGCTGACGGAGTGCTACCTTGCACTTCACCCTTGGGTGACACATGGAAGCAATTATTAACTTGGGGCAATTCTTCATCCAGTATGTAAATCGACAGGTCAGTTCCAACTTTAGTCTCCTGACGAGTGCAGCAGCATCGTCAAGTAGATAGCCTTTGGGAACTGCTACATGATCTGCAAGAAAGCCATGCAGCTTGTTTTAAAGGTGAATGAACAAAAGAATGAGTTGGCCAAGCCTAGCAGTATCTTGGCTCAAATCCTCACTGACAGCCTTAGAAAGTCTGGCACTACCTTCCCCCATCGACAATCAATCCCGTGTTCCTAGGGGACACCGGTCTAGGTCCACATGCTCTAATAAATCTCTACCACAGGGAATTCTCTGCCTGGAAGGAATTCCGTTTCTAACATCATCACGCCCAGGTGCGTTGACATCAGTGAACGAGGGGAGGTCATTAGACATGTGCACAGCACAAAATTTTGTTTTGAACTAAAGGATTAGTCCTAAAAAGCAATTTATTTAGTTGCTAAAGAAATTCGTTTTCAGTTCTTTAGAATGAAAACTAATTTCATTCATCCGAAAACCAGTGGATACAATTACTATTGTAGTGGCTCCTCAGAGGGCTGAGATTGCTGCTTGTTACAGTATCTCTCACTCTCAGCACAATGTCTCAGGCAAAGCTGTTACAGTAACTGACTGCTGCTCATCACAGCGCTCAGAGTTTCCATAAAACTAGTAAATAATATTTTTATATATAAGCGGTTAGAACAATATTATTTCCTTGTTTTACTGAAACTCTGAGTGCTGTTACAGTCAGTTACTGTAACAGCTGACCCTGATACATTGTACTGAGAGATAATATAACAAGCTGCCGATCTCAGCGCTCACAGCCACTGGATTTAAAGGGCTAAAAAAAAGGCTCCTCTCTGTATAATGTATAGAACATCCTTCTGCATTAATTAATACCCCTCTCTGTATAATGTAGATAACATCCTCCTGCATTAATTAATACCCCTCTCTGTATAATGTATATAACATCCTCCTGCATTAATTAATGCCCCTCTCTGTATAGAACATCCTACTGCATTGGCATGTGGAGGGTGCAGAACGTCAGAATGCAATGTTTATCCAGCACAGGAGTGAGAACTTTTACTTAAACTTTGTATCTCTGTGGGTGAGACACAGGAATATAAAAGCAGGGGAGAGGGAAAATATTAACTTAAATCAGTCTGAAAGCTCAGAGAATAGATGACTGGTGCAAATTTATTTTTATAATAAAATAAAGCACTTTAAATCCAGGGAAAACATTCAAATAAATCACACTGAAGGCTCATAATGACAGAGTAACTGTGAGAGCTGGATACTAAATGTATCAGACGTAAAAAAAAAACTTTATAACAAGCAGCACCGGGGAGAGGAGAGGGACTTTATATAAAATGTGAATTATAGATGAGGAAAGGGGGATAGTGCTCCTGGATAATATAAAATGTATGAGACCTAAGCCCCTATTAAGCAGAACGGGAGGGGAGATAACACATGTTTTATAAAGTCCCTCTTTTCTCCCAGCGCTGCTTGTTATAAAGGGGTTTTTACTATCCAGCCCTCCTCTGTCATTAGCTTTCAGTGTGATTTATTTGAATGTTTCCCTTCTCCAGCTGCTTTTATCATCTTCTTTGCCTCATAGACATGCAAGGGTTAAGTAAAGGTTTCGTCTCCTGTGCTGGCTGTCTGTGCTGCGAGTGAGTATTCTGGAGCTCTATCACTGTCTGAGTTTCGGGTACGGGTTGGGAAGGATTACGCATACAAACCATTTCTGTAGCTTTGCGATGTTGCACTCTTCATTGCTGGTCTCCTTCACTCATCAATGTAATATCACAAAAAGGACTGAAACTAAAATGTAGTGCATTTTATTTTAGTTTCTTTCGTTTTTTGTACTGAGCAGTTTCGTATCTCTTGAGTCATACTAAAACTAAATTATCCCAAAATTCTGACTAAATCATTTTAGTACTAAAACGATTGCACATGTCTAGAGGTCATACTCTGGCCTTTCCAATGATACCGAACATGACCCGCTATCCTCTATTGATTGGGAGATACGGGGGTCCAAGTGACATCAGAGAATGCATGGGAGGTCCCGGAAGAGGGGCTGACATTCAAGATGTGACCATTTCAGCGATGCTTTACTTGTAACTCTACCCCTTTACCGATGGGTAGATAGAACATGCAAAGAACTTCACAACCCTTCAGTCACTCTTCCAGGGAGGTGCCTGAAAATGATGTCATCAGATTCCAGCACAATGACGTCCGTGCACAGGCAGGGTTTCCATAGAACCATCTGACTTCAAGAAAGTCAGACCAAGACAGGACCCTAACCGAAAGGGTAAAGGGGTCCCCCTTGGCAGTGGAATCCCATTGACGTATGAGTACGTCCTCCGCGTATAGCGGGCAAGCCCCATGACATCCCCCACAAGTCATCTGCAGCAAAGAGGTTAAACAAACAATTAAAAAAATTACTTGATTGTGTACAGGACACAATAGAAACTGGCAGTGATAACACAAAAGTGACAAAAAGAGAGATTAAAAAAAACACAACAACTGGCAACTGGAGATTATTAACACTTGGAGCTTGGTGAAGCTGGCAGAAAAGATCAGTTTCGCACGAGACAGCAAGGGAACGCACACAAAGACAGTAGAGATCACACAGAAGAAGACACATATGTCTCTCTGCTCAAACTACACTAGCCAAAGTGACAGAAAACTGTTATACCAGTGGTATTTCAACCCGTATCACCCCCATGCTAATGACATGACCATCCTAGCTTTCATTGGACAACTGTGTGTCACATGATTAAAATTACTGTCTGTAAAGCAAGTCAATCAAGGGTTAAAATATTATTTGACTGGCCACAGACTGAAGACATATGTAAAATGGTAATTGGCAAAGCACTGTTAACTTGTCAAAACAAGGAATGCATGATTGGTTCAAACTACTCTCAATGATGTCATCTGAGTGAAATGTCATTTCAAATCGATTTGTCATAACGAATCGATCCGCTATATTTCGTTTCAAACTATTGGGTCCTGTACACAATCAAGTAATTTTTTAAATTTTTTGTTTAACCTGTTGGCTGCAGATGACTTGTGGGAGATGTCATGGGGCTTGCCCGCTATACGCAAAGTACGTACTCCACACTTCAATGGGATTTCGCTGTCAATGGGGAGCCCTTTACCATTTCAGTTGGGGTCCTGCCATGGTCTGACTTTTTGCATGAGATGTCTGGAGAGAGATCTGGAGATACCCATTTCATCTGACCAGTGGCAAAATAAACTGTTCAATGGCTCCAGAATCTTTGCAACTTATATCAGGTCTATTCCAAGAAAGGTGAAACTCAGGAGAATGACTGAAGTGAAAATTCTAGGTCAAAATAGCCAAACCAGAAAAATTCTCCTATTTAGGCTCGGGTCAGACAAGCGCACTGATCACGTCCTTGTTGCCGCTCATTTGTACATCCGTGGTAGTCTATAATTATGACCAATGGAGCCCCACACACAAAGTACCTCCGCACGGAACTGCGGACGCATAACGGACGCGGAAAACGGACGCAGGTTAGGCAAGAGTGTAAATCTGCTAGAATGGACGCACAGAGTGCGCTGTGTCCGCAACGTCCGTATTGCTTTGTGTGTGAGTGCTGGAACAAAGTCAGACAGACTGCATTTTTGACGTCCAGCATCTTGACGGACAAAATGTGTTACATATTAATTTATTTTCCCTTCTACATCAGTCAAAAAAAAGGTCAATCACAAAAACAGACTGTGTGGCCACTACCTTGTCGTCAGTCAGAAAGTACGTCCATTGTGCATGGACACACAGTCCACACAGAATGCGCTCGTCTGACCCTTAGCCTTATCTAACATTCCAAATCGCCTATTTGGTCTAGATTGTTCTTTTCTCCTGCAAGTTCTCCTGGTTTTCACCTTTCTTGGAATAACCCTGTAAGTCTTATAAACCACTTACATTTTGGGACATGACCCTCCTCCATTCTGTTTTCTTCAGCAATGGTTCGTCCGTCTGATGGGGTTGGTTGGAGCTAGGCTCCAAACTACAAGTTTGGTGAGGATATCATATTTTTGGCACATGGTTTCAGTGAGAAATAAGGCTGTGCCAGATGTGTCTTTGCATTTCTCCCCCAAGGTATTTATTTTTTTCATACTGAAGTTCCACCGAGCGACTGAAAATATGTTTACTATTGCATATTCTGTTGTGTGATAGGACACTCTTTCTAGACACTAGAAAGCCCATCCAGTGCCTGACCTTCACAATTCACAGGTTGGAGGAAGTCCAAAATGCAGGAGACAGTTTGTCATCCACTAATAGGAAGAAACACAATTTTACTGATACCTGATTTCATTAGAATCACTTTCTTTCCTCCAACTTGTTTTACCATATTCAGGTTAGGAAGATGGCAAACTTTGACTTTTGTGTGTCTCCTGCAGGATGCCCAGTGTTGGTGCAGATAACTTCTTTACGTATGTAGACCATTTTTGCATGGTGTCTTGATGGTCACAGGCTTCGGGGGCATCGGTTGCCCCATGCTCCTTTTATGGGAGTTGAATTGGCAAGAAATGATTTTTTCTCTCTCTTGCTCTTCTCTTTTTATTGCCTTTTTCTTCCTTTCTTCTTATCTCCCTCCTGCCCCCATTTTCCCATCCTCTGTTTTCCAGCTGTTAATGCTTTGGGGAATCTACATTTCCTTTTTGATCAAGAAAAATAATTTTGTCAGCTGGGTTTTGTGGTATTCAATTGTTTATTTACTATATCACTTTCTATTACCTTTGTTGGCATGTCTGCATTATCGGAATTTTAGATACTCCACTTTACCAAAAAAAAGCTACATAGGATGAATGAAACAGTAAACACCTCACTTTCAAGCAGTATAGTAAACATAGTTAACTTGTGCTTCACGAGAAAAATATCAACAAACTTCTTATTGCCAGGGAGTAAGTATAAAAAAGAAAAACAATATTATTGCAAAAAAAATGCCGCTATAGATGAGAAATGGTAGGGTTGAAATAGCGATAATGCTTTGTCTACAGTGTGTATAATGCACCATGCATAATAAAAAAATAGAAAATGCCAAAGCCTGTTGGCATTATGCATTTTTGATAAACTGATTATTGCTCAGAGCATGAACAATGGCAGATTGTAAACCCAAAGCAAATCAATTTTCTACCAGTGAGGCACAAAAGATAACTTCTCCACAGTCACTTTTAATGCATAACAATAACAGATCTGCAATTAGGATGTGTTCTTTCTTTGTTTTGATATTAAATTAAAGAAACAATGTGCATATTGCACACCAATCAAAATGCTAAAAAGTGAGCGCTATGAGAATAATAAAACCACAACCACTATATTGTTAATTATTGTGTTTTAAAGTCTACTGTCAAGAACTGTACATATTAAATCACTAAAACTGAATTCAGAAATTATCTTTTATGGGTAAAATCAGCGTGAAACATACGGTCTTCTAACATTTTACAGACATTTTCTCGCAGTCTAATATAAGAGAAATATGATAATTACTTATATCTGTGTAAAAATAATTATAACATTTAGTCATTTTAAAACAGTAATGCCGCTATGTGACTATTCCGAGGAGATATAAAAATTCCTAGGTGGGCAATGTTCAATGAGATGCAATTTCAGAATAGAGTGCTGTTCTGGTGCTTCTTCTTACTTCTTTAATCAGACTGAGGCAGCAGGAATTGTTTCATTTTAGATGGTTTTGAGACATTAAAGACTTCACTTGTTTTTATAGGATCTTTTTTGTCATCTTTTATATCTATATATTCTGTAGCTCCATTTAATTGCACTTGCAAAGAAGAAACTCTATTTAATGTTTATTGTCATACTCTAATCCCTAACACGGTTACCATTAGAATGTCTATTTTTTGTGTAAGTTATTATTATGTTTCAACATTTGAGACTCATAAATATCATGGCTCCTGATTGGTGATTATTATACCCTGCATCTGATGCAATCTTTTTTGCACAGTTTTTCAGTCTTCTGCTTTAGAAGTTATGTGTAGAAGATTGTAATTGTCACATAGCTCCCCGACTCCAGGCAGGCACGTGGCTTGGCTAAGTGGGTGAAAGGGTTAAAAATCACTATTTGTCTAGAGACCCACATATAATGACTAAATAACCACACTATCCCCATCCACTACATATAAAGAAAAGGAAACAGTAGTTCTATGCTGCCACCACAAGTCATTCACTAAATATTAAATGGAGGTGACTTGAAATGCCCTGTTCAACTAAACCCACAAAACACAGTTTAGTAGGCCGACCCCACCAAAGCCCATTTTGCAGATTGTCTAGCAACTCGCGAAGCCTTCAAGGCTACCACAAAATATATCTCTTCAGGTAGCGTGATTCCTACATCAGACAAAGGCAGAGTCAGAGGTGGACTGACCCGTCGGGCACTCGGGTGCCACCCGCGGGCCTGAGGGTAGAGGGGGGGCCCGGATTCCGATACACATGCTAGGGTCTCGTGCTGCAATCCAATCCCATTCGGATTGCTGGTTGCCCAGCGGTTGGTGGCACCAGCGAAATGTCCCCCCTCAGCTCAGACATGGATCTTCCTGATCTGCTGCTGAGTGCTGCCGAGTGGTTGCCAGGTGGCTTCTGGTGGCTCCTGAACGCGTCACACTTATGCGCCCGCACAGCTCGGCCAAGCCAGACCCTGCCCCTGCAGCCCACATGCTGGAGTCAGTGGAGACTGTGACACTCAGACTGCACAGAACAGGACCCAAACTTCAAAGGATGGTAACTATTAAAAAATGCTTTGGATTCTGTGCCTGCTCATACACACTAGCCATTACTGGGAGTTATATTGCTGTGGATTTTGTGCCATTACTGGGAGTTATATTGCTGTGGATTCTGTGCCTGCACATTCAAATCCTGTCATTACTGAGAGATATAGTGCTGTGGATTTTGTGCCTTTGCTGTGAGTTATATTGATGTGGATTCTGTGCCTGCTCATACACACCAGCCATTAATAAGAGTTATAGTGATGTGGGTTTTGTGCCATTACTGTGAGCTATATTGCTGTGGATCTTGTGCCTGCTCATACAAACCAGCCATTGATATTAGTTATATTGCTATGGGTTTTGTGCCATTACTGTGAGTTATATTGATGTGGATCTTGTGCCTGCTCATTCACAGCAGCCATTACTGTGAGGGTTTATTGCTTTGGCTTCTATGTACGCTTGTATACACTGCCCATTGCCTTGAGAGCTTTATTGCTGTGGTGCTCTGTGATATGCTCACACACACCGCACATTACTGTGAGTTTTATTGTGGAGCTCTGTGATACAGTAATGTGCAATATGTATGAGTGTATCACAGAGCTGCACAGCATTAAAACTCACAGTAATGTGCAGTGTGTATGAGCGTAATACAGAGCTCCACGGCAATAAAACTCACACTAATGCTCTGTCACATTTCCACGTTGCAGCCAGGCTCCCTGGTGGTAAGAGCCGTCCTTTGCAGCCCTTGTGGGTTTATGGGTTAATCAGTTCAGGATCTCCACTCCTGGATTCTCTGTGGCTGATTTGGCCAGTGGTCACATGACCTGCCCTGCCCTATATGTATGGCCAGCAGTGCATTTACTTCTTGCTCCAGGATAGGTCTTCCTTACTGATTGCCTGCATCTGTGATTTGGTTCTGTTATTCTGTGTTTGACTTCAGATGTATCTCTTGACTATTCGCTTCTCTGCTCCATATACCCTGAACCGTGTATTCTGGTAACATGTGTATGACTTTGGCTTTTGCTTCTGGACCATTCTCTTGTCTGCTCCCTGTACCCTGTACCGTGTATTCTGGTAACCTGTGTATGATTTTGGCTTCTGATTCTGGACCATTCTCTTGTCTGCTCCCTGTACCCTGTACCATGTATTCTGGTAATTTGTGGATTTTGTCCAGCAGTTTATTGTATTTTATGTAAAGAGGCCAACGATAAGGACCTCATTCATGGTTCAGGGTGTGTGTTGCCGTTGGGCATATTGTTTGTTATTACTTGTTTACTCCTGTTGTTATTCTGGTGTTCAATCCCTAACCTGTACTCTGTATAAATTCAGAAGACCATTCAAGGAACTTCTCCCAGTGCAGGGAGTTAACTTCTCCCTCTTGTGTCTGTATCCTGTCCTATTATCTCTTGTTCATCTCCTGTGCATACTGTGTGCTGGGTTCTGCATCATGCAGCAAACCGCAAACCTGCCTAAAGGGCTTAAAGACACTCGGTATAAAGGGCCCTCCTTAGCTTCAGACTGGAGGCCCTGTGTGACATGCGCGATCTGTATGAGTGTGACTTTTATTGCTTTGCAGCTCTGTGATACACTAATATGCGCTGTGTGTGAGCATATGACAGAGCTACACAGCAATAAAACTCAAGGTATTATGTGCTATATTAGCAGAGCAGTGGCAGTCTGTAAGTCTGGATGGGTCACTATGGATTCCCCAATTTGCTGAAGGACCTGAGTGGATTTTCTTTTCTCATTAAAATTATAATTTTGAAAATTGTGTAAAGAAAAAAAATCTTTAACGCAACAATGTGCATGCTGGCTGTTCGTCGGATGGGTGGGTGTGAAGGAACCGTTCCCTTCCGTCTGTCCTGGCTCTCCAGACACCCCTTCATTGCGGTCAGCCCGGCTACTGGGTGCGCTGTCCTCAGCGCCTAGAGCAGCTTGACCTGCCTGCTTCTGTTCCTCTGCCCTGGAGCCGTTAGGAATCTCCAGAAGGCCGCTCTCTGCCTTCTGAGGGTGAGTGTGGAGTGTAGCGTAGTTTGTAATAAAGACACCAGGCGCGGCTGTATGCTTTAAAACAGGATCCTCTCTCTCTGAGCTCTGAGAGTTCTCTGACTTTTTAATGAACCAAACGCCACCATTTATGCTGAAGTCCAACAGTCATAATTTGCATACCCATACTAATTACATTAAGTCGGTTATTTACAATAAACATTCTTTACATTCTCTTAGCCTTCAGCTCACACAACATTTGTATATCCATTGTTCTAACATATCAGATTAAACACACACTATCAGAGATCCCTTGAATTAAACATGCAGCTATATAATGGGAAAAGCCCTGGTGCATAAATTACACAGCAGTAAAGCTTGTTTACTGTATACACAAAAACACAACGATGTAAAATATTTAAAAACACACAATATAAATGAACATAAAGTCTCTGGGGGTTTGAAGCATGGAGCGTTACATCAGGGGTTTGTATGGGTGTGGTGTACTATGGGCATGGCACAATGGGCCCCTTGATCTCCAATAGCCCAGGGACCCATTAATTGTCAGCCTGTCTCTGGGCAGAGCTTAATAAAAGGAATATTTATTACGACATGAAAAATAGTCACAGTTCATATACAGGATAAAAAGAGATGGTACAAATATTTACAGCCACAAACAGAAAATAAACAGGTTAAAAAAATAACAGAAACCCTTTGTTTGACTTGGACTGGGGAATCTGTCCTGGGGGGGCTGCTGGTAGACACACAGAGTTCACTGCAATTAGATTGACCTACAAGTGAAGCCCATGGCCCCTCAGGTGTCTCATACTTTATACAGTTCCCCTTGCTCTCAAATTTTGGGGTGGCACAGTAGGTGTGTCAGGGCTGGCCCCTTCACCTCCCATGTCACCTTTAACCATTGTAGTATGTGAAATGAACAATTTGTGAATCTGTTTCCAGAGATTTCCCAAGAACAACTACCTACAGAATAGGTATGTTGGATCTCATTCTGCAGGAATGACTTTGTAAAAATATATAAGGGGTTAAGCTAAGAAAGTCAAATTAGACAGTGAATTGCACTGAATTGTGAATTTCCCTGTGCAGTGCAATTTCAAGGCAATCCGGTTATTTAGAAAGCTGGCAATTTACCCTATATTTAATTGTTAACTTCATGTATGATGTTTCATATAAATGTTATGATAAAAGAATTTCAACAAAAATCGCTTGGTAGTGAAGGGGTTAAGAGTCTATTCAATAAGCACCGCTGTGCTCTTCAGCACAAAGCACAATTTGCTGCACATTGGTGATTCCATTTTGCCGACAGTATGGTAAATTCACTATTCGCCAGATGGTCACCGTAGTGCGTCAAAGATGGAGTCGCCAAAGCCTCTTGATAAAGTTGGAGAACGTTGCTGATGAGCACCGAAAAGTACCGAAGAGGCCTAGGCGAAATCCACCAAACTGGAAAAAAATAAAACCAGAACTCACCTATTCTCTTAAGGTGTTTAAGCCAATGAAAGTGCATTAAAGTGTGTGTAAATAATAAACAGGTTCTCTAAAAAATAATAGAAAGGTCTGTTACAGAATTAAAAAAAACTGTTATAAAAATTGGGTAACAAAAATGTTGTCTAAACAAATCCGAAAAGGTATTCTAAAAAATAAAAATCTGAAAATGATATTACTTTTTTTACGTTGGAATATGGTATTCGCATGTTTAAACCAGTCGAACTAAAACACCGAAAATCAGGTCATTTCACCGACACTTCGGTGCAGTCCGGTGTTCTGTGAATAGACGAATCATGACTTCTCTATGGGGCAATTTTGCTGCTGCCTAAGATCACCTAAGAACTGCATCATATTTCGCCGTCAGTTCTCCAGTATTTGGTGAATTGACAGCTTAATGAATAGACAAACTGCCCCAAAATTGCACCGAATGGTGAATAACCTCTTTAGTGTATTGTCTGTTTTACTTTAATTGTTTGAACGGATTTCAATCAACAAATAAAGATTTCATATATTTTTAACCCCTTAAGGACCGCTGACGTACTATGTACGTCCTACCCATGGGTCTCCCTTAGACCCGCGGATGTACATAGTACGTCAGCAGCTCCTAACCTCCCTCCCGCCCGATACTCACCTTCCTTGCTGGCTCCCACGGTGTCTATGGCAAGCTTCAAGCTTGCCTCGCTGTTTTCTGGGGGCCGGCCGATCCGATGACGTCATCAGGCTGCGTGATGACGTCATCGGCAAGCGCCAGAGGTGAAAATACAGGAAGGGGAAGGGTGCTCCTTTGGAGCCATCTATCTCCCCAACCATGAAAGCTACACCTTTTTTCCACCGCTGGAAAGGGGAGAGTCTCCCCTTTTCAGCAGTGTATAGCATTAACAATTTCGCTGCCAGATCACGTTTTGGCGCTAATTGGCGCCAAAACGCGATTCGAACCTGGAGGGGCTGACATCTTGGCCCCCCCACCCACTGACAACCTCACCATATGTGTGATGATGTCAGTGGGCCAGTTAACCCTCTAGCTGACATGTTGAGGTAAGGGGATCCAAAGGATCCCCCTATCTCCCGATCCGTGGCAGCTAGATGGTCATATTTGAAATCATTGGAAAGGTCTGATCATGGCCTTTCCAATGATACCAAACATGACAAGGTTTGGTTTAAATAATAAAAGAAAAATTATTATTATTATTTTTTTTAAATTTGTCTGGGTGGGTTTAGTTAAATAGAACCTAGCCTGTCATCTAAAAATAATTAGCACAAACCGGTCAGAATGAGCGCAGCACACATAGGTGAACTGGCTCAGCAATGAAGGGGTTAAAAGCAAAAACATGTAAAAATTAGGTATTTCTATTCTCGGGACAAAATTTTAAAACTATTTAGCCAGGGTCTTTTTTGGTGGTTGTAGATTTTGGGGATTAAATTATGAAAAAGTGTGTTTTTACCATTTTTTCATCATATTTCATATTTTTTTTTATAGTAAATTATTCGATATGATGGAAATAATGCTATTTTTAGAAAGTCCATTTAATGGCGGAAAAAACGGTGTATAATATGTGTGGGTTGAATAAACGAGTAAGAGGAAAACTTGACCTAAACACTAACAGCGCAGAAACGTAAAAACAGCAGTGGTCACTAAAGGACGGATTTGTGTAAAACCGCCCGGTCACTAAGGGGTTAAGCTTTACTTTTTCAGCCTTCAACAAGTGCGAAATTACAGCTGCCAGTTTCACTTTCATGCTCAGTCCTATCATATTTAGCCACTCTATTCTACCTTAACTTCCCTGGCGGTATTCCCGAGTGTGGCTTTGGGGTTAATTTCAATGCTGAAAGCGGTAACCCCGAGCCACACTCGGGCTGGATACATACCTTTAGGCTAGGGTCAGACTAGTGCAGTTTTAACGTGCGTTTAGCCGCACGAAATCACGGCCGTACTAGCAGCAAATGACGTCCAATGCCGGGGAACATACGACGAACGGCCGCACGAAAGTTCGTCCGCGCAACGCAAGTGGCCAACGAACGCATTTTTTCGAGAACGTCAAACCGCTACTACTGACGTACAGAGTGCGCTGCGGCCGCATAGCGGCCTGTGTGTGTGATTAGGAGAAGTCAGACGCTGCTAATGTCCGGCTAACATAACGTCCAGACGCAAAAAGTGTTTTATTGATGATCCGTACAAAATCACGGACGAAAAGGCGCATTGTATGACCGCTATCGCGTATTCAGGGAAAAAATACGTACGTTCGTTCGACCGCACTTTTTCACGGACAACGTGAAAAATGCGTTCGTCTGACCCTAGCCTTACCTGCGCTCCCTCGGTGACCTCCTTGATCGCAATCACCTCCAGCCGAATGCGGCTGAGAAGGGAGAACCAGGAAGCATGATGTCACGATCGTCTGGAGTGTGACTGCGGGGGACAGCGAGGGAGCGCAGGGACAGGTATCCAGGTTTTCCAGCCCAAGTGTGGCTCGGGGTTACAGTTTTCAGCATTGAAATTAACCCCAAGCCACACTTGGGATACAGCTAGGGGGATTAAAAAATTGTAACGATTCTGACATATAAAATATGTCAGAATCGTGATGCCAGGGAGGTTAATTAGCTAACACTCTCACTGTACAGTATACTCATTCCTACCTCACTCATCAAGCAGCAAACACACTCATAGTTCATTCTAACAACACACACTCCTACCTCACTCAGCTAACTATAAGGGTTATTCAATAAGCGACAAACAGGCTTCCAAATTGTACCGAACTTGAAGTTCACGGCAGTTTGTCTATCCATAAAGATGTCAAATACTTGCAAACTGACAGCAAAATACAGTGCAGTTTGCCGCAATTCACTGATCTTCAGCGGCAGTTAAATTGTCCCATAGAGAAGTAGTGGTTAATCTATTCAGAGAATGAGGAGCTGCACCAACATGTCAGTGAAATGCAGTGATGTCCTTAGGGGGGTGGGGGCGGCCCACACTGGTGACACCACCCCTAGGGTGACACCCTTAAACTTTTTTTTACTTTTACAAAGTATTTTACCAGGAAGGATACATTGAGATTTCACTAATTTTCAAGTATGTCCTGGGTAGGCAAGGCCTAGGCTGCCACTTTCCAGGGGGCGGCAAAAAACCCACCACTAAAGTGGGTTACTCACAGTACTTAGGGGAGGGGCGGAGGAGCGGGCCGCCCCAGGTACCAGTGATTATTGGGGTGCCATTATGTGTTACTAGGAGGTGCCACTGTCACTGTGTATCAGCTTTGAGCCATGTCCTCAAACAACGAGCAGTGGAGCAGGGCATTTGCATTAGGAGAATAAAAATCCCCCTCTCCTCCCTCCCTAGCTCCTCCCCTGCCCCGCAGCAGCTCTAGGAGGGGGAGGGGGATGTGATTTGTGTGCAGAGAGAGAAGATGACAGTAATCAGCAGGTAAAGGGGGGGTATCAGCAGAATATGAAGCCCTGTCTGCGTACTGCTGTTTAAAGTGGACCTTTCCTTAACCAGCACTGCAGTGATCAGAAATTTGTCACTGAGTTGCCTGGCTCCTTGTGAGGTCCTGCATAGTGGGGACCAGGCTGCATTCACTGCATCACCAGGGAATAGGCAGCCATGGGTAAACAGGGACAGGGTATAGGGAGTCTTAAAAACTGGAATAGTAAAGAAAAAAGACCATAGCAGCATCTCATACCTGCAAAACACACACCCATTCTCTGCTCAGCAACTCCAATGCACAAAACCAGCCATCCAGCACACACACAACTCCCATCATACAAAACCAGCCACCCACACACAGACACACACAACTCCAATACACAAAACCAGCCACCCAGCACATACACACAACTCCCATCACACAAAACCAGCCACCCACACGCCCAACTCCCATTACACAAAACCAGCCACCCAACGCACACACACAACTCCCATCATACAAAACCAGCCACCCACACACACACAACTCTCATAACACAAAACCAGCCACCCACACACACACAACTCCCATCACACAATACCAGCCACCCACACACAACTCCCATCACACAAAACCAGCCACCCATAGAACTCCATCGCACAAAACCAACCAACACACAACCCCATCACACAACTTCCATCACACAAAACCAGCCACCAACACACAACCCAGCCACCAACACACAACTCCAACCACCCCAACACACACACAACTCCCATCAACAAAACCAGCCATATGTGTACTTTTGTTCATAGCATGAGGATGGATATGTTGTGAGTTTGCAAAATCACTTAAAAATAACAATTATTCAAAAAGAGTCTACACTCGACTCTTATTGTACAGCACAGAGGACGCATGATCCACCATCGGCAGATTCATAATATATCATTATTATATGTATACACCATGTCCTGCCTGAATGCTATAACTAAAAATATTTTTGAAAACATTAAAAAAAGTGCGTGGAATTGTTTATTTTTTTTTATATTTTAAAGTTGGGGGGGGTTGCCAAATATAGGATCTGCCCCGGGTGCCAAGTGTTCTAGGTACGCCTCTGGTGAAATGTCCTGATTTTCGTTGATTCAGTTTGACAGGTTTAACCCTTTCACTGCTGAGGCTTTTCACACCTCTGTGCTGAGGTCATTTTTACCGCTTTCGCTCATCATGTTTAGGCCAGGGTCAGACGAACGCATTTCTGACATCCAGCGTCAAAACGTACGGTGGTGCGTGCGAACGCATTTTTTCACGGAATACGCGAAAGCGGTCAGACAATGCGCAATTCTGGACGTATTTCATGACGGAGCTGTAAAAAAATAGAAAAATCCGATGAATCTAATTAATTGATGAATGAAAAACATAAGGGGTAGGGTTATAAAAAGCCATTTTGGGTATGGTGGCGTTTTTCAAACATGGATCCAGTACACGTCTTTGTGTTTGCTGCAATGGGGTACCTGTACCTTAAGAGGAAGAGAAAGCGGCGAACCTGGGTTCATCAAATTAACGCTGCCAGACCCACGCATGGACACTTTGTGACGCTGTACAGGCCACTGCGAGAGAGGGACCCCGTGAAGTTTTTCAACTACATGCGGATGTGCATCCCCTCCTTTGATGAACTGTTGTTGCGGGTACGCGAGCCACTAACCAAGAGGGACACCAACTTGAGGGCCGCCATACCACCGGAGGAGATGCTGGTCATCACTTTGCGGTACGTACTGTCAAACACCTGCATACATGACATCGCTGCCAGTCACCTGACATGAGTGCATCATGTCTGTAGTCACATGCCCACTGTCACATACACACACAGGCATCACATCACACGTACATAATCATAAATGACTACGACAACAATGTAGTCCAAAATAATAATATAATATGAAACATGAAATAAAATAACAGTAATATATTCTCGACATATATTATAACTTGTTAACTGAAGGTCATGATATATTAAACATGAAACCAAATAACACATGACAAACAAAACTAAAACATATTCATGACATGTATCACAGATCATGATACCGCCGAGCATCTGGGTCATGAGGGCCGGTGGTGTGGCTAGAGCAGGACTCCGACTCTGTGTGTGGCCTGGCTCCAGGGGCATGGCTGGGTGGGTGGACAGCACCTCACTGGGGAGGGATGAGCCACTGGCATTGGTGGATTGTGGCACAGCATTGTACCGGGCTGCGTGATGGGGACGGGAAAGGATGTCGTCCAATATAGCCAGAGATCTGCGCCGGTACTCCACCTTCTCAGCCTCGCTCATCTTGTTGAGGAGGATCATACAGGAATTGAAGAATGACATGTCCATGGAGTCCGCAAGCATGCAGCGTTGGTGTGGATGGTTGGTTTGAGCCTCCATGAAGGTAACCATGGCCTGCTCCAGGTCTGTAGCTGGTGCCCTTCTCTTCTGTGCAGGTCTGGTGCTGACCGTTGTTGCGGTACCTGCCACCTGTCCTGTCTCCACATCCTCCTCCAGTTGGGACTCTGCACCACCCCGGTTCACCTCCTCCTGGCAGCTGGCAGAACCTCCTGGCACCGTGTGTTGGACCTGTGAGCCGGAGGTCGATGGCTGGTCGATGCTGCTGACGCTACTGCGCGGCTCCTGGGTCCTTCGGAGGAATGACAGTTGCTCCGTGTAGATATATCCACGGACCTTCTTGGAGCCAGCTCCAGAGCGCGCAGCCATGGCTTGCTTCTTCTGCACCCGCGTATAATTGTCGCGTACTGTGCGCCATTTGTTCATCGCCTCTTGTGCTGCAAAACATGATGAGTGTGACATTAGCTTGTGTTCATGGTATGTGATCATATTCAAACAGTTTTGTTTTGTCTTCTAGGTATCTCGCTAGTGGATGCAGTTTGAAGGATCTGCATTATAACTTCCGCGTTGGCAGATCAACAGCTGGTGAGATCGTCTGCAAGGTGTGCCAAACCATATGGGAAACCATGAAGGACCAATGTTTGCCAAAACGACACACAAGGCATGTCTAGAAATTGCAGCAGGATTCTGGGAGAGCCAACTTTCCAAACTGCCTGGGAGCCGTGGATGGCAAACATGTCCGCATAGTGAAGCCACCGCACAGTGGCTCACTGTATCAGAATTATAAACATTACTTTTCCATTGGCCTACTGGCGGTGGCAGATGCCAACTATAGTTTCGTCTATGTGGATGTCGGTTCATACGGCAAGGACTCTGACTCCATACTGTTCAGGAACTCCACACTGTGGAATGAAATTGAGAGTGGGTCCCTGAACATCCCCAGACCCGCACCATTGCCTGGCAGTGACGTGGCAGTCCCCTATGCCTTCGTGGGTGATGAAGCATTCGGACTATCCACACACTTCCTAAGGCCCTACTCAGGGACACACCTGAATGTGAAGAAGCGGGTTTTTAATTATAGGCTGTCGCGGGCGAGACGGTATGTGGAGTGTAGCTTTGGCATACTGACCAACAAGTGGAGGATTTTACATAGACCGCTGGATGTACATGTTGAATTCTGTGTGGATATAGTGAAATGCTGTTGCATCCTACATAATTATGTGCGTGCCAGGGATGGTTTTAATTTTGATGATACCCTCACAGTTGTCGGTCTTGAAGATGATGTGAACGATGACATCATAGCTGTGAATAGATACAGCAACAGGTTTCGCGATGCTCTGTCTAATTATTTTACGAGTGATGCAGGTCAGGTGCCCTGGCAGCTGGGGAGCATTTGAGATTTCACCCCAATGATTACATATTTGTTTTTATTATTATATTGAGATTTACATGTATGGGATTATGATTAAAATAATCAAATACTCACTCTGGATATGCTGCTCTTTCTCGGACCACGTATCATAATCAGGGTACACGACACGGGACACCACGACCCATGCGTTGGCCTTCTTCCCCTTGTCTTTGTACCTGTCGCAGGCTGTGTCCCATATCTCAGGATGCTCCCCCACAGCGCTGATCAGCCTCTCCACATCGATCTCTGGTCCAGCAGACATTTTCGACAGTCGCAGGTACACTCCAACAAAACCTGGAAACTTTGGCTGTTTGGACGTTTTGTAGGCCGCACAATAGCAGCGTCTGACGTCTCCTAATCACGCACACACGCTGCTATGCGGCCGCAGTGCACTCTGTACGTCTGTACTAGCGGTACACGTTGTACGAAAAATGCGTTCAGTTGGCCGGTTGCATGACGTGGACGCACTTTTGTACGCCCGTACTGCGTATATTGGCCGTCATTGGCCGTCATGTGCTGCTACTACAGCCGTGATTCAGTGCGCCTGCACGTGCGTTCGCACTGCCCCAGTCTGACCCTAGCCTTAACCGCGGTTTGTAGCCATATTTTGATATATGAACCAGACATATTACAGTGGCAAGAAAAAGTATGTGAACCCTTTGGAATTACGTGGAGCTTTGCATGAATTGGTCATAAAATGTGCTCTGATCTTCTTCTAAGTCACAACAATTTGAAAAACACAGTCTGCTTAAAATAATACAACACAAACATTACATTTTTTCATGTGTTTATTGAACAGAACATGTAAACATTCACAGTGCAGGGTTGAAAAAGTATGTGAACCTTTGGACTTAATAACTGTTGACCCTCCTTTGGCAGCAATAACCTCAACCAAACGTTTCCTGTAGTTGCAGATCAGACCTGCACAACGATCTGGAGTAATTTTGGACCACTCCCCTTCACAAAACTGTTTCAGGGTAGCAATATTCTTGGGATGTCTGGTGTGAATCGCTCTCTTAAGGTCATGCCACAGCATTTCAATCGGGTTGAGGTCAGGACTCTGACTGGGCCACTCCAGAAGGCATATTTTGTTTTGTTGAAGCCATTCTTTTGTTGAATTACTTGTATGCTTTGGGTCATTGTCCTGTTGCATCACTCATCCTCTGCGGAGCTTCAGTTGGCGGACAGATGGTCTTACGTTTTCCTGCAACATATCTTGATAAACTCTGGAATTCATTTTTCCATCAATGACAACAATCCGTCCAGGCCCTGAGGCAGCAAAGCAGCCCCAAACCATGATGCTCCCTCTGCCATGTTTTACAGTGGGGATGCGGTTTTGATGTTGGTGTGCTGTGCCTTTTTTTCTCTACACATAGTGTTGTGTGTTTTTTCCAAACAACTCAATTTTGGTTTCGTCTGTCCACAGAATATTTTGCCAGCAGTGCTGTGGAACATCCAGGTGCTCTTTTGCAAACTTCAAACGTGCTGCAATATTCTTTTTGGACAGCAATGGCTTCCTCCGTGGTGTCCTCCCATGTACTCCATTCTTGTTTAATGTTTTCCTTATTGTAGATGTGTCAACAAAAAGGTTAGCATGTGCCAGAGATTTCTGTAAGTCTTAAGCTGACACTCTAGGATTCTTCTTTACCTCATTAAGCATTCTGCGCTGTGCTCTTGCAGTCATCTTTACAGGACGACCACGCCTAGGGAGAGTAGCAACAGTGCTGAACTTTCTCCACTAGCAGACAGTCTGTCTTACCGTGGACACATGAACATCAAGGCTTTTGGGGATACTTTTGTAACCCTTTCCAGCTTCATGCAAGTCAACAATTCTTGATCGTAGGTCTTCTGAGAGCTCTTTTCTGCGAGGCATGGTTCACATCAGGCAGTGCTTCTTGAAACCAGTAAACCCAAAACTGGTGTGTGTTTTTAAAGGACAGAACAGCATTCAGCAACACATCCAATAATATCACACTGATTGGACTCAAGGTTGGCTCACTCCTGGCTCCAATTAGCTCTTGAAGAAGTAATTAGGCAAGGGGTTCACATACTTTTTCCACCCTGCACTGTGAATGTTTACATGTTATGTTCAATAAACACACAAAAACATATAATGTTTGTGTTGTATTATTTTAAGCAGACTGTGTTTTTCAAATTGTTGTGACTTAGATGAAGATCAGAGCACTTTTTATGACCAATTCATGCAAAACTCCACGTAATCCCAAAGGGTTCACATACTTTTTCTTGCCACTGTATATATCGTTCTTTCCGGCAGACTCCACAGATTCATAATATGTCATTATTATATGTATATGTTATGTCATGTCTGTATATTATAACAAAAAATGCAATAAAATTAGAATTTTCAATAATTTATTATGTGTAAAGTGTTTTTTTCACATTTTAACATGCGATCATTTGCGGTTACATTTTGTATGTGTAGCGCTTGTTAAAAAAATTAGAAATGGGGACCCGTTACATTTTTTTTTGGGGAAAATGTCGCTATTTTTAACAAACGCACCGCATACAAAAATCGTTAGTGCAGCATTATTGTTCACATTATAATTGAAATGGGAACAATATTGCTGCATTAACAAAACAAAAACAAAAAAAAGCTTTTTTTTTAAGAATTTTTTTTAAATATATATAATTTTTTATTTTTAATTTTAATTTTTTTTAAAAAACGTTTTTTCATTATCATTGGAAAGGCCATGCTCTGGCCGATCCAACGATATCAAACATTAACCCCTAGCTGCCACGGATCGGGAGATAGGGGCTTCATTGGAACCCCCTATCTCCATCATTGGTGGCAGCTAGGGGTTAACTCCAGGACTGAAGTCATCGTGCTATGCACAATGACGCCAGTCCTCAGGGGGAGTTCCTGGAGGCTTGGCTGACATCCAAGATGCCGGCCAGCTCCGGGAAAGGATCACGAACCGGCGCTTTTCAGTGCCGATTCGTGATCCGGCTCCCCAGGGGTTAATGACAGCCACCGTTTGGAAGGGCAGGCTGTGCCCTTCCAAACGGTGCCTGGATTAACCCCCTGCCCCCCGGCGATCATGAGGGAGAGAGGTCCGAAGGACCTCCCCCCTCCCTTTCAGGCGCCTCCTCCGCACATGCGGGGGGGGGGCACCTGAATTAGATGTCATCCCGCCGCCACAATGACATCTAATTGCTCCGCCGGGGTCCTGAGTGCTGGGCTGACATCCAAGATGTCAGCCCGCACCGGGGGGGCAGCAGCAATCCGCCGGAATCCGGTGGATTGCTGCCTCCTGTGCATGGACGCGCTCAGCGCGTCCACAGCACAGGAGAACCACTTGGCTGGACACGCGTCCATAGCAGCCAAGTGGTTAAACAGGCGAATTCCATAGGATTCCATGTAAAAAAAAATCATCATTTTTTTTTTTTATTCAACCGTTTATTCCTTTCATTTTCAGCAAACCGTCATATTATTTATTTTTTGGAACACTTTGATATAATGTTTTGCATTTTTTACGCTAAATTTTGGACTTTTTTTTCTGTAACAGACATTTTTATTATCTTCTACAGAAGCTTTTTTTATTATTTCCACACATTTTTATGATTTTAAACACCTTTTAAAACAATAGCAGAGTTCCGTTTTTTTTTTTTGCAGTTCAGAGGCATTCGGCACTCTTTGACAGTTTACGGTGGTCTGATTGGTGGTCTGATATGCGGTGGTCTTCGGCAGCTTCACGTTCAGCACTTTTCGGGGACCCTGCGGTGAATAGTGAATTTACTGCAATCGGCAAACTGGAATCACCGTAATGCACCAAAGTGATTTCTGAATAACCTTTTATATATTCTAATCCCACTCACATGCTTACTCCCAACTCTCTCAGTCAGCCAAGAGAACCACTCTACCCAGTCCCATCTCTGCCAACTGTATTCTCACTCTCACTCCACACAGTGAACCACACACACAGTCCTATCCTACTCAGGCCTTCATTTCTATCTCACTCAAAGGGGTATTCAGAGAGCACCGAAATTTCTGTGAAATTATTTTCCCTGCAGTTCAGTGGCGTTCGACAGTCTGTTCAGCGCCGTTCAGCAGGCTGATCGGCGATCTTCGACAATGTTTGGTGGTCTGTTCAGCAGTGGTCTTTGGTGGCTCCATGTTTAGCGCACTTCAACTACTGTGAATTCACCGCAGGGTCAGCAAACTGAAATCGCCGAAGTGCACTGAAGTGCGCCGAATGAGAAGGTACAAAATTACACTGACATTTCGGTGTTTTCTAAATAACCCCTTTAATCTATAAGACATAAATTTGTATTTTTCAAAGAAAATGGGCGCAGAATCCCAGTTTCAGTTTTTGTATGAAGAGAAAGTGATGCTTAATGTGGATACAAAAGCTATATATAAAATATTTGGTGAATTATGACTCCTATTTTTTCTGTTAATCAGAATGCTGCCCAAATAAACCAAGAATTTCCCTTTTTTGCCTATAATATTGGTGATTTGTTTCCATATTTCAGTAACTTTTTAAATTAAATTTACTGTATAAAAGAGGAGGATCTGCTGAAATTAAACAAGGTAAATCTGCATAGGTACCTCAGAGAAAAATAGCTAAATTAATTGATTAACAGGGTTATTCAGAGAAAGGTGAAATTCTGGAGAACTTTTGGAGAAGTGAAAATTTTCGGTCAAAAGAGCTGATTTGGAAAGTGAGATGAATGGGAGAATTTTTCTGGTTTGGCTATTTTGACCTAGAATTTTCACTTCTCCAAAAGCTCTCCAGAGTTCCACCTTTCTCTGAATAACCCTGTAAATGAAGCTAAGGGTCTGATATAGCTCAGCACTGAATGGGTTAATATAGCACTACAATGTCTCAACTTTGTAATGTCAAAATAAAAGATTTCCATTTATTTCACATTTTTCTTTGTTGAAAGTATTTTTACGTTTTTGAGGTTCTAAAACCTATTTTTTTTTAGTTATCATGGATACATTTTTTTGAAGATAAATAAAGAATGGTTTGTAAAATTTGCAAAACACAAGTAGCACAATCAGCTGTTACACAGTGCTCCATGCAGGATCAGGTTTACAGGGCAGGTGCTGTTATTTAGTTGAATGAATCAGGAGTATTGGTTCATTAAGGGAAAAGTCTAGCTGTGAATCACTTTGGGAAGTGCAACCTAAGAGTTTCATATTATGGAGACTAATATCAAGAAGGATTTGAGCATTTTGACAAGGAAAGAGAAATCAATCATTCAAGGCGTTTTACACAGAGATGCTGTGCTTCGGAAACGTGAGGAGAAGAGAATTCGGTATTTACGTTTCTTTGTATCGATTTCTAATGACACCGTTTACCAATTCGTGTTTTGAAACTAACTATAGTTAACTTACTGAAGCTGTTATACTAGTGCCAAGAAGAAAAACATTCTAAAAAGATACATTAAATGGACGTTGAAATCGATCTGACGTGACTCTTCATTTAAAACTCGTTGATTTGTATTTCAAGATCCTTTTTTTTTTCTTTTTCTTTAAATATAACTATATACAGAATTTCTAGCATTTGTAACGCTTGATAATGACTGTTAACATGGAATTAAGGCTAGGGTCAGACGAAAGCATTTTTCCCCGTGAACGTGAAAGAGTGCGTCCGAACGCATTGACGTATTTTTTTCACGGAATGCGCAAAAACGGTCAGACGACGCGCATTTTCGGGCGTGATTTTGTACGGATCGTCAATAAAACTTTTTGCGTCTGGACGTTATGTAGGCTGGACATTAGCAGTGTCTGAAATCTCCTAATCACGCACACACGCCGCTATGCCGCAGCTGCGCACTCAGTACGTCGGTACTAGCGGTTCAGCGTTCTCAGAAAAATGCGTTCAAATTCCACTTGCGTTGCACGGCCGGACTTTTGTGCGGCCATACATCGTATATTGGCCGTCATTGCCCGTCATCTGCTGCCAGTGCGGCCGTAATTATGTGCGCCAGAACGCACGTTAAAAGTGCGCTGGTCTGACCCCAGCCTTAATGTTGTGGTTAATAATGTCTTCACAGTGCTCACATCCAGTTGTATACGTGCCTTCTGATTTGCATTTTGGATAGTGTTGCCAAATTAACCATATTTTCTGGGATAACTAAACCTTCTCCGTGCAGAACGTGCCAATGCCTTGCCACCACGAATCTGATATTTTCTACACCAGAGTTTCCCAACCTTCTGCTCCGCATTTAATAGGCCAGATTTTAAAGATCACCTTGGAAATGCAGAATGAATATTGCAATCACTGAGCAAAATGTTATCACTTGTGTTCTATCAGGTATCTGGTGAACATTAGCTGTTAGGGGTACAAGGAGATCAGGGTTGGAAAACGTTATTCTACTCCGTCTGGTATACAGACTCTATTTGCATAAAAAAAAAAAATCTGATATTTGTTGTCCATTCATGATGTTCTTCTAGGGTCGCCAGGTCGGCCATGGTTTATGTTTTCCTGGACACCTATTGCTATTTCATGCAGAGGGGAGCACAGGGAAAATGATGCCTGGCAACATTTTATAATTCACATGCAGCAGGAAGACTGGTCACCTGGAATTCCTTTGTGATTTCTTACCTGCAGTTTATGGACTATACATGCTGTGGGGTGGCATTTCTCATGCACTGCCCATCAGCATGAATACATATTGTATACATTTCTATCCACTAAGGCTAGGGTCAGACTGAGGCAGTGCGAACGCGCGTTCTGGCGCACTTAATCACGGCCGCACTAGCAGCAGATGCCGGGCAATGACGGCCAATATACGAAGTACGGTCGCTCAAAAGTCCGGCTGCGCAACGCAAGTGGAAAATGAACGCATTTTTTCGAGAACGTGAAACCGCAGGTACTGACGTACAGAGTGCGCTGCGTCCGCTAGCGGCGTGTGTGCGTGATTAGGAGACGTCAGACGCTGCTAATGTCCGGCCAACATAACGTCCAGACACAAAAAGTGTTTTATTGATGATCCGTACAAAATCACAGACGAAAATGCGCATAGTATGACCACTATCACGTATTCTGTGAAAAAATGCGTCCATTCGTTCGAACGCACTTTTTCACAGACCACATAAAAATGCGTTCGTCTGACCCTAGCCTAAGAGGGTAAAACTCTGTGCACTTCTCCTGCCAATTCTCCAATCTAGACCAATCCGCTGATTTGGAACGTGAGATAAATGGGAGAATTTTTCATCTGTTTTTTTTTTTGTTTTTTTTTTAATTTCTCCTGAGTTTACCCTTTGGTGTATAGGCCTGTAGGTTTACAGGAAGACCTGGCATCTCTATGCTTTACCAGTCACACAGGTTCCTTGGCTTCTAATGTGTTCTGCCTGTGGCAGATTGATTTCCTATATAATTTACAACTGTTCCACGTTTCTCTATATCCCAGCTTCTTTATCACACTGATTTTTATATATAAACAAACATGGCTGTAAATAGTCTCCCTTAAAAACCCTTTCACTTGGATGACATTTTCTAAAATATATATATATATATTATAATTTTTTTATATAAAAAAAAAAAAAATTCCCCACTATTTATTTGGGGGTTTTATTAGACTTCTTTTTTTTTTTCCCTGGTTAAATTCTTCTGTTAAAACAATTTAATTTATACTTTAGTTTCAGCCAATACTGTGAGCTGGTGGATGCTGAATAAATCTAGTTTAAGGCTAGGGACAGATGAGCGCATTTTCTGCGGCCACCGTCAAAATGTACGTCGATGCGTGCGCACGCATTTTTTCACGGAATACGCTTAAGTGGTCAGACGATGCGCAATTCTGGACGTATTTCATGACGATGGGGTGAAAAGAAGTCTAGGGAAATCCGGCTGTTTGAACGTTATGTTGGCCGCACACTAGCAGCGTCTGACATCTCCTAATCACGCACACACGCTGCTATGCGGCCGCAGCGCACTCTGTACGTCAGTACCAGCGGTTTAACGTTCTCGAAAAAATGCGTTCATTTTCCACTTGCGTTGCGCGGCCGGACTTTTGTGCGACCGTACTTCGTATATTGGCTGTCATTGCCCGGCATCTGCTGCTAGTGCGGCCGTGATTAAGTGCGCCAGAACGCACGTTCGCACTGCCTCAGTCTGACCCTAGCCTTAGGCTAGGGTCAGAGTGGGGCAGTCGGAACGCGCGTGCAGGCGCACTAAATCACGCCGGCAGTAGCAGCACATGACGGCCAATATACGCAGTACGTGCGTACAAAAGTGCGCCGACACCACGCAACCGGCAAATTAACGCATTTTTCTCAGAACGTGAAACCGCTGCTACAGACGTACAGAGTGCGCTGCGGCCGCATGGCAGCGTGTGTGCGTGATTAGGAGACGTCAGACGCTGCTAGTGTGCGGCCTACATAACGTTCAAACAGCCGGATTTCCCTAGAATTGCGTTGGTGAGTACCTGCGACTGTGCGACTGTGGTCGTCTGACCACTTAAGCGTATTCCGTGAAAAAATGCGTGCGCACGCATCGACGTACATTTTGACGGTGGCCGCAGAAAATGCGCTCATCTGTCCCTAGCCTTAGATCCTGTATCTGATGTATATTTTGTCCCTTTTTACATATGCAGTATTATGTAAGTACAATCCCCCAAGGCCTGCCAATTTGAAGTCGCTGAAACGGTAGAATACTGCCGTGGGAGCTTGGATCAGTTAAGTAAATCACTCTACTTGTAGATGACCTTGATTCAAGGCTTGTAATCCCAGATACATAATTTTAAACAATGGGATGTAAAAGTATGGAGTTACGTTTGCTAAACATCCTCTGTAGGGAAAGATGGGAACAAATTATGAAATACAGTACATATGCTCGGGCAAGCATACGTGTACTTGCTATAGATTTGATTTTGTAGAATGTAAAACATGGATTTATTGCTTTTCAAGTAAAAAAAAATTGTCAATCAAAAACAACACAGAACTGAACACAAAAGATGTACCATATGGCTGGGGCCAGACGAACGCCGTGCGAACGTGCGTTGAGCCGCACTTTATTACGGCCGTAGTAGCAGCAAATGACGGCCAATATACGAAGTACGGCCACACGAAAGTTCGGCCGTGCAAGCGGCAAACTAACGCATTTTTTAGAGAACGTGGAACCGCTAGTACTGACTCTCAGAATGCGCTGCGTCGGCTAGCGGCGTGTGTGCGTGATTAGGAGATGTCAGACGCTGCACCTGTCCGGCCAACATCACGTCCATTTGTTTTTCATAGATCCGTCAAAAAATACAGCCGTAATTGCACATTTTTATGGACATTTACCTTTATACCGACTGAGGAAGGCTTTTTAAGCCGAAACGCGTCTCGGTAGATTCTGTCCTGTATTTTATTTTATTTATCCATTAAATTTTTCCAATATTTGCCACCTTTCTCCGACCCCCCCCTTTTTTCTCCTTGGAATCTTGGATCCATCACCGCGGAGGCAAAGAGGTTTGGGTTCCCACCTTAAGAGGACCCAGAGCGACATAGATTGAGCCTGATATTACGAGGCTCTAAAATCGGTGAGTGTGCTTCATCTTTTCCTTTATCACATTTTCACATATACGCAGCATTACGCTATGGGAGTGCCGTCTCCCGATTCTCTCTATTTTTAGTCTCCAGTACGAACAGAAAGAAGGGAAGTGCCACCCTATATTTGGCCGCAGGCTGTTTCTCCTCGAGCCGGGACCTTGTGGGCTCCTATAAATGTGAGTGGTTTGGATTTTGGTTATAATTCGAGCCTATTCTATTTTGACTGTCTGCACTATTATCCTTTCTTGTGATGTGCTTTTTTGAGGATTACTGGCGGATATGAGGATTCAGCACCAGCACTTATAAGAAGATCAGCACATCATTTTTCATCATCATTTTTGAGTATTCCATTAACATATACTTGAGCACTTTTTTTGCACTGTTTGCACATTTGACCTGGACTTTACTCTATGCACTTTATTGACTTAATAATATATATTTTTAATACATTTTTTACTGCTACGGTTTATGAGTTTTTTAATAGATTTTATGGATTTTACATATCCATTGATTTATTAATATATTAATTGTACTAGATGCGCCGTATGGATATTCGCCTTTTATCTTGTAATTGCACATTTGTATGACTGCTATCGCGTCTTCCGTGGAAAAAATGCATTCGGACGCATCAGCGCACTTTTTGACGGTAGGCTAGGGTCAGACGAACGCATTTTTCATGTCTATCTCAGCAAACTTCTTGCCATCAGATTTTCAAATAACGATCAGACACCATTCACATGGACAACAAGGAGAAAGGGGAAAGATGACATCATAATCCTTCCACAAAGCCCATAACTTGTCATAGGCCTCAGTGGTGTGATTCACTTCTGTGAGCTCCTCCATGAGTTGAGAGTCCCTGATTTCAGGTAAACCACTGTCCACAGTAGGAGCTTCAGTAGAACGCCATTTCTCTGCGACAGTTCTCCTTGTCGCTGACAAAAGCATAGTGAGTGTTCAATTAATTTTGCACACCATGACATTGATCAGTAAGTGTTTTTAAATTTTGACTTGGTCCAATATCTGTAAATGTGTAGCATTAACGCTTTCCTAGGAGACTTGTAGGCCCTCTAATTCTGTTTCCCAGTGTGTTTTATAGACCATTTTTTTATTTTTTATTTGTGGGGTCTTCTGTAGGTTGTGGCCTTTACAGTCATGGTTGAACATGGCCAGCCTGTTAGAGGGTGCAGCACTTACTGTATACGTATTGGGTCAAATTCTTTGTCTGGTGTGTGTGTGTAAACTACAAATGATAGTGGATTGCTGATTATTGCCACAACCGGGTTACTTTAAAATCCTGCACAAAGCACAGCAGTTGATGCATTCATCATGAATTCGTTGATCGCTATAGAGTTGTGGGAGTTGTGGTTCAGAAACCTCTTGGGATGGGGCAGATTTTGAGATCCCTGCTCTAGATCTTTTTGTTTAGCAAACTAAGAATTGCTACAGAATTGAAGATACAATCACAAAAAAGGGCAGGATCACTCTGATAGAGAATACCCGGCTGCACCAAGAACAGAACCACAGTACATGCCAAGAAGAAGCCGGCAAAGTGGGTGTAAGATACAAAATATTTATCGCTAAAATCAGCATTTCGGTCCTAGGACTTCAATCATGCAGAACCAACACGTGTTTTTTTTTTTTTTTTTTTTTTTTGGAATAAATATTTTGTATGTTACACCCACTCTGGAGCTGGCTTATTCTTATTGTAATGTACTGTGGCTGACTTTGATGGGAGAGGCGGTCCCATGAAGGAGCAGTGGCTCGGGTGAAGGGGTCTGTTGAACCTGTGGGGTTTCTGCGAATATGGAAGAACAGAACCACTTCCTAAAGGGTTCTGTAATCGGAGTGTGTTCATTTCCCCCCTCCCCCCCCTTCTTTGTTATGCTGGCGCATACCTACTATATTAATTTAAGACCCCTTCATATGGACAGAGTAGAAAGAAACATAAGGCCCTATACTGATGTAGTTTAAGGGCAATTAATGCTTGTAAGTGTCCCAACATGCAGATGCGTTAATAAGTAGAGAGGAACCCTAAGTCTTTAAATTAGCCTGGTTCTTATTTAAATTAAAAAAATGTCTGGGTTCTACACCGACAGAATATTCAGGACAAATCAATGGTCGGAGTCCAAAAGTACAGTGTAAACCTACACAAGCCAAGATCTAGGACCACAGGAACATTAAAGATCTGTATAAAGAACAATACACACTGAGGCACTGGCAGATCCAAAGAGGGGGCATTTGCCACTCCCAAGCTACAATCTAATTGTTGGTGACACAAGGGACCTTTACCCATTTGAACTCCTGTTTCTCCAGTTCCATACACTCTACATGGTCAAATGAGGTGCCATTTATAAAAGTCAGAGTCTGGCCTTTCAAATGATGTCAACGGACAATACACCAACTAAACAAAAATGTTGTTTTATTGCCATGAATGGCCTAACAGCCTAGTTTCTGAGCCTGCCTTCGACTTTTCTAAATGGTATCTCCTATGTGAGTTAAATGGCTATGTACGGGTATCGTTGTGTGCCTAGACGACCTGTGACGCATTATTGCTGGTGGTGCTCAATTCTTCGTAACGGCATGTGCCAGAATGCACACTGCAGAACATTGGTGTGCGTGGTCTGTCAGTGTTTAGGGAAGAGTGTGATGAGCACAGAAGGCAATTTGGTGCATCTCTGCCTGTCAATGCGAACCAAACTCTAGCTCTTAGACAAGATTGGAGTGCCCCTCCATAAACATATGTCTGGACTGAAGTAACTGCAACAGGCCAATAAATCTCACAGCTGTGTTTGGTCTATGAATGATGCATCCCTTGGACAGCATCATCCAAATGATCCAGAACGTGAGTCTGCATTTAAAACCTGGTGTTGCTGAGTCATCAGTGTGTTGTGGACCCAGACTGCTCTAAAACATTAAACAAACTTTCCAAATCAGAAATTGTGTTGGCATGTGACCCCCTGCAGTAGTGATGGACCGAATACCCCGTGTTCAGTTTGCATTCGAACTCGAACACCCAAAAAAGTTTGACTGCGAACTCGAACACGATGCAATCGCCATGTAATTCAATGGGGCTCGAACGTTTGAAAATTAAGGTCCCCGCCAAGAGGGCAAGATATTGGCCATAAAAGGTGTATGGGTGTCCGGGTACTGCCCTGGGGGACAGGAAACCATGAATTATTTTATTTAAAAAAAAAAAAAAACTTCTAACCCTTTCACTGAGCCATTTTTACCGCTTTTGCTAATTTTGAAGCCATGGGAAAAGTTTTTTATCAGAGTGGGAAATGTTTGACCAACACACAGGACAGGGTGTACCTGAAATAGGCCAGACAGCATACAAGAATGCATTCTAACACAAGCCAAAAATCGATCAGTGTTCAAGTGGTCAGGGATAGCCAAAATGGTACACAAGGGGTATCTAATCATATAAGCCAAAAATCCATCAGAGTGGTCAAAGAATAGCCAAGGACTGGTACACGGGGGTGGTTCTCATACAAGTCAGGTAACAATGGAGACTGAAAAATCAACCAAGTAGTGAATCGCAAGGAGACACTCAGCACTGAAGGCAGCAAACTCCACGACAGGGCGATGAGCCGGATCGCGCGGTCTGTATTTAAACCCAGCGGGCACGCGTCATCATGCCGTGCCCCACCACCTGACCAGTCTGCGAGCTCCGGAAGCTGGCGCAACTCCTGGCACCCGGCTGGTCGTTGGCACTGCTGGTTGGCGGGGCACCCTCTGAGCCCCAGACGTGCCAGGTACGCTCTTACACACCACAAATTACTGTGAGTTTTATTGCTGTGGAACTGTGTTGTGTGTTTTTTTTTTTTTTTTTTTTTTGGAAGGGGCAAAAAGCTGTTACACGGGGGGGGGGCCCCCATCGTGAGGTTCAGTAATGGACCCCATTATTTCTGATGGCTGCCCTGTATGCATCCGGTACATGGGTCAGTGCAACCAAATATTGGGCCTTTGGTGCCAGCTAATGCCTTCACACCGTAACCCCCTCTGAGGTATTGTGGAAGAGTGCAGGGTTGGACCCTGCGTCAAATATTGACCACCTTAGTCGGTGGTGCACAACACCGAGAATCTAACAGGGTTATTCAAAGAGATCCGAAAGGTAAATGAACACTGAAATTCAGCATACGGTTGGTTACCTTTCGTGGCCATTCGGCTATCCAGAGAGCAGGCAGTTCGCCAAATGTTGAATTGCCTGCACATACGGTACCTTTCATTGCCTGTTCGAGGACAGTTAAATCCCCATAGAGAAGCAATGCTTCATCTATTCAGAGAACAAAAACCAGCAGTAAAAAGTTGCCGAAATGCCCTGCTGTCCGGTGGTTTAATTTGTCAGGTTTATTCAGGTGAATCCCATATTCTTCAATTTTAAAAATATTCCCGTTTTTAATTCAATATCTAATAAACCGTTATTATATTCAGCAGTAAAGAGGTTATTTTTAGATTTTTATTTTTTCTTGAACTTTCCGCGAACGTCCCGAAAGTTCAATATTCGCGAACAGCCGATGGTTGAATCGAATCGAACTTTGAACAGATTCGAACAGGCAGCCCATCCCTACCCTGCAGCAGTGACACTGGCATAGGCTCCAAGTGTAAGCTCACTTACTCAAAACTATTTGTTCTCTGTGTTCCACTAAAGCCGGCTGGGTGGAGTAGAGGTAATGTCACTGCTCTGCATGGAGAGAGCCTGTGGAGTCATGGGTTCGATCCCAGCGAGCAACCTCTCCAGTAAGTGTCCTTGGGCAAGACACCTAATGGTACATACTTGCCACCCAGGACATACATTAAGATTTCTCTTGTTTTCAAGTATCCTTCCTGGTAAAATCCTTTCTCAAAAAAAAAAAATATGAGAGGAGGAGGAGGAGGATGCTAAGTGATTTTTGCCAAAGCCTATTCATTTGGCACCTGAGTGTCTAAGCTGGTGTTGGTTCTTCTCAGTTTGTGCTGATATTGAAAAACTATATATACCAATGAATAGGCTGATTGTTATCAATTCATATAATAAAAATAGATGTTCCGGTAAGAAATCGATAAATTAACAAAACGGGACTTCTAATGGATCGGTTGTAATGGGATCCTATAGCCTTGGTATGTGCCTTTACCATTGCTTTCTTTGACGTGTGTGTTTATGCATACTTGTGTATGTAAATTAACTGGCAGAATATAATATATATTAAAAAAAATATTTTTAAAATTCTAAAATTGGGTATTACTGTACTAGTTTCTTCACGATTCCAGTAATTTTGTTTACTTTTAGCTTGGTGACATTATTTTGTAATCGTGTAGCTTGTCATTTTCACTTTTGATTAAAAATATGTTATTTAGGAAAGCATTCTTTGTGTTTTATAAGTTATATACTAATGTCAAAATTGTGTGGGCGCAATCATTAGAATCTGCCCATGGCCTTTATATAAATTAGTTATGCCCTGTGCTGGCTTAGTTGACCATATAATGTGATATGATGTAAAATAAATCATGTTGTGATTTCATGCATGAAGCCTTAAAGGAATCTTTGATTTATTCCAGTCTTTATAAGCAAATTTTAATAACGGAACAATGTAATATCAACACTTGCTCACGGATAGACTTGATAACTTAAAAAAAAAAAAAATTTTGCCAGTGTAGGAGGAACACTCGCTTTCATGTCTCTTCAGTGTGCATAAATTTACAGTGTCAATATTTATTCAAACTGCTATATTTTTATTTGTATCTCCAAAAACAAAATGTAAAGCCAGATGTTAACCAACATGTAGCAGAGTCACATTTACTATCTAAAGCTAGGGTCAAACGAAAGCATTATTCGCAGCGACCGTCAAAAAGTGCGTCCGAACGCATTGACGTACTTTTTTTCACGGAATGCGCGAAAACAGTCATACGATGCGCATTTTTGTGCGTGATATTTTTTTACTGATTGTCAATCAAACACTTTTTGCGTCTGGTCGTTATGTTGGCTGGACATTAGCAGCGTCTGACGTCTCCTAATCACGCAAACACGCCGCTAGCGGACGTAGCGCACTCTGTACGTCACTACTAGCGGTTCTGTGTTCTCGAAAAAATGCATTAGTTTGCCGCTTGCGTTGCGCGGCCGGACTTTCGTGTGGCTGTACTTTGTATATTGGCCGTCATTTGCTGCTACTGCAGCAGTGATTAAGTGCGCCTAAACGCACGTTAAAAATTGTTGAAGTGAAGTTTTCCTGGTTACAAAAAGTCTGACAGGGTTACGGATGTAAGGACAGTATAAAACTAAAAAACCTTATAGAACCAACAAGTGTTAAGTTCACTTCCTTCATATATAATGTTACAAGGTCTGAGTCCCAAAAAATATATATAAACTTAACTCTCAAAATGCATTATCTGTTTAAAATGATATTGGATATTTTGGGTAGTGAGCTGTAGAAAAACTAAACAAATGCCACCCATGTGCTGAACTCCTGTAACCGAAAACTAAAACAATGCAAAAAATTACCACCGTTTGAATTACCCTGAATGTTGTATTAAAGAGCTCCGAATTGCTTGAGAAAGGTAACCGAACGCTGAAAATCAGCGTTCGGTTACCTTTCTTGGCCATTCGGCTATCCAGAGAGCAGGCAACTCGCCAAATCCTGGCGAATTACCTGAACATACGGTGCCTGTTCGAGGGCAGTGAAAACCCCATGAAAATTCACTGCTTTGGCTATTCAGAGAACACAAACCAGCAGTGAAAGGTTCCCGAAATGCCCTGCCATTCGGTGGTTTAATTCGGCAAGTTTATTCAGGAGAATCCCATAGGCTTCAATGTTAAAAATATTCCCGTTTTAATTCAATATCTAATAAACCGTTCATGATTAAATTCTGCAGTAAAGAGTCTCTTTATAGATTATTTTTTTTAGGATATTTTAAGCTTCTTTTTTTTTAAGTTTTTTTTTTTTTCTGTAACCGCCCTTTTTATTATCATTCCTTGGACCTCATGAAAATTTCAGACATTTTCGCTCAGTTTCTTTGCAAACAGCGTTTCACTTTTCAATCATTCATGCAAACGGTTTTCCTAATTTATTCACTTCCCTCTGTCTGCGGTGTTGGCTTTTTCCAGCGGCTTTGCTGCGTGTGATCGGCTCCTGCTCGGGTTTTTCCGTGGTTTTCGGCAGGTTAATCCAGATGTTTTTGGCGTGCATTCGCTGGGTTTTGCGGTTCATTTTCGTCAGGTTTGTGGTAGCTTTTCCCTGCAATTCGGGGACCCTGTGGTGTTTGCTGAATACACCGCAGGGTCACCGAAATGGGATCGGCAAAAGGAACCGAATTGAAGAGAACGAAAAGTTCCGAACGTGCGGTGACTTTTCGAATCTCTTTGAATTACCCTGATTGTCTGGAATTTTTTTGGTCAATTCACAAAGCATACAAACGTGGCTATTTAGTACAATAAACTGGCTAATGTAATCTTATTTGTGCATATGTTCTTGAAAAAATACAAAAGTTCTAAAATTTCATGCAATAAAAATGATTACATGTGCAGTCTGCTGAATTTACGATATTTATTTTTGCTCTCATTGGATATAAATATATATTTTTAACTTGGTGCATAAAAGGAACATTTGAATCACGTCTGACAATCTCACTTTTCAGTATTTCATAATTTGCAAAATTTGGTTCTTTTGTCACACTTTTTTTTAAAATTAAAACTTTCTGCATTTGTCTGTATTGATAAGACAGTGTTTCTCAGTTTCTTCCCTGAAGTCGCAGCAACCCGATGAGGGGGGGGGGGGGTTTGTTCCTTTTTCCTGAGGATGCTTGACTTTTTTTATTTTTTTTGCTCCGGTTTTATTGCAATTTTCTGTGTCAGACCGTTTTTCATCTTTTTGTTTTAGTCTATAATTAATCACGTGATAAAGTACACATAAGAAAATAGAAATGTGAATCGAAGTAGATTATTTTCCACTTTGTAAAATGGAATTTTATTGATAGTGAATATTTATCTTAACATCTCTTCAAATCTCCAAATAATAATGATAATGCACGTAAGCTTTCACAGCTGGATGAAGGACAGCTACCAAAGTGAACTCAATTTGGCTGATCATTAAGCCTGACATTGACAGATTATTCCTGTGTGCCACAATGACCACCTGCACTGTGCAAGTCCTTGATAAACACAAGGAAATGTCTGTTTGGCGGCAGATTGCAAACAGTACAAAGACTTATTCAAGGACATTTATTTTCTCCCTATCCATACTGAGTAGTACCTGCAAATACTTTGAAATTTTAAGAAACACACGTTTGCTTCCATGGGAAAAGTGCACAATCAAAAGCTAAACATGCCCTTTTTAATGCCCATCTCAATGCCAGAGCAATTTTAACAGGGTTATTCAAAGAGTTCCGAATTGCTTGAGAAAGGTAACCGAACGCTGAAAATCAGCGTTCGGTTATCTTTCTTGGCCATTCGGCTATCCAGAGAGCAGGCAATTCGCCAAATCCTGGCAAATTGCCTGAACATACGGTGCCTGTTCGAGGGCAGTGAAAATCCCATGAAAAAGCACTGCTTCGGCTATTCAGAGAACACAAACCAGCAGTGAAAGGTTCCCGAAATGCCCTGCCATTCGGTGGTTTAATTCAACAAGTTTATTCAGGAGAATCCCATAGGCTTCAATGTTAAGAATATTCCCGTTTTAATTCAATATCTAATCGTTCATTATAAAATTCTGCAGTAAAGCGTCTCTTATATTTATAGATATTTTTTTTAGCATATTTTAAGCCTTTTTCTGAAATTTTTATTTTAAGTTTACTTATTTTTTCTGAAACAGCCCTCTTTATTATCATTCATTGGACCTCATATGTAAATTTCAGACATTTTCGCTCAGTAGTTTCTTTGAAAAGTGAAATGCTGTTTGCAATCATTCATACAAACGTTTTTTCTAATTTATTCACTGCCTCTTCTGCTGTGTCGAAGGCTGCGATCGGCTCCTGTTCGGGTTTTTCTGTGGTTTTCGGCAGGTTAATCCAGATGTTTTTGAGGGTTTTCAGCGTGCATTCGCTGGGTTTTGCGGTTCGTTTGCGGCAGCTTTTCCCTGCAATTCGGGGACCCTGTGATGCTTGCTGAATACACCGCATGGTCACTGAATTGGGATCGGCAAAACAAACCGAATTGAAGAGAACGAAAAGTCACCGAACGTGCGGTGACTTTTTTCGAATCTCTTTGAATAACCCTGTAATTTTTTTTTTTTAATTTTTTTTATGCCTCTGTATTTGAGAATTCGAGCATCATGCACATGAAGCAATTTTTTTTTTTTTTTTAACACTGCATGCATCATACCTAAATAGTGGTGCATTCTTAAGTTTTTTTTTATTTAGGAACACTTAATTTTTTTTCACCTCTACACTCAATATCCCATAACGCAGAAAGATAATTATATAATTTTATTTTTTGTAACTTTACATTTTCTAACTTTATACCGACTTAAGTATTCAGAACCTTAAATTGGTTCTTGGTTTTGAAGCATCTTTGGCAGTGATAACGGCCACAAGTGTTTCTACGTATGATCTGACGACATGCTTCGCGCACCTGGATTTGGGTAGTTTCTGCTATTTTTCTTAAGATTCTCTCAATCTTTGTCAAGATAGATGTAGATCTTTCAGTGGACGGCCTTTTCAAAGTCTTTGCAGAAGTGTTCACATGTGTTGACGTTCAGGCTATGGCTGGGCCAAAGTCCCTTTAAGATTTTAGCACATTTCAAGAGCTATTCTACATGTTTGCTTTGTATTTCCTTGCTGGCACTTTGTTTTTTTTGTTGAGCTTTATCCCCTCACATATTGGTCTTGTTTCCCACTGTGTTGTTTGTTTTGTTTGTTTTTTACATAGAAATTGGTTGCCCAAACGTTCCCAAGCACCGTTGCATTGTACCGGAGTGCCATCCTCCCCTTACTGCTTCTAAACATGCTTATCATCATTGACAGAAACCGTCACATTTCCAATGCAGAACCTCAACCCCCTTTCTAGCCACCCTGACTGTCCCGTCTCTCTTCCCCATTATCCAGCTCCTGTTTGGCACTTTTCCAGCTCCTCTGAACCATTATCAGCTGGAGGGGGTGAAATCGTGTGTTTTATAGGTCCAACTTCTGCTCTAGTATGCCATGTTTCTGACCAGATTTTCTTTTTTTCTTTTTTTTTTTTTCTCCCTTCTTTCATCTTGGCAATAGTTCTGTAAATGTATGAATACATGAAATGTATGTCTTTTGGCTATGCATCCCATGTTTTAAATAAATGTTAGAACGGTTTATCCATTAAGCTCTTGGTAGTGAAAAGGTTTTAAGTTTTTTCTAACACTTAAAAAATATTTTATAGACTGAACAAATAATGCAATCCCCCTCCCTTTTCATCTGCCCTTTTTTGCGAATGGATAAATGAGTGGGTCTCATGTCAAGGAGACCTATGGGTGGCAAATATAATTTTATAAAAGTGTGGTCGATTTTTAAGTGAAATGGATTAAAAAAAGTGGATAGTGAAGGAGTATTTGTGGTGTAAAGGGATTTTAAATGGGTTTCTTTTAGGAGAACATGAAACCAGAACCCTTATGTTATTCTTTCCATTAGGGTCCCATTAAAGTAATATAGGGCAGGTTTAAATTGCAATGTGCTTGTAGGTTTAATCAATCAACAGGTTAGACAATAAAGCATGTGCTAGGCAATAAACATTTTTTCTGTACTAATGGTATGCCAGTAATCACTGCATAATGTCTTTGCATCAGATCGCTGTGTAATCCACTGCATATTGCACAGTATGAATCAATGCTTTGTTAATCTAGCTTTTTGTCTTCATCGATTTGCCGCTCTATATACTTGTTATTTATATCCTGTCTTTGGCTATCAAGTTTGCAAACATTTACTATGTGATTTTACCTGGTAAAAGTTATGGTTATTCACCATAGTCCAATAGATGCAGTGGAGTCATGAGGGGGAGGTGTGACCTGCACCTGGGTGACACCGCCCCTAGGGTGACACCCAATGCTAAAAATAAATAATAATAAAAAAACCGAGAAATCTCATTTTTTAAAGTGTTCTGGATAGGCAAGGCCTAGGCTGGCACTTCCCGGAGGTGGCAAAAAAGGCCTCCACACTCGGGTTATTCAGAGAGCGTGAAAAGCAGGAGAATGACTGGAGAATGAAAAATTCGACGTCAAAATAGCCGATTTGGAAAGTGAGATGAAAGGGAGAATTTTTCTGGTTTGGCTATTTTGACCTAGAATTTGTCTTTCTCCTGCTTTTCACACTCTCTGAATAACCCTGTATGTGTTTGGCACCTGCAATACTCCTTGTGCGGCAGGGCGAGTTGACTGGTGGAGGCTGGTCCCGATGAGAACATCTCTCGTGTGTGTGTGTGTGTGTGTGTGTGTGGCAAGCACTCGGGCAGGCTGCGCATGTGCGAGATGTTCCCATTTGCTCTGATAGTCAGCAATGTTCCTGGCTCCCGCTAAGCTCCTATTTCACATTGACTCTTTGTGTGGTTGGTGCCGACGTCAGTCCGTCACACAAGATTCAGGAAAGGGCAAAACGAGGTGAGCCGGGTCGTCGCAGGGGACCCCCCCCCCTCACCTGGACTCTCTTGGGATAACCACACAGCTGTGTGTGTCACACTACCCAATCATTGCCTTTTACTACGCCACAAAGTTAATCTTTTCTACACCACTACTACTGCACAACCTAGTCACCATGGCACTACCAGGCACTGTCACCCTCCTACACCTCTACTAGGGATGAGCTGTTCGGGTTCGGTCGGTTCAGAGTTCGTCCTGAACTTTCAGGTTCGTGTTCGGTTCGAGTTAGGGGAAAAAAAAGAAATTTTGAAAAAATTATAAAAAATGCTTAAAAAATCTAGAAATAAAGCGACTCTTTACTGCAGAATATTATAAGCAATGGTTTATTAGATATTGAATTAAAAACTAATGTCTAGGTGCAAAGATTCTCACCTCTAAATGACTTTTTTTTTTCAAATGGCATAACAGATGTTTTAGTCTGGTCTAACCAATTAGATACATTTTATGTAGAATGAAGGTGTGGGGTGTCTGCTTCTGTTCTGAGTGAGTAATTTCCCTCCTAAAACTTCCTAATATGCTGCATTTAACTGCTGTGTGAAAAAATACAAAATTTCCTCATTGCCCGCTTTTAACAGCTAAAGCAATGTTATTTTTACCTCGGGATTAAACATTCACAGGGTTATTCAGAGAGCGGTGAAAAGCAGGAGAATAACTGGAGAATGGAAAATTCTATGTCAAAATAGCCAAACCAGAAAAATTCTCCCATTTAACTCACTTTCCAAATTGGCTATTGGGTCTAGATTGTTCTCTTCTGCCAGTTCTCCTGGCTTTCACCTCTCTCTCAGGGTTGTTCAGAGAAAGGTGAAAACCAGGAGAATGGCAGGAAAAGAGAACAATCTGGACCAAATGGCTGATTTGGAAAGTGAGATAAGGCTTGGGTCAGACAAATACATTTTTCACAGCGACCGTCAAAAAGTGCGTCCGACATTTTGCCCAATCATGGGCTCAGAGAGCGAAGTCCCGCAGCACACTATATAACGTTTCCACGCATAGCTACAGAATGCATTTTGTGAGATTTCAGAGGAGATAGTTGTGTGTTGTTACTGCCGGTCTGCCACGCTACTGGGGGGGTCTCCTTTCTACCAAATATCAGGGAATTAAGGTGATGTGTGTCTTGTCACTGTGCCAGCAAGTTTTTTTGGGGTTTACAAATTTCTTTAAAACATTTGTGAATTGAGGTGATCTGTCTCTTGTCACACAGCCAGTACCACGCAGTATTTTGGGGCTCACTAATTTCTACAAAACATTTGGGAATTGTTATAATCTGTGTGTTCTCACTGGCTGTCACCCATCAAGGGGTCTCACTGATTTATAGGAGGTGTCTGAGACTTGTAATCTGTGTCTTGTCACTGGCTGCCAGCTATCAGGGTGTCTGAGTTATACCAGAGTTCTTTAAATCTTTATACCAGAGTTGAATCAGAGTTCTGCATATATTAATCTATATATCACTCACCATGTCTGAAAGAACAAAAAGGACAGGCAGACGCTCCCAGACACAGATAAGAGGGCAAGCAGCCCCTGTGTCGGGAGGCTGTGCCTCTGGACGTGGTGCATCCTCTGCAGGGGCACGCTTGTCCTTTTATAACTGGTGCTGGCCGTCTTAAGCAGCAGGAACATACAGAGGATTTGGTGGATTGGCTAACGAGGCCATCCTCATCCTCCGAGTCCTCTGCCAGCCAGGCATGTAGTGCTTTACAGTCCACCTCAGCTGCTAAAGCATCTAATGCAGCCTCCATGTCCACAGCTACTCCTGCCGTAGCCTCGCTATCACACACGGAGTTAGCTGAATTGTTTGACTACAATGAGAGTGACATGCTGCTTGAGGATGCGCAGCAAGTACAGTGCTCTGATTCAATCTCTGAGGTTGAGGAAGGGAGTATAATCAACCTAGAGGAAGGGGGTGCCAGTGATGACTCACAAATAACTGGCACTCATGTTGCCCCAGCAGCTGCAGCATACTGCCAAGTTGGCTCCAGTGACGAGGAGATAGGGGGTGATGACAATGATGATGAGGTCACTGACTCCACCTGGGTGCCTGATCGAACAGAGGAATTAAGTGAGGAAGAGGGGGGAGGAGGAGGCACAGCAAACACGAGGCACAACATCCTCTGTGACCAACCGTAGCACTAGCCAGTCCAAGGCATCACATGTCAGAGCTGCTCCGGTGCAGAGCGCTGTTGTCTCGAACACATGCAGGAACTCTGTTGTCTGGGAGTTCTTTAAGAAATGTGCAGTAGAGCGCAGCGTTGCTATTTGTAATCTGTCAGATGAGGCTTAAGCGTGGGAAAGATAACGGACACTTGGGTACCACGTGCTTGAGGCGACATATGAACAAGTGCCACACATCCCGTTGGTGCATAACTTTGCGTAGGTCCTCCTCCTCCTCCTCATCTGTCTCTACCCCCCACTGTATGTCCTGCCATGTCATTGCCTACAACCTCCACCAACAGGGATGATGCTACAGTAATGGATGTACCAGCTCCTTCCTCACAATGTGACATCATCCCAGCATCTGAAGATTTATGCAGTCAGATTACGTTGCTGCAGCTGCTGCAGCATAAGAAAAAATATAGTCCCAAGCACAGCGTCTAAATGCCAGCTTAGCAAAATTACTCGCATTGCAGCTGCTGCCTTTCCAGCTGGTGGACTCTGCTCCCTTCCGTGAATTTGCTGAATGTGCTGTACCACAGTGGCAGGTTCCAAAACGCCATTACTTTTCGCGCAAGGCCATTCCAGTACTATACCATCACATGGAAGACAATGTTATCCAGTCATTGGGAAAGGCAGTCAGCAACAAGGTGCATGTGACTTTAGACACGTGGTCCAGCAAACATGGACCGGGTCGTTACATTTCCTTCACGGCACACTGGGTAACTCTGATTGCAGCTGGGAGGGATCCAAGATGGGGCTCTGTGCTGGAACTTGTTCTTCCTCTTCCTCTTGGTAAATTGACGTATGTACCATGCCTAGCACACATCCTAAATCTAGTGGTACAGCGTTTCCTAACCAAGTACCCAGGGCTGCCAGAGCTTCTCATCCAGGCCAGAAAAGTCTGCAGCCACTTCAGACGGTCATTCCCAGCAAGCGTTTGCCTGGCAGAAATTCAAAGAGCATTCCACCTTCCCACAAACCGTCTGATCTGCGATGCCCACCAGGTGGAACTCGACATTAGCAATGCTGCAGCGTCTGCACAAGCAGCAGAGGGCCATCAACGAGTACCTGTGTGAGTATGGCACAAGGACAGGTTCAGGTCAACTTGGTTCCCCCCCGCAGTGGCTGATGATCAAGGATGCATGCACTGTACTGTCACCATTTGAGGAGGCAACGAGGATGGTGAGCAGGGACAGTGCATGTATCAGTGACACAATTCCTTTAGTGTTCCTGCTGGAGCACACTCTGCGGGGAATTATAGATGTGGCTCTAGAGGCAGAGCAGCGGGAGGAAGAGGAGGCCTTCCCTAGCTCTCAAGGCCCCAGTCTTTCCACAGACAGCATTCCAGCGGGTCCTACTCAGATCAGACAGGAGGAGAATGAGGAGGAGGAGGCAGAATATTTAAGTAGTGGTGGCATTGAAGGTGGGGATTCCTCAAGGGAGGGTTTTGTGTGCCCAGAAACAGAAGGGCTAGTGCGTGGCTGGGAGGAAGTGCACGATACGATCATCCTCATTGACCAGGAAGACTCGGAAGCTAATGCCACCTCCAACCTACGCTGCATGGGCTCCCTAATGATGCAAAGCCTGCTAAAGGACCCCAGAATTCGTGCTATCAAGGAGAGGGATCATTACTGGTTGGCAACCTTTCTTGATCCATGATACAAGGGGAAAGTTGCAGAGCTCATCCTGCCCACACAGAGGGAGCACAGGATGAAAAAACTTGGACTCTCTAAAGCGACACTTGTGTAACACCTTTCTAGGCACTGGTAGATTACCAAGTGCTGACACACGTGCTTCTGAGGCTGCGGATGATCAGAGGAATAGTGGTGAAGGCCAGGGCCGCTTGACTGATGCATTTTAAAAAAAAATTTTAGTCCTCGATGCCCAGGGACGTCAAATGTAGGCACCCATTGCAGCGTCTTCACCATATGGTGCAGGACTACCTAGGGGCAAGGGCAGACCTGGATACCTTTCCAGCAGATGATCCACTGGCTTACTGGGTGTTGAGATTGGATCACTGGCCAGAACTTAGCCAATATGCTATGCAGCTACTAGGTTGCCCTTCATCTAGCATGCTTTCCGAAAGGACGTTCAGTGCCGCTGGAGGTTTTGTCACAGACAAAAGAGTGCGTCTGTCCACCGACTCTGTAGACCGGCTGACATTTATAAAAATGAATCAGTCCTGGATCAGCAGCTATCAATCCCCTGATGCTGAAGTAATGGAATAGATCGGGGATGTCCTCTTCTGCATTCACAAAACCTCCAGCACTGAACTCTTCCACAATACCACAAAAGGGTTACGGTGTGAAGGCATTTGCTGCCATGAAAGGCACAATATTTGGCTGCACTGACGCCTGTGCCAGATTTATATCATTTTAATTTTTTGAACCGCAGGGTCCATCCCTGCACTCTTCCACAATACCACAGAGGGGTTACTGTATTATGATGGCACTTGCAGGCCTGGCACCAAAAGCACAATCTCTGGGTGCACTGACGCCTTGACCAGAATCATATCTTTTCAATATAGAACCGCAAGGTTCACCCCTGCATTCTTCCACAATACCACAGAGGGGCTACTGTATGATAGTACTTGCAGGCCTGGCACTAAAAGCACAATATTTGGGTGCACTGCCACTGATGCCTGTTTCAGATTCATATCCTCAGAGGGGTTACGGTGTGACGGCACTGTTGGACGCTAAAGGACCAATTTTGAAGCACCTAAGTTTCACAATAATTTAGCCCAAAAAATCAGTAAACTTTTTCTGCGTGTACGAAAATGTCTCCTCTTTTCATACAGACTGCCGCCCCAAGCAGTTGTTAATGGATAGATTAAAGGAAAAGCATTTACCGTAATTTGAAACCTCATTTTTTTGTTTTTAAGTGCTTCTATACATCCTAGAAATCTGCCTCTTCACGGGCAGGTTATGGGGACCTCCTAGGCACGATATTTGAAGGAATTTTTCGTTTTTAGTTTTAACCCTTATTTCATGGAAAACTCACTGTCCCTTTTTAAAAACGGTTTTTTTTTTACTTTTTGTCCTTGTTTCCTGTCCCCCAGGGCACTACCTGGACCCCATACACCCTTTTACGGCAAATATCTAGCATATATGCCCTCTTGGAGGGCACTCTAAAAACCGAATTTTCAGCCCCATCGACTTGCATGAAGTTCGGGTTCGGGCCCGAATCGAACTCGGGTGTTCGGCTCATCCCTAATGCTGAGAGCTCAGAGTAACACCATAAGTTACTGCACCGGGTGACCCCCCCCCCCCCAACCCTAGTGATGCTACTGAATAGATGTCATATTATTCTCCTCTCTGGAACATCTGCCTGGTTTTATTGTATGACGAGAATTTATAATTCAATTCTCACTTGAAGTACACAATGGAATATTGTATTTTGATTGTTTGTGTTTTTTTGTTTTAACTGATGCATTTTAATTTTTAGTGTGTGTGTGTGTGTGTATATAATTGCATTTTATTACCTTTTGTTCCTCCAATAAGCTAAAGTATAGAGATAAATTTATTAGAGGGCAAGAGTTTGCATTAAAAAAGTGCACCCTGTACATCTGCATCTAAATTGAGCAATATATTAAATTTCATAGGCAGTGAAGTAATTTATTCTATTGTTATAGCTTTATGAAGGGCACAATTGTTTGTTGATGATAAATTAACTCTACATGTTAATTATTTTGCAATATATACAGCCGTATAATGTGTGGAAGCTATAATCAACTAATGATACTATAAGTTATGAGGTGCGCTCAACTACAGAATAATTACTCGCCAAACAGTCATAATGAAGATAAGATTAAGAGTACTTGCATGTGAATGTCTTTCTGTGTAATTCTACTTTGCTGATTCTACCTAGCATTAATATTCCGTCGACTCAAGTGCATTCTTTCATAGAATTTTAAATTCTACACATTTACCTGCTGTAATAGTAAGAGAATTTATTGCACTGCATTTCTCTCTAGATACATAATTTTCTGGGCTATTTTGGAAATAACCCCTTCATTCAGGGCTCGAGTCGAGCGGGAACGCGCAGGAACGGCGTTCCCGCACTTCTCCCACTGCGGGAACGCAGCGTTCCCGCTGTGGCCCGAACGCCGCCGCCGCAGATTGCCGGTGGCCGCGTGCTTCCTGTTACAACGGCCGGTGACAGGAGGTGGAGCCGCTCGCCTGGCTGTTTCATAGATCCCAGGCGAGTGGCTGCACTTCCTGTCAGCGGCCGCTGAAGCAGGAAACACGTGGCCGGCGGCAATGTGCGGCAGGAGCAGCAAAGGTGAGCTGGGCTGGGGGCAGTATCCATGAGACCTGGGGGGGCATATCCATGAGACCTTGGGGGGGCATATCCATGAGAACCTGGGGGGGGCAGTATCCATGAGACCTGGGGGGGGCATATCCATGAGACCTGGGGGGGCATATCCATGAGACCGGGGGGGGCAGTATCCATGAGACCTGGGGGGGCAGTATCCATGAGACCTGGGGGCAATATCCATGAGACCTGGGGCATATCCATGAGACCTGGGGCATATCCATGAGACCTGGGGCATATCCAATGAGACCTGGGGGGGCAATATCCATGAGACCTGGGGGGGCAATATCCATGAGACCTGGGGGGCAATATCCATGAGACCTGGGGGGGCATATCCATGAGACCTGGGGGGGCAATATCCATGGAGCCTGGGGGGCAATCCATGAGACCTGGGGCATATCCATGAGACCTGGGGGGGCAATATCCATGAGACCTGGGGGGGCAATATCCATGAGACCTGGGGGGCAATATCCATGAGACCTGGGGGGCGCAATATCCATGAGACCTGGGGGGCGCAATATCCATGAGACCTGGGGGGGCAATTCCATGAGACCTGGGGGGGCAATATCCATGAGACCTGGGGGGGCAATATCCATGAGACCTGGGGGGGCAATATCCATGAGACCTGGGGGGGCAATATCCATGAGACCTGGGGGGCAATATCCATGAGAGCTGGGGGCAATATCCATGAGACCTGGGGGCAATATCCATATAACCAGCGCTGTGTATATGTTATTCTGGGGGTTCAGTGTTGTGTGTTATTCTGGGGGCTCAGTGCTGGGTATATTATTGTGGGGGTTCAGCACTGTGTATATTATTCTGGGGGGCCTGTGCCTGGATATATATATTGATATATAAAATGCGTTAGTCCAGTTGCCACAATCACGAGTATACCTGTACGTAGTGATACCTTTCACTGATCAGTATAGTTTCCAGTTTACACTCTTGAAAGCTTGTCTTTTAAATGTAAAGTTAACCCAATAAAAATGGTATCACCGGCACGCACTGCTATACATATATATATATATATCACATTTTCTTCAGGTAATGGGGGTTGTGGAATTCGTGGGTGAGTTCCCTCACTTTTTTTCCCAGGACTTGACCCCTGCCTTCATTACAAAACACGTTTTTTCTTTTCATGGGAAAACATGGGAGTTTCAAATAAATCAAATGAGAACTTCATGCAGTTAATTAGAGGGTAAAACAGAAATTTTACTGAGATTTCTGTTAAACAGTGGGGGGGGCTGCTCACTTCTTGTTTGTTTTACAGAAATATTGTTCACATGTAGGGGCCTTATTCAAAGGTTGACTATGAGATAACATTGTGGAGTAATGTAGAAAGCCTAGAAGTTATCCCGGCTGGGTGGAGTAGAGGCAATGTTACTGCTCTGCATGGAGAGAGCCTGTGGAGTCATGGGTCAATCCCAGCGAGCAACCTCTCCAGTAAGTGTCTTTGGCAAGACACCTAACGGTACATACTCGCCACCCAGGACATACTTGAAAACAAGAAATCTTAATGTATCCTTCCTGGTAAAATCCTTTCTCTAGTGCTGCGCCTCGAGTGTTGTGCTTGATTATTGTAAATGAATCTCTCCTCCTATATTTTTATGGGACACGCTAATTTTCTTAAAATACCATTTCATAAAAGCTTGTACATACCGGGTTCACCCTTGGTGCCAAAATGTTGGAGAATGTTGGAGGATGTTGTCTTTTCTCAAAGGTTCTTTGTGTATGCTATGTTCATAGACTCATTTTATTTTAGCTATACCAGTGGCGTCAATAGGGCTGGTGTCAAAATAATGGTTAATCTGTTCAGAGACACCAAACAGCAGAGAAATGTCCTGTTGTCCGGTTTCATTCAGCAGATTTATTCAGGCAAACACCATAAGTTTCAATGTTAAAAAATTCCAGTTTTTGTTCAATATCTAATAATAAACCGTTTATTCCTTTTAATCTGTAGTAAAAGTTTTTTTTTTATCTTTTTAGACATTTTTAAAAAAAAGTCAATTTGTTTTTCTTTAATAGTGGCTTATCATTCATAAGATCTATGAAAATTCCAGACCTGTTTTTCGTTCAGTAGTTTTTTTTTTTAAAACCATGGGTGACGGGTTTGTGGTGGCATTCGGTGGCTGATTCCCTGCACTTCAGGGACCCTACGGTGAATTTTCCGGGGAAATTTGATTCCCCAAAGTGTGGGGAACACTGCGTCATTTCGGTGCTCTGTGAATATCCCCTTTAGTGGTTTTATTGCTGCCCCCTGGAAAGTGCCAGCCCAGGCCTTGCCTACTCAGGACATACTTGAAGATGAGAGCAATCAGAAATCTCAATGTATCCTTCCTGGTAAAATTAGAATATATATTGCAGAAGCCACCTGCACATCATAGCAATTCAAAGAATCGCATCCCAGAGCTCCTGTGCTGCATTCCCCATATACAGCAAGGAATTCTGGGTAGGATATGCAAATGACCTCTGTCTCACTTTTATGCATCCTGGATCTGTTATTACACAGAACTCTAAAATCAACGCCATGCCACACCGTGGCTTTGTAGCAAAGATAAGGTTATGCAACTGGTCAAAGCCACTCCCAGGACAGTGCTGTTTCAGGTTTGTTGAACCTTCATGAGCTTTTTTTAAGGGTGTCACCCGGTGCAGGCTGCCCCCTCCTTGTTACGCCACTGAGATATACCATAGTGTATTCTAGCTATCTTTGGTGCTTATGGAACTTTTTAAAAGATGAGCATATTTAAAGTGCCCAGATGGTAATCATTGAATATTAAGGAATATTGCATACATTTTTAAGGCAATTGTTTGCTACGTGTCCTATCATGAATTTTGGAATCTAATTTTAGAAAACGTGAGATTTAATGTTTTTGAATCTTCTGATTTAGAAAAGTAAAAATTTTGATCTCCAATTGTGTTCTTTATGGATAGATATTACAATGTTCAATGATGCACTAATATCTTTGGAGATGCACATATAACCTGTATATAATATCCACACAAGTACATTTTTATTTGTATCTGCTTGTAATGAGATTTTCATATTTTAGAGACAAAGCCTTTGGTAGTTTTTAACAAATTGAGTCAAGGATTTATTTTATTTGGATTGATTTAGACATTGAGTGGAGTGGTGTACCAGTGACTGTTTGCTATCTAATTGACTGATCAATGTCTTAATTATTTCAAACTAAATTGGTGCGTTTCGTTCCAAATCGCAATTCATACAAATTGTAACATAAACCCTTTTAGTCCGGAACGGAACAAAAAGGAAACCGTAGAATACGAATTTAGTTTTCACCAATTTTTTTTTTGTTATCCCTTTTCACTGATACTCAGCACCACGTCCCTGTCCATTGGCCGTGGTGCAGAATCTGTTGTATTCGGCACCACAGGCCATGGACATGGTGCTGTTCGGTGACATTCCCCATAGAGAAGTAATGGTTAGTCAAGAAAATGTCACACAGCACCAAAATGTCAGTGAATTACCTGGATTTTTGGTGGTTCGTTCGACAAGTTTAAAAAAGGCGAAACCCATAGGTTTCAATGTTAAAGAAAAATACCCCCCCCCCCATTTTATTCTTTTCATTTGCACAAAAAGCCTTTTCATGACAGTATTATATTTTATTTTCTCGTTTTGTGAAATTTTTTGTATGTCCAATTGCTTGGAGAGCAATAAAACACAGTATTTCGTGGACACCCTAATCCTTCCTTAACCCCTTTAAGGAACACTGATGTACATAGTACGTCCTTGGTCCTTAAGGGGAATTTTCCCCAGGAAGTACTATGTATGTCATGGTCCTTTTTCCCCTCCCTCCCTATACTCCCCTCTCTGTCTGGTGTCCCAAGCTGCAAAGACTCTGTTGAAGTCTGCAAAGCTTTTTTTATGGGCTGCAGCATTGCGATGTCACTTTCAGGTGTCCCCCCCTGCTCCTGCAGGGGGTACCTGAAATGGGAGGGGGTGGTTCTTTGGACGCCTCTCCCTCACAAGTGGCTAGGGTTACAAAAAAAGGTACTGCTGGAAAGAGGAGTCTGCCCTTTTCAGAGATACCCCTCTTTAACCCCTTACGATTCGAACCCGGAGGTGGCTAACGTCTTGGATGTCAGCCAAGTCTCTGGGTCACCCACTGATGTTTTTGCTGTATGTGCGATGTCAGTCGGCCAGGTAACCCCCTAGCTGCTAAGTGCAGGTAGGGGATCCTATGGATCCCGGTATCACCCGATTTGTGACAGAGGGTCATGTTTTATCATTTGGAAAGGCCTGATCATGGCCTTTCCAATGATGCCAAACATTGTGTATCTGGGGGTATAATAAAATAGGACTTCAGTTCACGCTTAAGCATGATGAGCATAAAACTGTCAAAATGAGCTCAACGCACAGAGGTGAAATGGCTCAGCAGTGAAGATGTTAAAAAGCAAAAACGTATAAAAAAAATTGGGTATTTCTAATCTCGGGACAAAATTTTCGACTATTTAGCCAGGGTGTTTTTTTTTTTTTGTTTTTTTTTAGTGGATGTAGGTTTTGGGGATTAAAGTTTGGGGGGGGGAAATAAAATGTGTTTTCACATTTATTTATTTTTAATAGTAAATTTATACGATATGATGGTATCTTTAAGAAGTCCCTTTCAATGGTGAGAAAACCAGAATATAATATGTGTGGATTCCATAAACACAAACCATGCAGAAACGTAAAAACACCAGTGGGAACTTTTGGACTGAATCTTAAAAATGCCTGGTCACTAAGGGGGTTAAAAAGATTATGCTTTCCTTCAGTCTGGCTGCTTTTGGCGGGTGCTGTCCTATGTATCTTTTAACCCTCATCTAACAATTTTCATCCATTTCACCAATCTATCCGAAATACTAATCACGGTATTATACCGAATGCACTGAAGCAAAATTTAAAAAACGTAATGATTCGATCTGAAACTTTTTTGTCTTTCAAACGAACACTGCTAATAACCTTGTGGAGCACGTTCTTTTAAAGTTTAAACAGTGTTTTAAGATGAACCATAACCGTATCTTTTGTACGTTATTACTTTCAATAAATACCAGCAAGGCTTTGACAGATTTTTTTTAATATGCATGGATGAAAATGGGCTGTTCTTACCTGACCAATAAACAATGTTAAAATGCCCTGTTTGTGGAGCAACAGACTACACTGTATGGGAACTGATTATCTTAGGTGGTACTTAGTGCTAGTTCTCAAAGGGTAGCGTGGTTAAAGGAATCTTTGCTCTATGAATAACAGAAAACATTGCAATCATAATCAATGATGTTTATAAAGAAGTTGTACTTTTTTTGCACTCCACTTGCAAAAGTAAGTTTTGCGAGGGGCGTGGCCGGACGTTGCAGCGCGCGGTCGCATGTAAGGGAAGCTCCTGAGACCGGCGCTAAACTTTCATTTCTAGCGGCTAAAACACAGCAACCTCGGGGCTGAAAACTTACCCACAGGTGGGTGACACCTTCTAGCTCCCAGATGGCACCTCCTAAAGCGCAGCGGACGCTGGAACCGCTAAAATCGGTGAAAAAAGACCAGGTTCGTGAGGCCCAAGATGGCGGATCTCCCTCTTCTGTTTCCTCTTTTACAATGGAGGCAGCTGTGGTGGGCCCACCTTGCATGTCTGACACTTCACCGCCTTCAGAAAGCAGACTTCATGCCATGCTGCAAGAACTCCGCTCTACCATCCAAACGGATATCAAAGAGGCGCTGCAGGAGCTGAGGCGCGATGTACAGGACCTGGGTGAGCGGACCGATTCTTTGGAGTCTAAAGCAGATGACTTATGTTTAGCTCACAATGACCTGGTGGACCGTCATATAGCTTTGCAAGCAGCACACGACACCATGGCATCAAAATTAGCCGATATGGAAGACCGTTCACGGTGCAATAATGTACGGATCCGGGGCATTCCGGAGGCAATGGCTCCTGCTGACCTCCAGCCTTATATTATGGAGCTTTTCCAGATCCTGGTACCAGCATACTTGCCGCAAGATTTTTTGATGGATCGGGCACATAGACTGCCGCGTGTCAAAAATCTACCACCCTCAGCTTCCAGGGATGTGCTGGTCCGGGTGCATTTTTTCCACGTTAAAGAAGCGTTAATGAGAGCGTCGAGGAAATCCATGCCTCTACCCTCTCCATATGCCGAAGTTTCTTTCTATGCAGACCTGTCAACAGCTACCATGACTAAAAGGAGGGAATTCTCGTCTTTCACCAAAATCTTACGTGACCACAACATGGCGTATCGTTGGGGATTTCCCACGAAGATCCTGTTATGGTGGGAAGGAGCTTTGCACGTCATTCCAGACCCCCTCGCTGGCATGCGTTTGCTGACGGAATGGAAGGTGGTGTCGGAGTTTACTCCCCCTCGTGTGGAATCGTCTTCGCCGCTGAAAGTTTCTCCGGAGTGGCACCGGATCCGACCTAAATGAGATGCTATGGTCCTGCATTTTATTGCTTTGGGCGTGCTTTTCTTGTTTCCTTTTTCTACCAGGTTGTCTTAAATCTACTGGGACATTGAATCTCTCTCACGTCTGCAGGACTTAACCCTTCTGATCTACCTTGAGAGTGGCGCTTCTGGGTAATGTTCCTTCGCTTGGTTAACCCCGAGGCCTTCCAATGGCCTGTATATTGGCGCAGTCTCCTCCGTGTAGAGTTGGGACTGCTGTTTTTCCCCTACGGGAGTTTTTTCTTGAACGTGTTTCTTCTAATTATACCATCCTACTGTGTTGATTGACTCCACTCAGCTGCATTCATGGAGTGCAGTTTTTGTTTTTCTCTCGTACTTGGTACGGGTTTTCCCTTCTTTATTCTTTTTTTTTCTTTTAATTAACTTTTTTCTGGTTCAACTTATGTGTGTAAAGTATGTAATGTATGTATTGTTTATTTGGTATGCACTACGCTATATCATTCCAGGTATAACTGTAAGCGGAGGAATCCCCCCGTCCTCCCACGGAGGCTGTGTGTCATGTCCGCTACGAGATCTAGACAGCTGGACGCAATTAACGATGAGTAAACCTCACTTCCAAATTTATTCCTTAAATGTTCGGGGCTTGAATACTCCGTACAAGCGACATGCTTTATTTCGTGACCTACATAAGTCCCGACCTGCTATTGTATGTTTGCAAGAGACTCATTTCTGTAAGAGACGCCCGCCGTTTCTGAAGTCACGCATGTATACTGATGCATATCACTCCACTGCCCAGACAAAATCTAAGGGTGTCTCGATCCTGTTCCATAAAGACTGGACCTTTGTGTGTTCGGCTCAGTATGTTGATCCGTTGGGTCGCCTGGTAATCCTGGTGGGCACGCTGAACGAATTACCTATCACTATAGCCAACCTTTATCTTCCTAATGACAACCCAGTTTCTTATCTTCGAAAAGCTTATGGTAGAGTGAGGAAAATGTCTAGTGGTACGATGTTTCTATGTGGGGATTTTAACTGCACTCCTGATCCCGAAGTTGATACCCAATCAGGCCAACCCCGCTCCCACGCCCGCTCCTCCCCATCCTCTAGCAAACAATTACGGGAATTTATGCATTCGTTTGAATTATATGATTCTTGGAGGATATGTCATCCTGATACGCGCGATTACACTTTTTTTTCTTATGTTCATTCCTCATACAGTAGAATTGACTTGTGTTTGATTCATAGTTCGGCTTTGTCCCGCCTAATGGAGGCGTCCATCGGCGTTATCACGTGGTCTGACCATGCTCCGCTTACGCTTACCTTTTGAAGCGGCTTTCCCGCCGAGGGGTATGGGGAACTGGAGACTCAATGACTCGCTTATTGTGAATGGGGATGACGTGACCAAAACGCTACAACTCCTCCTTCGGGAGTACTTTACGGCAAACATGACTGAGGATGTTGCAATGTCGTCGGTTTGGTTGGCCCACAAAGCGGTTCTGCGGGGACACTTTATACAGAAAGGAGCGCAGCGTAAGAAGTTTTAACGCCCAGACAAATGCCCTCATACAACGAATCACTGTATTGGAAACCCAGAATAAATCCTCTCCTGCCCCAAATATTTCAGCTCAATTGATTTTACAGCGCCGTGAGTTGGAGCATCTTTTGCTCCAGGTCACGGCACGCTCAATTAGACGGCTTAATTATACTCAGGGGAATAAACCGGGGAAATTGCTGGCGTCTAAACTGAAAGCAAAACGAATGCAAACCAACATACCGTACCTATTGGGTGCTAATAACGTAAAAATTTACAACCCAGCCCTTATCACTGACGAATTCGCACGCTACTACGCCTCCTTGTACAACCTAGGAATAGACCACACAGTGCCGTCCCCTACACCGGGCGACATAGATACCTTTCTCCAGATGGTTAATCTCCCCTATATCTCTTCCTCTCAATCCGCGGGTTTGCTTGCTGCGTTTACAGAGGAGGAGGTACATAAGGCCATTAAGGCACTTCCGAAAAATAAAGCTCCGGGCCCTGACGGTTTTACAAATCTGTATTACCAAAAGTTTGCTCCGTCTCTAGTCCCGACTCTCACCCTGGTTTTTAATGACATTAAAAATACTGGCATTATCCCTCCGGAGATGCTGCAAGCGACTGTAGTGACCCTGCCTAAACCCGGTAAACCCCCGTCGCATTGCGCCAACTTCCGCCCCATATCCCTGTTGAATGTAGATGCAAAACTATATGCTAAATTATTAGCTAACAGACTGGCCCCTCTACTTCCCTCCTTGATCGCGAATGAACAAACTGGCTTTGTCCCCGGACGCCAGACATGTGACAACACCCGACGTTTTTATGACATAATTGATTTAGCTCATAGAACTACTACCTCTGGACTCTTGCTGGCATTGGACGCTGAAAAGGCGTTTGACCGCCTGCACTGGGGGTATATGCGGACGGTGTTGCTGCGGTTTGGTTTCCCGGAACACTTTGTGAATAGTATTATGGCCCTTTACTCAGCTCCGTCGGCTGAGTAAAGTTTTGGCTTCAGGGTTTTTATCCTCCCCCTTTCACATAACCAACGGCACCCGACAGGGTTGTCCACTATCCCCGTTGATATTCATTCTGGCCCTAGAACCCCTGGCGTTGCAGATTAAAACCTCCCCGGCAATCAAGGGTTTATCGACCCCGAATGGGGAGCATAAATTGGCACTATTCGCGGACGACATACTGCTCTTCCTGACCTCACCGGAGACTTCACTCCCGCCCCTGTTTGACATCCTTGATAAATTTGGCGCGTTATCTTATTACAAAAATAATATGAGTAAAACACAAGCTCTCTCCATAAATATGGCTGCTTCATCCCTTAGCTCTATGCGTAGTAAGTACCCTTTTGATTGGCGCTCTACTTCTTTAAAATACTTGGGTATCTCCCTATCCAAATCGCGAGGTACCATCCTTAAGGAAAATTTCACGCCATTATTGACCTCCATAGAGACACAGCTCTCTAATTGGAGTACAAACGATTCCTCTTGGCTGGGCCGCATGGCGGCCATAAAGATGTGCATCTTACCCCAAATTTTATACTATTTCAGGAATATCCCTGTTTTTATTCTGGCGCATTTATTGCTCCGACTGCAAAAGTTACTCCACGCACATATTTGGAAGGGGAAACCCCCCTCGAGTGTCAGCTTCCACAGTCACCAGGCCGCGACGTAATGGAGGGTTGGGGTTTCTGGACTTACACTCTTATTATAAAGCAGCCTTACTAGCCCAACTGTTATCATCAATGCACTTGAGAGAACCACCACTATGGTTACTACTGGAGAATGCCATGATTTTCCCATATAAACTCCATGACTTGATGTGGCTTCCATTTCTGCCGAGGAACAGTACCACAGGTCTGCTGCCCGCTTCAATGCTTTCTCTTATGTCTTGGCGCCTGTGGGGTCGCTCCTTGGTACGACCTTATGATCTACTATGCCTCGCTCCCCTAAGAGTATTGTGTCGTTCTATCCCTGATTTAAACTTGGACTCTTGGTTCTGGCGCGGTTTGACTCATGTATGGCAACTCTTTACGCCCAACTCCCTGAAATCCTTCCCTGATTTGGTAAAGGAATTTGCCATCTCACCGAGTGATTGCTTTACGTACCTTCGGGTGAAACATGCTTTGACCCAAAGGGGCCTAACCTCTTTTAATGAAGCAAATCTTTCAGCCTTTCATAAACTATGTATGGAAGGAAATGTCAAATGAAACCGTTGTCTCTGTGTTATAATAGCCTCCTAACCCCAACCCCACCTAAGAAATTACCCTATATGGTTAAATGGGAAAAAGATTTGGCTTTAACTATTTCCATAGAGGATTGGTCATACGCCATGGACACGATATTTAAATACTCTAGAAGCACCAACCTACGTGAGGCCCACATCAAATTGCTGTGTAGATGGTATTTAACTCCTAATCGATTGGCCCATATCTCAGGGACTTTGGGCTTATGTTGGAGGTGTCTCACAGGTCCTGGCTCTCTATTACATACGTTTTGGCTATGTCCTATTCTGGGGGGTTATTGGGAAAAGTTACGTAGATTGATTTCCCATTGTACTTTGCTTACGCTTCCAATCTGCCCGAAAGTGTACCTCTTGCATCTTTTACCCGTTAACATTCAGACCCGTCATAGGAGGTTTATTTCCATGGTACTTGGGACGGCTAAAATAGTTATAGCAAGACATTGGCGTTCTTCCGTCTGCCCCTCTATGAGGGAGGTTATGGTTGCCCTCGAAAGTGTGTTTAAATATGAGGAAATGTTCCACACAGCGAATAATTCTATATGCCAACTTGAGGAAACATGGGAGGGATGGAGGGTGTTTGTCGATTCTGGACTTTTGATATAAGGTTCCTCGATATGTAAGACTGTAGTGCTGCCATGTTGTATGTTTTATGTTTATTTTAGTTTAGGAATTTATGTTTTTATTGGAAAATGGAGTCTGCACAATCGACCCCTTTCCAGAGTTCAACGATAATTTCATTTGAATTGTATTGTTTATTACCAATGTTGCAAATCTATGTTTCTTCCTTCTGATGCTTTCTTTATTTGCATGTTTGTACCATTCATGTGTGCACTCCAATAAAAATCTTTATATGAAAAAAAAAAGTAAGTTTTGCACAGTATAAAATGAATATCCTGTATAGAAGCCAAAGGATATGATTTTATGGTGATGATAGAAAGTCCTATTTATATAAAGCATTTATTTTGCGTTCTAGGAAGATGAAGGCTAACACTGACCCTCCTTACTTGAAATTAATAACTGGCGAATGGTTTGATGACCTCAGATCGGATCGCTACATCAAGTACTCCAGTGCAACCGATCTTATTAAGTGTGCATTTCAGGAGAAACATGGAATAGGTATGTTTTTTTAAAAAAAAAAAAAGGTTTGCAATGTTCTACACTCTAATTCATATTTGCATGGCAAAATAAACACATTGGCCTGTATTTCAATGTAATTGGTAACTTCAGGATAGGAACCACTAAAGGGAAATATTGGCACAAGCGGATACATTTTTGGGTTACTATTACAACAAAGCTGCTGTTTTTAGCGTCCAGTGTCACAACACCTTGGAGCTACTAAATAATACAGATAAGGCTCCATTTTAAATAGCGACCAATAACTTAAACACCAGTGTCTCTGAGCCAGTTCTTAATTTTCTATGCCGGCTCAAGCATAGAATAAACTACCATGGAGGAGCTCCATATTCTACATCTGGCAAATAGTGGACTGCTGCTATACAAAGTATAAGAAGAATTAACTTGCACCAAGCAGACATTAAGCATTTCTTGCATCTCGACTGTTACAGCTCACTCATTAGGTTTAATGGCTGTGTTGAAATAGTCCTTTTTATGTTTACAAACAGGCAGAAAAAAACTTCTTATATATGAAACGTCATTGGAAAAGTAACGTACGTACCTCCTTTCTTATGAAGCATTTTATCTGGTCAAGGCTTGGTCTCAATTAGATGAGTGCACACTGCACAATTTCATTTTGGACGAATAGATTCTTTCAAATATCTAGGTATGTGGTTAGACCCAAATATATCCTTTGGCCCCCACATCAAAAATCTCATCTAAACTTTACCCCAAACTAGGAGCCCTGTACAGAAACAAATCCTGCCTGAGCCCGCGGTAAGAAAGCAGATTATATAACAAATGCTTATGCCTGCTACTGAATACGGAGATGTAGTGTATGCAGCTGCCCCTCAAACACACCTCCAGAAACTTACTACATTGTATAACTCCTTCTGCCGCTTTGTGCTTCAATGTAACTACATGAACCACCATTGTGACATGTTAAAAGAACTAAACTGGCCATCGCTGGAATCTAGACGCACCCTTCACCTTTCCAACCTGGTATTTAAGAGTTTTTATGGGAAGCTACCAACCTACCTGACTAGTCTACTTCCACCAGCAGTTCCCTCATCATATAACCTCCGATCCAGGACCAGCACCTTACTTACAGTGCCACAATACAAAAAGAAAGTGTCTCGATCCTCATTTTCCTACAGAGCACTGCAATCAGTGGCGTCACTAGGGTTGGTGTCACCCGGTGCGGTAACTTATGGTGTCACCGCACCCCCCCCCGAGTTTTATGGATTTTTTTTAACTACTCTTACTCCTAAATCAGTACATATATAACACTGAATGCTCATACACACAGCGCACATTAGTGTGAGGTTTATTGCTGTGGAGCTCTCTCATATGCTCATACAAATTTTTGCCAACTGCCAGCAAGTACGGTGCCTGTTCGAAGGCAGTGAAAGCACACATGGATATATATTGTCCCCAGTAGCTCTGGATATATTGCCCCCAGCAGCTCACCCATGGATATATATTGCCCCAGCTCACATATGGATATTTTGCGCCTCAGCTCACATATGGATATATTGCCCCCAGACCAGTTCACACATGGATATATTGCCCCCAGACCAGCTCACACATAGATATTGCCCCAGCTCTCATGGATACTGCCCCCAGCACAGATGGATACTGCCCCCAGCACAGATGGATACTGCCCCAGCACACATGGATATTGCCCCCAGCTCCTCTCATGGATATTGCCCCCAGCTCCTCTCATGGATATACTGGCCCCAGCTCCTCTCATGGATATATTGGCCCCAGCTCCTCTCATGGATATATTGGCCCCAGCTCCTCTCATGGATATATTGGCCCCAGCTCCTCTCATGGATATATTGGCCCCAGCTCCTCTCATGGATATATTGGCCCCAGCTCCTCTCATGGATATATTGGCCCCAGCTCCTCTCATGGATATATTGGCCCCAGCTCCTCTCATGGATATATTGGCCCCAGCTCCTCTCATGGATATATTGGCCCCAGCTCCTCTCATGGATATATTGGCCCCAGCTCCTCTCATGGATATATTGGCCCCAGCTCCTCTCATGGATATATTGGCCCCAGCTCCTCTCATGGATATATTGGCCCCAGCTCCGCTCATGGATATACTGGCCCCAGCTCCGCTCATGGATATACTGCCCCCAGCTCCGCTCATGGATATACTGCCCCCAGCTCATGGATATACTGCCCCAACTCGCCTCCTGCGCTGCGTGTTCAGCTCCCTCTGAGCGTCCGGCATCATGGAGCTTGGGCGCTCGCCTGGAGGAGCCACGTGACCAGCTGCGATCTCGCGAGAACTCGGCTGGTGACGTGTTTCCCCCAGGCGAGCGCCCAAGCTGCATAGCTTTGGACGCTCGCAGGAGCGAACACACGGCGCAGGGTGAGACATCCGCCCTTAGGGTGATGGTGTCACCCTAAGGGCGGGTGTCACCTGGTGCGGGCCGCACCCCCCCGCCCCCACGTAGCGACGCCCCTGACTGCAATTATCGAATAACCTCCTATACGCCATCAAATCTTCCCGCAGTCTAAAGTCACTTCAGAGCTCCCTATTAACATACCTCAATACAGAATGCAAATGTAAACATGTAACATAGTGAATATTTTTTCTGTGTGTGTGTGTGTGTGTGTTTTTTTTTTTTCTTTAATAGCTTGCATTTTATTACTTTGTTACAGAAATACAATCAATGTATCCTTCCTGGTAAAATCCTTTTTATAAATAAAACAAAATTTAGTTGACCAAGAAATTCATTCAATTTATTTTCAAACGAAAGATTTTTTTTATTTGTACGAAAACTGGATACATCGTACACAAAGCCGCCCGCAAGTTGAAACAAACTTTAAATCACACAAAGCAGCGAGCAGAGCGCGATATCAGTACTAGTAGTACACAGGGCCGAATTAATGTAGGGGCAGATGGAGCACACGCAGGCGGCCGGCTCAGGGTGAAGAACGGCCAGTGCCCAGCAGCAGCAGACACTGCCACGCCAATGCAGCCAGTCAGCCTGTCACCAGTGTGCCCCAGGCAGACAGGTCAGTGCCACAGACAGCCAATTATTCTTTTAATTTTCAGCAAAAAGTCTATTTTTATTTTGTATGATAATTTTAGATTCCCGATTTATTTATTTTATATAAATATAAAAAATAAAATTCTTCCTGTAACCGAGATATATAGATATATCTATATATCTCTATCTATTTTTTTTAAATTACCTGCAGTCCGGCAGTCTTCAGTGGCATTCGGCTGTGTCCCTGGGTCGTCCATAGTCACTTGCAGTGGATGGCCCAGGAAGTCCGCCGTCGTATGACCAAGGTTGTCCATAGTCTGATGACCACGTCTGTCTCCAGAATAAGTCCTGTTCCATCACAATGCTATAACTAAATAAAAAACAGTGTAAATATCCAGTCAGATTTCAGTCATAGGGGAGCCCTTGCTCTATTTGGTCTGGGGCACCGCCACCCAAATATTGTCAGTGCCACCAGACAGTGATTGACTCCTAACCATAACAATGGTTCAGAAGTAGAACCAGCAATGTGCAATATATTGTACAGGTCCATAGCAGGGCCTAACCTCTACTAGTGAGAAAAAGGGGGGTTTGTGAGGGTCCTGAGAATGAGCAACGGCACTAGTGGCCTGATCGATGGTGGGGACCGCTCAGGTCTCACAAGGCTTTAGCTCGATTGTGCGATTAGAGACAACAGCTCCATATGAAAATCAGACTGCGATCACCCATAAAGGGTGGCCAGTACTGAATGATAAGGACAAGAGGTGCAGCAACCCCCAGCGATGATTTTGGCCTTGTTAGACCTCGTCAGGAGGGTATAGCTGTCACTGCTCTAGGCACCTCGAGCAAGGGTTCCATGTCTGGATTCCCCTGTATACTTATAGTGAGAAAAAGGGGGTTTGTGAGGGTCCTGACAATGAGCAACGGCACTAGCGGCCTGATCTACGATGTTATCTTTCTTTAGTAAGAGCAGGAGTTGATGGGTGAGGGTTGTGAGAAGCTTTGCAGGCACTTTTCGCCACAGGGGCCACCACTGGTAACGGGCTTTTATAGTTAATGAATTCAGTGACTGCTTGTAAAATTAGACAGGGGGCACTGTGTATTTCTTGGGTCCAGATATCTCCCATCATATATAAGCGAACAGTCATGCTCCCAGTGGCTCCTGAAATCTCTGAGTCTTCAGTCCGACACCAAGAGGGCAGGATCATTCCTTTAAGTGTATTCTCATGCCGCCAGACTTTACAAATAATATTGCAAAAGATTGAAATATGCGTTTTTCTTTGTTTCTTTTGTAATTCAGAGTGAACAGTTTCGTAGATCGTTAGCCACACGAAAACACCAGAAAATTCAGACACAATTGTTTTTGTACGACAACGAATGCACAATTCTAACCGGGTTATTCAGAGAGCGTGAAAAGCAGGAGAATGGCTGGAGAATGAAAAATTCTAGGTCAAAATAGCCAAACCAGAAAAATTCTCCCTTTCATTTCACTTTCCAAATCGGCTATTTTGACCTAGAATTTTTCATTCTCCAGTCATTCTCCTGCTTTTCATGCTCTCTGAATAACCCTGTAAGTCTCAATCTGTTCTAGATGTCACTTTGCTGATCCTTTTCTGGAGTCTATGAAGCAGAGGGTCAATCTTTTTTTCTGCAAATCGGTCCTATTCTAAATCTGCTTCATTCTTTTGTGAATGAACATTCAATGTTCTGTTGAGGAAATAAACAAAAAATAACTGGTAATCATTCTAACGTTTAATTACCGTCCTGAATGAAACCTCTTTGTAACGTGGGGTCCCGTACCAATGTGTAGAATGCTCTCCTTTCTGTCAGTATCCTGAATACGTACTGATTCTGGCCCAAACCCACCCAGTCAATAGCCAGAGCTCCTTGCAGGGTGAAAACAAAATGGAATGACTTTTTTTTATTCAGAGTGTACAGTTTCACAAGTGCACACACTGGGGAATGCACAGAAAACGCACTCCAACGTTTCCAATCTGAAGAGCCTCCCAACTCCCTCCCACACATGCTCTAATGAAACAAAGACTAGGGAAGGGGCAGAAAAATCAGGTTTAAGCCAGATCATGGTGGCTTTTGATGAAATCCTGAGTAAATAATCACAGATAAACAAAGGAAACAGCGTATACAACACAACACAACACTACAATAATTACATAAGGGAATAATAATACAACGCAGACATCCGGGAATAGGGCACAGAATACGAACAACCTGCACCTAGAACTATAGGTAGAGGATGACTCCAGCACAGTGCGCTGGAATCCACAGATATCCGTCCCGAACCTTCAAAACGCATCTCTAGGTCCATGTACCCAAGTCTAAAGTGACTACCATCACAGTCCTATATAATGTTACCTGTTCCTTTTGCAGATGAGGTCCATCCCTCACAAAACAAGATTTTCAACTATACAAAGAATTTTGCCTAAAATGTTGCATAAATCCCATAAGTTCTTTCGTTCTGTCTTGCCAGTTGTTGTCCCCACTCTGACTCATATTTTTAACCACCATTACTTCTACCTCTTGGGCTTGTTGCCTCGACGTCCTCCTAGACTCTGATCTCTCCTTCACTCCTCACATTTGGTCGCTAACCAAATCCTGCTACTTCCACCTAAAAAAAAACATTGCTTACATCCGTCCCTGTCTTAATCAGGACTCTAATATGCTTATCTCTCCCACCTAGACTACTGTAACCTCTTTCTCTCTGGCCTTTAAGATCGCAGATTCTCCCTCTGCAGTCTTATGAATACCTGTGCCAGGCTCATCCACCTCACCTCTCGCACATCGTCCCTTTGTCAATCTCTTCATTGGCTCCATTTCCCTTTTAGAATCCAATTCAAAATATTGGTGCTCTCCATAACCATGCCCCTGCCTAAATCTCCTCCCTTTTTCTCCCCCCCCCCCCTACCGACCACTTCACTCTGCCAATGATCTGGTGCTATCAGTCCCCCCCCCCAATTCCCACCTTCAGGACTTCTCTCGAGCTGCCCCCTTTCAATGGAACTCCCTCCCCCACACCATTCTACTCTCCTCATCTCTCCAGTCCAAGAAGTCTCTGAAAACACATTACTTTAGAGAAGCCTGTAATCTCTCTAATCCCCCTCTGTTCATGTTTTACTGCATCTTCTGAACCAGCTCACATGCACCCTGGTGTTACATATTCTCTATTAACCCTCACCTAGTGTGACCCCCTCTGCACTTAGATTGTAAGCTCTTGAACAGGGTCCGCTCTCTTTTGTTCTGTGGTTTGAACATGTATGTATATTTATTATGCCTCACATTGTACAGCACTACAGAACTTGTTAGTGCTTCATAAAAACGTATAACTGACTTTCAACTTATCCAGAGGTGGGATAATTTAACTCTTCTCGGATTGCTACATAATTATTGTCCTTCCATTAGTTTGTATGTTGCTTCAACATGCTTATTTCAAACTGGCCATGCAGTTAGTGTTTCTTCATTTACAGTCCACAAACTGTGAATGTAATTTAAAATCTTAGAAAGATGTGAAATAGATTTTTCTACAGCGTATTCTTTTTTGGACTTACTCGAGGTTAAAAATGAAATGGAGGGGGGGGATAAATAAAGGTGTTTGTTGGTTATCCTGGTCTCGCCTCCCACATGTGTTTTTTAAAGGCAGTCAATCAGCTCCCATTAAAGTCAGGAGAAGCCCCCTGTGTTGAATGGCTGTTACAGCACTTGTCGACTGTTGGAGTTGGTACACCATGATGCACACGTTTTTGGGCAAAGTCGTTAGTGGGCGAGACCAGATGCATCACTGCTAAGCACAAACAAACCTTAGTCTGTTTGATCTTGCCATGAGGACTAGGACTAGCATACCACTGGTTAACTCTCCATATATTGCCCTGCACGACGGGGTAGATGCCAGTCAAAAGCCTTGACAAGCATTGAAAAGCATTGTTGCTAGTAAACCGAATTTAGGACAAATGTTTTTAATCTTTTAGGGTTTTGTAATTTTTTATTCTGCTCTATAGTTTAATAAGCTTCAAATTAATATTGGAAGTTAGTCTTGATTTTTAGCGGACAATCTTTTAGAATGTATTTAATATTAAACACTTGGCCCAGGGGAGAAGGAGTTCATGTCAGGGCATTTATTTGCTTAAACGGGAAAACAAATGTTTTAAATTTTGTTTTCCATAAACTGCATAATAAAACATGGGCGCTAATGGCAAAGCTTAAAATGTTTGACCTCTAACCACTTGGTTAGCAATGGGCTTTTTATGACCTTTTTAATAGGTGTTTAAGTTCTTTATGAATAATTCTAACCTCCAGGGACCTTCTTTTTTTTTTTTTTTTTTTAATTCCCCCTCTTGGAGTTATGTAAATCACTTTAAGTACATGTAATAGTAACATTTAGGGGGTGATTCAATAGTAGATTTGGATTATGTTTGTGGTGCTTCGATAACATTCTGGCCCTCATTACTCCAAATATTGCAGAATATTTAAATAGAATCTGTTTTTTATGTTTAACAGGGAGATGGGGGAATATGTAGTCTATTAGCTTATGTAGGAGATGTACTCTGTTGTCTAGACAGGGAAGAATCCGTTAATTTTTTTTTGAGATTTCTCTACTTATTCCAAACTCCAAGTTAAAACCCTACAGAAATGAAATGACTAATTTTCCACATAAAAAACTGAAGTTCACATGTCAACATTCTTAATGGAACAATGTGAGTAGAAGGCCTCCCAAACGTTCTAAAGTTCTTCCAGGCAGCTCAAGTCCAGGACATGCATTATGGGTTTGGAGCATAATCTTTTCTGGCAGGGATTTCCCTTAAAATCCATAGACTCTCTTCTTTTTTTTTTTTTTTTTCTCCAACTATATCCCCAGAGATCATAAAATCTGCTTCAGTTTGGGCCTCCCCTTCACTCTGTCCCATGCCTTTTTGGATTACAGGCTTTCCCAGGCATGCGTGCTCTTAGCTTTGCAGCAATTGAGCACAAATCCGTGTTCTCTAGAGTCCCCGTCAATGTTCTCATTTTCATATCCTGCAGTTATGCAGGTTTACATCAGAACCCAATATTAAGCTGGCCAGTATGGCTAAACAAATCTTTCAAAAAGGGCTCCAATGTCAAAAGGGGAAGATATCTGGTATTTATGACCTCCTCCTGTGTCCTTCCCATATATTTAATAATGGGAGATGGAGCAGGCTCGTTTAACCCCTTCACTGCTGAGCCATTTTGACCATTTGTGCTCATTAGGTTTGCAAATTTGAAGTCCATGTTTGTTATTTTTAGGAGTTAGGGGGAATCTGCTCACTGACATTGTGCCCATGTGCGATGTCAGTGGGTGGGGGTTGCCCCAGAGTCTGGTCTGACATCAAAGATGTCAGCCACCTCTGGGAGAAGTCTGCAATCTGGTACCAATTAGCATCAGATTGCAGGACTGTCAACTGAAAAGTTGAGGCAACGTTGGAAAAGTCAGACTGTGACCTGTCCAGCAATGTCTCTTATTTCTGTTGCCCTTACTGATCGGGAGAGAGGGAACCAAAGGATGCCCTCCCATTCAGGCACGTACCAGTCATCGACCACTGGAACAGATCTAATGGAACTGTCTAACTTCAAGGAAGTCAGACTGCCCCAGGACTCTGTCCCGAGTGGCTTGGGTCTCTTCCTTTGCAGTGTAGGGGACATCCTCTGTATGTAGCAGGGAATCCCCTGTACGTTTCCCATGTGTCATCCACAGCAAAGGAGTTAAATGATACAGGAGTCTGGAGTGACCTCTGTGATCCCATTGCCTCTATTCATAAAGAGAAGGGTTCTAAAATAACTTTCAGATGGTTTCTGACCCCGATCACGGCTGCAGACTATGGGCCCTCAAGACTTAAGACGTATAGTCAAGATATAAACTGGAATCCTTTAAAGAGGTCAAGCATTAGATCACACTACACTGGGTTAGAGGAAGCGGGACATCAGAGACTAAATGCTTTGGTTTTCCTGTTTTTTGGGTTGGATATAGAGAAATTGCTGCAATATAATTTTTCTTTTAGATATGATTAAAATAATATATAATTTTCTTCCTTCGAATATCCTGAGCAACACCACAAATGCTCATCCTAAGGTATATAGGTGAACCATATGTAACCAGACAATGGTTTCAAACTTGGAAAGAAAATAAAATAGTTTTTTGCTTCAATTTTGTCTGCTTTCTCAGCAAACTGATGTAGGTATTCTCTCTATTGAACATTGTTAGTTGCTTGGTGAACTGATGAATAAAGTGATGTTGCTCATCAAAATCATAGAGGTAGAGGGCAGATCACCGTATGAAACATACTTTGCTGAAGCTAAACCAAGGACATTTTCACATACTTAAAACACGACCTCAAAAACAATATTTTGAATGCAATGTCCTACCTCAACTCAATATTCTACACATAGTTCTTCATGACTCACTAGTATTTTTATTTTTTAAACACCTTTTATACAAATTCACATAATGTCTGTAAAATATATAATTGCATGGGCTCAGAGAAAAGGGTTTTAAAAAAATTCTTGACTAGTTTCACATACATAAAAATCAAATCAATCATGTCAGCATGTGATAATAATAAATCCGTAATGGCAAATGTTAGTCCTTCACCTTACGAGTTTTAATTATCACGTTTAATTGCCCACAGAGCTATAAACCTTAGGAGACTGAACCGCTCCAAGTCTTCCAAATGTAACAAGATGTGAAACTTGGAATCAATATGTCACTATGACACCACATGCATTTCAGGAAAGTGCATTGGGAAAAAAAATTCCATTTAGAGCAAAAGGTTAGGTATCTGTTAACATCCTTCTTGCTTTAGGAATAAGAGCACATATGGGCTAAAAAGTAAATTGTTCAATATCCCTAATTGCATTTGATAATAAACCTATAGGTGTCTGTCGTTTTTTCAATTCCAGTCTTTAGTAGCAGACTTCTCTTTAAAATAACAAAACTGTTTTGAGACATCTCGGTTTCTGAAATTGCTAAAATAAAAGGTTTGCTAGTTTTAAAATCCTCTAGCGACATTCAGGAGTAACCTTCTGATAGAGATTAAAAATGCGTGCAAAAGGTTCACAGAAGTCTGTAAAATATAGAACTCTCTACACCATGGCCTTTAAATCTTCCCAACAGGCACTGACCAATCTCTGAACAGCCAGGACTCTGTAAAAAAAGCATTCAGTATATTTGAACACCTTTTTCTGTATGTTTTTATGTCTGTGGTTGAGCGTGTGCGCCCAGGATGCAATGACACAAAAAGGAAAGACCGAAAAAGAGGTCCCAAATGAGAATTATTGATCAATGACTGATTATATACAAGCTCTTGGTAACTGTTAGCCACACAGGTGGAGGATGATGATGATTCTATTTGGCTGCATGCATACTCTGACCATGGCTGCACTTGGAGAACTGGAGTCGCACCGAGGAGCTATATGAAGTACACAGACTTCTATTTTGGTTTACTCTCTGCTCTTTTGAAAATATCTTTCACAGACTAAGGTGTGTGTGTGTGTGTGTGTGTGTGTGTGTAATATATATATATATATATATATTGGACCAGTCTAAATTACACCCTTCCGAAGACATACGGAATACACTGTTTCAAGAAATAATGAGCAATTGGCAAAAGAACACTTGACCCCTAGCAAATATATCTCGTTAGTGTTAAACATCTGACCCTTGTAGATAATGTTTACTGCTGACCATAGGAGTATGTGCATTGCATCGTTGAAAGCTGTATCCTCTCTCAAGATCCCTATGACGATTAAATATCCTGTCCTGTCTTTGGATAGAAAAGAAAAAGCAAGACCTAAACATAGATTTTTCTTTACATTAGATTTCTTTTAAACATCTTGTGGGGCAAGGCAATTTTTAATGCCCTGTCCCTTGCCATCATCCAATGTACCTGCTGTGTTTGATAGCAAGAAATGGGCTGAGGAGAGTGAGGAAGAGGCAGGGTAAACGGGGCACCGAGGAACAAGAGACACAGAGAAACACACCAGAAAGTGAGAGACTGGCTGGATCCAAGCAAGGAGGTAATGGGGGGGGGGTCATCGGTTTCTTGGAGAGCAGGCCTCCCAAAGAGCAATACACCAGAAATGCTGAAGAACTTTGAACTTCTCATCATTTATGTAGGAGTTCACATTAGAAGGGAGACCTGTGGCTGTTTTCAGAAGAATTTGGGGGAGTGCAGTACTTTTCCTGCAAGGTCCAGTTCTTGCACGAGTTTTTAAGGTGAAGCAGCACCTGCTCAGTCCTTCCTGCCGCGTCGCGGAAATATGCCGCGACTGTTTACAATAGACCTGAAGGCTGGCCTTGAACTGTATCAAGGTGCTACTTCCCTTCAGGGTCGGATTTGACTTTCAGGAACACATAATACGGTCAGGTTTGCTATCATTGATCTCATCTTTCCAATGATGCCAAACATGACCCTCTACCTATCACGAGATACAGGGGTCAAAAGGACCCCTGTATCCCTAACCTAGGAAATCCTCTGCCCTAGGGGGGGATTCCCTTTCTGATGTCTGGAGGTGGGGCTGACATTCAAGAGGTTAGTCCTCACAGGAAGGCTGTGATCTGGGTCACGGTACCAGCACATAAGGGGTTAAGAGGGGCATCTCTTGAAAAGTCAGAATATGACCATTCCAGCGATGCCTCTTTTGAGTTTACCCCTTACCGATGGGGAGATAGGAGTCCAAGGGTGCACTCTCCCTGCTCTGTCAGAGGGAAGGCACCTAAACCTGACGTTATCGTGCCCCAGCACGATTCCATTAGTGTGCCGGCCGGGGTCCCGGAAGGAGGGCCATATATTCCACATGCTGGGCCCGTTCTCTGACATGCTGAGCACGTCCTACGCAGCCAAGTGGTTAGACGTCAGTGAAACGGGCATTGGAGGATATTCATAGTTTTCATCTTATGTAAGAATGTTGGTACAGTTGTTCACCACTATTCTTTACATGCAGCACATTATGACATACACCGGCCGGTGTTTTTCTTCTGGATTGTCGAAGTTTATTATAGATGCAGCAACTGTGAATTTTATATTTTTCTTCTGCTTGAAACAAACATCAGCACTTTATTACTTGTATTCTGGTCCTGTACTTAGATAAGATTATTATTTTTTTATTTTTAGTTCAATCATAATCCTAATAATTTGTGTGGATTCTTGTCATTTAACTAGAAAGCCTTTCTTTGTCTGCTGGACAATGCTCCTAAAGTTCATAATTTTTATATTTAAGAAGTGGAATTGTAATAAAACCTACATAAATCTATTAAAAGTCAGAAACTGCTCTCACAAACAAGTCTGTGGTGGTCATTTGCTAGCCAAAGATAAAAAGGTATTGCAAGAAAAATATCAGGTTTGGAATTGATCTCCAACTGAAAACTAAAGTATATTATATTGATTAAGTTAACGTTGGCATTTAAAAAAGGCTTACATGTACAGATAAAAATAAGGTCTAATTTTTTTTTTTTTTTTTTTTTATATAGGACTTTTAACCTCAACAGGAAGAAAATGGCTTTCAAACACTAGACTCCGTCTCAAACCTGTGCAAAAAACCTTTAATGAGTCGGGTAGACAGCATATTGAATCATTAAAGAGGTAACCCTGAATCCCTGATCTCTTATTTCATAATACAGGTTTTAAGATGTAAACCAGGGGTATCTTTTCCCAAGCCTTCCAGATGTTTCAGAACTGTATCCATCACTTAGTTCAACATCTGGCTGGTCAAGGCAGAGCATCCCTGATGTAGACTGTGCTCCGACGTCTACAAACTTGGACATTCACTAAATTTTGACATAGATTAGCATCGGCTACTCCTCACAGGATTCTCACAGATGTTGGATTGAAATTTATGGTAAACTACAGTGTAATCTTTTTGTTCAGTACTCCCTTTTTTTCTCACCCTTTCATTACTCTGAGCTGTATTTGTTCACCTGCAACTAATTTAAATTTTTGTAGATTTAAGGAGCTGTAGCCTAAGAGTTAAAATGTTTGCCTTTTACAATTATTATCGTAAAGTATAGTATTTCTAATATCATTGCATAAAGATGTACAGGTCATAATGCTCTCGCCACGCAGGATAGTCAGATTTCCATAACAATGTAACTTGTGACAACTCAAGGTTACAAATTGACACATGACATTCCTGGGGTCTTCTTGCTTAACGACTCCTCCCTCAGTCTCACTCTCCAAAGCTTTAATGCTGCGTGCATAGATGATAACCTAAATCTCTGTCATTCTCTGCGCCCCGATTATATTGGCCAAGGCAATCCGTGGAAGCCAAGGTGGTGAGTAGCCAGAGCCCATGAAATGTGGCATAGGGGTTCCCCTTAACGGGTAGATTGGAAATGCATACAGTTCAGCTAGAGATCTTTTTCTATCCGTAGGTACAATTTATTTCACCCAAAATTATGGTCTCTTGCATGCTCCAGACATACAATACACTTTTTCAGTCATCTGCATTAATATGCTTGTAAACTAAAACACATAACCTTTTATATATCAGGAAAATCATTAAATTAAAAAAAAATGTGGAATAAAGAATTAAAAAGGCATGTTCCTTGCATATTATAGTCTAAAAATTGATGTTGATTGCTGAAGTTGGCCAGGCTCTCAGTGGCATAGTTGGCATACCCACTCTAACTCTAGGTAATAGAAAAGAATCAGACATTCGAGGGCCTCCAGCATAGGGACAGTAAGAGTGGAAGAAAGTGTTAACCATGTCTGAAACCTCCAACCCCACGCTAAACATATCGTCCCTTTCCTCCACAGATAATGTGGAAAATGAGCCACAAGGCTCATACCGTAAAACAGTATAGATCCCTCTATAACTGTTTCTCAAACTATGATTTGCTGCTCAGTGATTGCAGTATTCAGTCTGCATTTCCCCAAGGTGATTTGCAAAACTATGGCCTGGTTGAGGGTCCCGAGGACATGTTTGGGAAAAAACGCTCTAAGAAGTGTGAGAGTACAAGGACTTGGAAGGGTTTACTGATAGGGAAAAACAGGGGGGGGGATCGGGGACAAAATAATCATGTTGAATGGTGGCACCACAAATCAACATAATCCATTATTTTTGTCCCTGAATCTTGTTTTGTTTTTCAGTTCATGCAATTCGTCGGTTTTCATCGTCCAATAACTGATTTGGTGACTCCAATTTTGGCAAAATACGGTGACTATTTGTGAAATGGTGAATTCACTATTTTCAGCGACATAGGCTGAAGTGGGCCAACAAAGCACCAAAATTGTGTTTTTTTTTTTTAAATTTCTGTGGTTTGTGAATAGACCCCAAAGTTTTTTTACTTTTTTCTGTATGCATATTAGTGCAGATGCCTAAGGGTTAAGCCTTATAATCGGTCACACTTCCTTTCTTGGCTTATCGTTTATGGTATGTTTCTGTGCGACGCATTCTCATTCTCTTTTTCTGCACACTCGCTGCTATCCAATTGATAAGGTTTTTCAGCAGCAATTCGGAATGCTATAAAAAAATAACAAGTTTTTCAATGTATTTTAATGTTAAATTGGGAATAATATATATATTCACATTCACATGTCCCAGAGCCTGTATGTTATTGTCTATGTATTGGTGCGGTGTGCCTGTTTTTAAGGCTGGCACCACCCTCCACACACTGTTCTTCTTTGGTTCCTCCCTACTGAGTGGATCATGAGGACCATCAGAGTGGATGATGAAATCCGATCATCCACTGATGGTGCTCTGGTTCCTCCCTACTGAGTGGACCATAGGATTTCAGGAAACCGATGGCCAAGAAGGGTCTCCCTGCTTTCTTCTTCCAAGAACATTGTGTGGAGGATGGTGCAGGCACACCGCACCAATACAGAGCCAATAATACATAGGCTCTGGGACATGTGTTTGACTTCTATCAAGTGTGTGTGTGTGTGTGTGTGTTTTTTTTCCCCTTGTTACACTATATGAACACTGTTCTACACCGTTGTAGATCACTACTGCGCTTTTTGCAGTGTTGTGTTGTAAAAATCAGGAGATGGGCCGTTGTCTTCTGTATCACCCTCCATCCTAAGCCTTGGCGCAGTTATTTTTGCACTACTTATTCTGCAATTTCTTATTGACTTTAATCTGAAGTGTTGCTGAAAAGTATGCTATACCTTTACTGAATACTGTTGGTAGACTTTCAACCTACAATATAATAAACCCTGTAAAATGGTGTTTATAAAATTTGGATTTTTGTTTAAGACTGGTTTTGCTGTAATTTTATGAATTGGGGCAAGGTTGAATACAAATTACCAGTCAGAAGGTGTTTTATAGGCCATTCATTCTGACAAATTACACGTGCTTCCTATACCCATGCATTGCCATAATTATCTTGTCCACAAAACTCTTGACATCCAATCAAACAGAACATGTAATCTACCTTGTTATGTTGCTCCATTGTATTTAAGCCTTCATCTATGCAACGTTAGTTCAGTTGAAGCAAAAGGATTTTTCTTTTGAAGTGATCAAGACACCAGCACAAACAGTAGCAACACAAACAAAGTAATGATATTTTTTTTCTTATGGTGCAGCTGTGGCTCATTAGATGTCAAGATGCTGGTTGATTTCATTGTGATCCTTGACTCTCCTGCTGGTATGATCTCGAGCAGAGTGATAATTAAAATCAATTGCTGTGCAGTTAGTGAAAAAAACATGTTTAAAACTCAGACCCATGATTTAACAAAGGCTCGTCTCATCAGCAATGCTCCATTATTCAACTGCAGCCTTCCCTACTGCTTATCCCAACCTTCATTCAAAACCGGATTGCCAACCAATTGCATGCAATTCTATTAGTTGGCAAATTTTAAAAAGGCTTTCGAAGTACCTACACATGTGTGCAACATCTAACCTAATAATTATTTGTCTAACGTTTACATTAAACAGAAAAATGTAATCTGATCAGCGCTCTTTCTTTTTCACTGCAAAATGATGACATTGTTGTGTTTTTAATTGTATGTCTGAACTACACAAAAGTGTCAGTGACTGTGCATGCATGGTTGACTGTTCAGTGACAGCAATGCTACAGGAAATAACGGCCGCTGTCAGATCAGCAGCAGCACAGAAAGAAAGACTGCGCTGGATTGAAGGTGAGCTGTAAAATCTACTCTATTTACAGCAATTAAATCCATAGTGTGATTTTGTTGAGTTTCATAACAATACCACATTTTCCTTCACTTTTTGTTACTATATACTACTGGCAGTCCTATACATACTGCACCCCCTTTAGTTACTGACAGTCTTGATTTTAATTGGTTTTATTTAGGGATGCACCGATACCACTTTTTTAAGACAGCGTATGAGTACCGATACTTTTTTTTTTTTAATTCTTTATTTAGAGAATTATACATAACAAGAAATTCACGAAATCAAACGTAGAAAAAGACAGCCGTCTAGGGCTGGCCAAACTAACTACGGTCAGCCAGTCAGATAATGTAAGATGCAAGTAGTAACAGGTCAATAAGGGAATAATAATAAAAACAAAAAGCAAGAAGTCCCAACCTCAGTGAAGGAAGAAAACACAAAAGAAACACATAAGCATGTAGGACTATCAACGTAAATGCCATAAATTGTCCTGATAAATTATACTCAGAGCTTATCTATAGACCAGTGACACGTAAACAGAGGAAAAAAGCTGGGGGGTAAACAATATCGCTCAGGTCTCAGTCTGGCTGAAGTTCCGGAGGGTCCGGCGAGATGCCCGCCGCTTCAAGGTCGGACCAGGCGGTTTCAGGATCAGTGATGGTGTAGGGGACATTATTATGTGTCACCACCAATGCTCCCGCCAAGCCCCACCGATAACGGATCCCCCTCCGACGAAGAACCGCAGTCACCGGACGGAACCGCCTGCGAGCAAGCAGAGTCTGGAATGGAAGGTCGTGATACAAAGCCAACGTGGAGCCCTCAAATTTCACTGGATCTCTTGCGCCAGGAGCAGACCTAAGCTTGACCTTAAATGCTACGTCACGAAAGGCCACCACAACATCTCGGGGTGTCCCCTTCGAAAGCGCCGCAGGTTTCCGAACCCTGAATACCGATCCGATCACATCTGGCTTGTCAGGAGGGAGTCCCGCCATCCGAAGGGCCAAACGAGACACATAAGCTGGGAGTTCATCCGACGACAGCGTCCGGGATGCCTCTGACCCTGACGTTACGACGGCGGTGTCTTGTTTCCAGCATCTCCACAGAGCGGGACAAAAGCTTGACCTGGGATCTTAGACCAGCGACCTGTCCCAACAGGTGAGTATGTTCCGATTAGCACGGTAGAGGTCGTCGCCTGCACTGCTGTCACCTGCGCACGGATTGTTGCAACCTCCTCCCGAACCGCCGCCACTTCAGGTTTCCACACCCCCCGGATCTCCCGGAGTTCGTCCAGGATCCTCCGAAGGTCTCTTTTTGTAAGAGTAAGGTCATCATCCTCCTCCTGCCGACTTTCCTCAGGCTGTGTCATACGGGTTTCGAGGTGAGGTCGCTCTCGTTTGTTGCGGTTGGGCACCCGGTCTCAAAATGTCCTGTCGTAATGAAGCCACACTACTGCTGGCTGAAAGCTGGTGTTCCTCGGCCGAATCCCTGTCAGAGAGGCCACCAGCAGTAAGTGAGGCACTCAAAGACGCCGTCAGCGCTGCTTTTCGTTTCTTTTGCGCCCTTTTTTTTGCTGCTGCAGATAGTGGTTGGGAGTCTGGTGTCCGAGATTGTGGGGAGATCCAGGTCATCGCAGAGCTACCACCCGAGTGCCAGGGGTCCTCTTCATCTTCCGAAAAGTCATAGCCCGGGGGGAGGGAGGAGGAGATCGCATCTCCCTTCGAAGTGGACCCACCTCTCATGGAGTCCCGAATGTCCCTCTGTCTGGACCGCAGCTTCTCTGAGCGACCAGTGGGCATGTCACCAAAAGTGCAGGCACAAGGAAGAAGAGCGGTAAAAGGTCTCAGAAATCTCCTTCCAGGCTTCTAAAATGGCCGCTAGTACTAGGCCCCGATTGTGCCGTGGGGGTTAATCCGCTCCGGAGCGTCAATTTCGGGGGTAAGGCAAACTCAGAGTCCCCCAGTGCTCCCAGAGACCGTAGAGCGTTTCTCAAGTGTGAGCAAGCGGCGAGTACTGATACTTTTGTTCAAGTACTCACCGATACCTATTACCGATACTTTTTCTTAAAGGGACAGGACACATTTTTTCTAAAGCAATACGAAATAATGAATTATTTTTCCGTTGCTGAATAGTTATTAATAATAATTAATCACTATTCTATTCACTATTCAGCAAAGGGGAAAAAAATTCATTTTGTTTATTCATGCTGTATTCACAGCATGGTCAAAGATGATTGAATATTAATTTGCTATAATCACTGTTTATAATAACTGCCCCAGCACTCAGTTTTTTCCCCTATCAATTTATTTTCTTTTGCTTAGGGGGTGGGGGGAGAGAGGGGACAGACAGACTGAATATAAACTTCAGAGTCCTGCTGTCCCAGCACTCTGTTTTTCCCCCTATCAATTTATTTCCCTTCGTTGGGGGAAGGGACAGATAAACAATAAACTTTGCAGGCCTGATGCAGCGGTTCGGAGGCCTGTCCCGACACTCCGATAAATAAGTTGCTGGGCAAAATTAAATTGTCGGGACAGGCCTCTGAGTCCAAACCGCTGCATCAGGCCTCCAAAGTTTATAGTATGTCTGTCCCTTCCCTCTGCAAACTAACAAAAACAAGTTGCTGGGCAAAATAAATATTTTTTTTCGTTTGGGGGGGGGGGGAGACAGCCAGAACATACGCACCTGCTTCTAGTGAGACGTGCCACTCCTTTTATGACTAGGAGCCAGTCCCACGTGATGTGTCAGTCTCTCGCTGCGGTGATGCGCTGACTCGTGCGATGAACATGCACAGAGTGAGCGCCGGAGGCCAAGTTTGAAGCCACGGATGCCGCGATTCAAGCAGTTTCAAGCCCGGATGCCGCGATTGAAACGCCGCTGGAGCGGAAGTATCGGTAAAAGTATCGGGCGATTTTTGACGAGTACGAGTACTCATCAAAATGGTAGTATCGGCACCGATACCGATACTGGTATCGGTATCGTTGCATCCCTAGTTTTATTGCTAAGGAGCTTACTGTGACTTTTATTGCTCTGTGATACTCTTGCACGTTCTTTTTAGGCTGGGGTCAGACGAGCGTAGTGTTCACGTCCGTGATTGCGCCTAAAAGTACGTCCGTGATAGCATGAAAGAAAGTCCATTGGAGCCTGACACATGAAGTACGTCCGCACTGAACTGCGGACGCACAACGGCCGCGGCAAACGGACGCAGGTTAGGCAAGAACGTAATACTGCTAGAACGGACAGGCGGAGTGCGCTGCGTCCACAACGTCTGCATAGCTTTGTGTGTGAGTGATGGAGCATGGTCAGACGGACTGCATTTATACGTCCAGCATTTTTGACGGACAGAATGTTTTTCATTGTAATTTATTTTTCCCTCCTACATCCGTCAAAATAACTTCAGTGAAAAAACGGACTGTGTGACCACTACTGCGTCATCCGTACTGACCATGTCCGTACTGCACGGACGTACAGTCCGTAGAAATCACGCTCGTCTGACCCCAGCCTTAATCATAATGATTCACCCATGCTATTTACATGCTATTATTTACAATGACAGGTCAATAAATGGGGTCAAACCTATGCTGTGTTACTCTTATTTTTTTTTATTCAAATATATTTGTGTAACGGATGGAGGGAAATCACTACATCTCCTATAGTAAGCGATTGTTTAGACCAGTGGTTCACAACCGTGGTCCTCAAGTCCACCGAACAGGCTAGGTTTTAAGGATTGCCTTGGAGAAATGCAGACTGAATCCTGCAATCACTGAGCAGCAAATCCTATCACCTGTGTTGTGCTTCACATATCTGGAAAACTTGGCCTGTTGGGGGTACTTGAGGACTGTGGTTGGGAACCACTGATTTAGGCTAGGGTCAGACTGAGGCAGTGCGAACGCGCGTTCTGGCGCACATAATCACGGCCGCACTAGCAGCAGATGACGGGCAATGACAGCCAATATACGAAGTACGGTCGCACAAAAGTCCGCCGCGCGCACGCAAGTGGAAAATGAACGCATTTTTTCGAGAACGTTAAACCGCTGGTACTGACGTACAGAGTGCGCTGCGTCCGCATAGCAGCGTGTGTGCGTGATTAGGAGACGTCAGACGCTGCTAGTGTGCGGCCTACATAACGTTCAAACAGCCGGATTTCCCTAGACTTCTTTTCACCCCATCGTCATGAAATACGTCCAGAATTGCGCATCGTCTGACCACTTAAGCGTATTCCGTGAAAAAATGCGTGCGCACGCATCGACGTACATTTTGACGGTGGCCGCAGAAAATGCGCTCATCTGTCCCTAGCCTTAGACAAACTAAATGTAATGCCCATCATAGAACTCAATGAGAGTAATGTTGCCTTGCGTTCTTTTACTAAAGCGTTCAGTTGTCATATTTAAATGTAACTTGTATATTTATTTTTTTATAGGAAGACTGAAAATGTGCCATCTCCACATCCTGGAGAAGAGGTTTGACATGTTTGTTTTATTCCATTGGAGCTTCCTATGTGCTTTGAGTAAAGGCTGCTTAAAACCTTCTTTTTATCCTGCATTTAGATAAGTATTTCAGAGATCCTTAAAGACTTGGAGATAATTCTTGAGAAAGAATTGGGTGAGTAAACCGATATATATATTTTTTTTAAATTGGGCCTGATGAATGATGTTGCTATATGTATTGGTACACTTGAAAATGCACTTACCATATATTTTAACATTTTGTAGGACTAATTATATATTGACATTAATTGCACAAAATGGGCAACACTTGGACTTTCAATCAGGGTTACTGTGCATATGCCTGTTGTGCCTTTTTAGAATCAAGAACGGGAGCGAAATTGAAAGTATTACTAATGTGCTTAGATTAAAAAAAAAAAAAAAAAAAAATTACTTTGTTTAGGCTAGGGTCAAACGAGCGCAATATTAACGTGCGTTTAGCCGCACTTAATCGTGGCCGTGCTAGCAGCAAATGACGTCCAATGCCGGGCAGCATACGAAGAACGGCCACACGAAAGTGCGGTCGCGCAACGCAAGTGGCAAACGAACGCATTTTTTTGAGAACGTCAAACCGCTTGTACTGATGTACAGAGTGCGCTGCGTCTGCTAGCGGCGTGTGTGTGTGTGATTAGGAGAGGTCAGACGCTGCTAATGTCCGGCCAACATCACGTCCAGACGCAAAAAGTGTTTTATTGATGATCCATACAAAATCACAGACGAAAATGCGCATCGTATGACCGCTATCGCGTATTCCGTGAAAAAATACGTCCATTCGTTCGAACGCACTTTTTCACGGACAACGCGAAAATGCGTTAGTCTGACCCTAGCCTTAGTCGAACGTTTCATGCAATTGCATATGAAGGTCAAAAATACATTTATGTCCCTTCCTGACATGTTGTGAGTGAGGGCATCAAGGCTTGAACAAAAATTATTCAGAGCTGCTTTTTCTGGCTTTTATTCTATTAGGTAAACCAACCAATCCGAGGGTTCTATGCCAAGAGTGGGAACACTTTTCTCATCCTAAATTTATTTATTTATAAAGGATTTTACCAGGAAGGATACATTGAGATTTCTCTCGTTTTCCTTGGTTCAAGAACATTAAAATGTTAGTTGTTACAGAAATACAAAGGAATACAATGCAAGACATTAAAAAAACACAAATATACAGATTAACAGAAAATTAATATGTAGGACATAGTCATTATGTTACATGTTTACAGGTGCATTCCGTATTGAGGTATGTTAATAGGGAGCTCTGTCTTGAGTGACTTTAGACTGGGGGAAGATTTGACGGCATCTGGGAGGTTATTCCATAACTGTGGTGCTCTATAGGAGAATGAGGACCGAGCCACTGTCTTTCTGTATTGTGGTATAGCAAGTAAGGTGCTGGTCCTGGATCGGAGGTTATAGGATGAGGGAACTGCTGGAGGAAGCAGTCTATTCAGATAGGGTGGCAGCTTCCCAGAAAAGCTCTTTAACACCAGGTTGGAAAGGTGAAGGGTGCGTTTAGACACCAGCGATGGCCAATTTAGCTCTTTTATCATGTCACAATGATGGGTCATGTAGTTGCATTGTAGCGCAAAGCGGCAGAATGAGTTATACAATGTAGTAAGTTTCTGAAGGTGTGTTTGCGGGGCTGCTGCATACACTACATCTCCATAACCAATAGCCGGTATAAGCATTTGTTGTACAATTTGCTTTCTTACCGTGGGGCTCAGGCAGGATTTGTTTCTGTACAGGGCACCTAGCTTGGGGTAAAGTTTAGATGAGTTTTTTAATGTGGGGGCCAAAGGATAGATTTGGGTCCAACCACATACCTAGATAATTGAGAGAAGTGACTGTGGTCAGTGTGCCATTTGAATTTGTCCCAAAACATAGATGGGGATTTTGAAATTTATGTAGTTTAGGTGCTGTTCCAAAGAGCATCGTTAGTTTTGTCAGTATTTAAAAAAAGTTTGTTGTGTTTGATCCACTTTTCTACCTCTGTGAATTGTTCTTGCAGCACGGCCTCCAGCTCCAGGAGATTTGGTTTGCTGGTATAGATTACGGTGTCGTCTGCGTACATGTGTACAGTTGAGGCTTTGCAGATGTTAGGCAGATCATTTATGAATATTGTAAATAGCAGGGGGCCGAGTATTGAGCCTTGGGGTACACCACAAGTCACTGGGAGGGGGAGTGAGGAGCTGACAGAAATGGACACATATTGCGATAGGTCAGATACATATGATCGAAACCAGGTTAGTGTGTGATCACCAATACCAGAGTTTTAAAGTTTTTAACAAGATGCCATGGTCTACTGTGTCAAAGGCCTTGGCAAAATCAAGGAAGATGGCTCCAGTTAGGCTTCCTTGTTCCATCCCAGCTTGGATATCATTGCAGACTTTTAGAAGGACGGTTGTAGTTGAGTGATTTGGACGAAAGCCTGATTGATCTGGGGTTAAGTAGTTCCAATATTGATAATAATCACGTAATTGTGTGTAGATGCATTTTTTTCCAAAATTTTTGACATTACAGGGAGCAATGATATTGGACGGTAGTTGGATACCAAAGTACTGTCACCACTTTTATGGACCCTCTCGCAGTCTTCCAGAGTTTGGGTATGTATCCAGTTGCCAGTGATTCATTGATTAGGGTTGCGACAGGATTTGCAATTGCCGGCGCACTGATTTTCAGCAGCATTGCTGGTATTTGATCAGGTCCAGACTGGTATTTCATTTTTTGGTTACGGAGGAGTTTAGTAACGACACTGACAGGCACTGGTCTAAAACTGAATTCCTGTCTGATACAGGGACTTGGCACAGTTGGAGGGGCCTGACCTGCATGCGGCCTTTCTGATTGCATGTTATTTCCTAGCTTGGCAATCAAAGTGGTGGCACATCAAACAAAATAATCATATAAAGGCATTTGCTACATCTAGGGGGTGTTGCAGGGTTCGGTTGTTTACTTTGACAGCAGCTGGCTGAGAGTGGACGGCATGGAACATCCATAAATGAAAAACTGGATAATTTTCTGAGTTTGTTGTTTTGTTTTTTGCTTTTCCTTGTGTGGAAAAAAATATTTGGCAAATTTTATAGACCGTATCAGCTATGATAGACCATATCAACTAGGTTTTAAAGGAACACATATAATTTATTCATGCTGATGGGCAATGCATGATAAATGCCACTCCGCATCATGTAGAATCCATACACTGCAGGTAAGAAATGAAAAAGGAATTCCAGGTGATATGCCTTGATTTCATTCCTGCAGCATATGAATTATACACGATGCAGGGCAGCACTTTTCCCTGTGATCAATCAGAAATGATGGGGCCAGTTACTGAACCTCACGATGTGCACTTCCTCAACCTCTAACAGCTTTTTACCCCTTCCAAAACAAATTATATAACACCGTTCCGCAGCAATAAAACTCCAAGTAATGTGTGTGTGTGTGCGCGTATCACAGAGCTTTACAACAATAAAACTCCCAGAAATGTGCTGTTTGTATGATGGCCTTTTAGGCTTGGCCCTCCCGATCAGCTAGAGCAGTGGTTCCCAACCGCGGTCCTCAAGTACCCCAAACAGGCCAGGTTTTGAGGATCACCTTTGGGGAAATGCAGACTGAATTCTGCAATCGCTGAGCAGCAAATCATATCACCTGTGCTGTGCTTTGGTTATCTAGCAAACCAGACCTGTTGGGGTACTTGAGGACCGTGGTTTGGAACCACTGAGCTAGAGGGTCATGTTTGCTATCATTGGAAAGGTCAAATCCTGACCTTTTACAATGATCCCAAATATGAACATGTTTGTGTAAAAATAAATACATTTTTTATTTTTTTATATTTAATTGGGACTTCAGCTGGCATCTAAAAATTATGAGCATAACACTGTCAGAATGAGCTCAGCACACAGATTTGAAATGGCTCAGCAGCGAAGGGGTTAAAAAGCAAAAACATGTAAAAATTGGGTATTTCTAATCTCAGGACAAAATTTCAAAACTGTGTAGCCGGGGTCTTTTTTGGTGGTTGTAGATTTTGGGGATTAAATTTCAAAACCAATTTTTTTTTTTTTTTTTTTTTTGTATACGATCTGATGGAAATAATGGTATTTTTTAGAAAGTCCATTCAATGGCGGGGAAAACCAATATATATAATATGTGTGGGTTACATAAACGAGTAAGAGAAAAATTTTACCTAAACCCAAACAGCGCAGAAACGTAAAAACAGCAGTAGACCCTTTCAGACGGATTTTCGTAAAAACCACCTGGTCACTATGGAGTTAAATCTAAAGGCCCTCAAGTTTTGTGGGGGGTTTTTTGTGTGAAATAAAATAAAAATTCCACAACTTAACTCAAAGGATGGGAATTTAGTTCACAAAGTATGGCCATATTTTAAACCTGTTACATTGTGGGTATCCCATCGATGACCGGTCCTAACCTAAACCCTAGTATGTACACAGGCACACTTCTTAAATTTACCTGTATTATTCGGCCCACTCTCACTAGCTTAAGATTAAGGTTGTTATTTATATATAATTATTATTAATTTCTTTGTTATTTCGCCTGGGAACGCTGTTTTCCCACTAATTTTTCAAAGAGAACTTTGCTCACATTTGGCTTCCATAATGGAAAGATGCTATTCCGATGAAATAATATAAAAATTAGCACGTTGTCCACAGGCAAGAGGTTAAATACAGCTGAGCTTTCAAGCTAGTATGTGAAAGATGTGGTCAGCGCGACGTCGCATTCCCGTGGGTCACCGTAGATCTGACTACTTCTGCCACAGGTTGGCATTTTGGATGTCAGCCCTGCCTCCTGGGACGTCGGGAGCTTGCCCATGCGCCATATCAGAAATGGGACCCCCCCTCCCCCCTGCCAGGGATAGGGATTCCCTACTGATGAGATGCAGGTTCATTTGGACCCCTGCATCTTTTGAAACGTAGAAGAATCCGGGTAAAGTGAGGTATGATAGGCTAGAGTATGGCCTTTGCAATAATTCCAAATATGACCAGGTTCTTTTTAATAATCTATGATAAAAGTACATTTTATTTTCTAACCCCGCACTGATGTTCTATTCTCCGTTTGTAAAGTATGTAATGCTTCACTCATTCACCTTCTCATTTCCAATGATTCCATCAAGTGTGGTGGCGATGACACCGTGCATTGTTTCGCATTGTTTAATTGAAAACCGAAACCACAGCTCCCGTACTGGGATTGCCAGAGGTACTTTGAAACCCTGTAGCTCTTCTTTTTATACCACACAAGGTGGTGAGGTGAGGTGTCATTGGAAACGTCAGAGTCTGGCCTTTCCAGTGATCTTATATATAACCATGTAACATGTAAAAATAAAAAGAATGGAAGAAAAGTACCGGCTTGATGGAGTGGAGGTAACATCACTGCTCTGCGAGGGGAGAGAGACTGTGGATACACCGGTTTGATCCCAGCAAGAGCACCTCTCCAGTAAGTGTCCTTGGGCAAGACACCTAACGGTACATAGTTGCCACCCAGGACATACTTGAAAATTAGGGAAATCTCAGTATTTTACCAGGAAGGATACATTTTCTCAAAAAAAAAAAAAAGCAAAATGTACTCCCCCCTTCTGTTCTAAGGCGGTAGCATTATGTGCTTTTACTTCTAAAGCAAACAATGGTGCTGCACTAACTCCCCTTCTCAGTTCCCACACCAGGGTCAAATGCAGAGGTGATGCCACAATGCATTATTACACATTGGTTCATCTAATACACAAGCCACTGCAAGGAGAGCAGGGGAACTTTGGACCCCTGGTTCTCCATTATTTACACCACACAAGGTCAATTTTTTTTTTCTTCGTTCTTATTCATACGCATTGGCATTGTCCATTTGTCACATATAAAATGAGCAATGCCACAGCCATTATTCACCTTCTCATTTCCCACGCCGGGTGCAGTTTCAGTGTGTTATATGCATATAGTCATTACTCCTAAAATGCATTGTAGCAGAATACAAGTGAAAAAATTGCCTTTTATTTTTATTTTGACCCAAAGAAGGTGGCATCCAAACATTTGTGTTTTATAAAAATATGGAAACCATTTTGCACTCTGCAAAGGATTGAAATCTGAAGGGGAATATTACCCCTTTTTTTTTTCTACTGCTAGGGGAAAATTTGATACATAATCTGTAAAGGGTCCTATAGAAAAAACATGACTTCAAATTGCATTTTAAAACCTGATGAGCGCACAACGGTCAAAATGAGCTCAGCACACACTGGTGAAATGGTTAAGCAGTGAAGGGGTTTAAGGTTGTTTCAAGAGCGTGGGTAGATGTGCTGCAGCTGCTACAGCCTTTAATATTTTATGACCGGACTCCTGAATAGACAGAGATCAGGGTGTAAAAGTAAAAAACCACGTAGCGCCAGTATATTGGTATACGCGATTAAACACCATACATGTCCATCAACATACATGTCCATCAACTTCTCTTCTAGAATTGGCCCCTTTTTGTAGTTGTTGATATTTGTTCAGCGATACTACAAGAGAAAACCAAGACCAAATTAGTACTTGGGTACCGAAGTTGGAAACCACTGATTTTAAAGCAATGCGGTTTCCATGCCCTGATGGATTATTATACTTCCACTGTACCAGTTGCACTTTTGCTGCATTTTAAAGTTGCAAGGGGCACACTGTGTAAATGAGGAATAGTATAATGCATACACTTCTTGGCTTTGTTTTGAGCCTTAGTGATTCTGTTTTTGGCATTATCTAAATAAGGCTAATATGGTAGCTGTTTACACAAAATTATTTGATTCTATGTTAATCGTACTGTTTAAACCGGTATCCAATATACTTTGAGTGTTTTTTAGGGGTTTTGTTCAGATGATCAGTGGGTACTAGCGATAAAACCGCAAATTCTGGTAGTCTGTCAAATTGGTTTCAAAGAAACTTCAGTTTTAAAGCGGCCAATGGTCAAATAGTATATCAACTCTGTTGACCAGAATGTAAGCCCATTCAAAACTGCATCAATGTTTGAGCGTTCATATGCAGCAGAAGCTCAGCACAGCTACTGCTTACAAATCACCCCCGAACTATAAAAATGCTTCTGAATCTGGCACTAAATGAAAACATTCTTATTTTGTTTTGAGGCCTGGAAATGTTTTGGAGCATATTTTTTCTTTTCACTGTGTCAAGTTCAAGACTAAATCTTATGTTTTCAATTATTCGCTTCAGTGCATAGGTTTCTAAATGAGATTTTAGATGCATCTTGTGTGTAAAGTTGATTACATTGAATGTTCTGGAAAGAAACAATGACAATGCTATTTCATCAGTGACAAATAATGGTTTAGTGTCGAAATTTTAAGCAAAGATTAGATTTTCTCTGCATGTACTTTATACAAACAATTTATCTTGGTTATTGGATATCTATGTGTGAATTTGTATTTTCAGAAATCGCAATACAGGTGAGAATACTTTATATTAACTTGAGGGTCTATTCCGAGAACTGAAATTATGCGCAATGTGGGTGCTTTGATTTTTGCCATACTTCAGTAATTCCATTTCGCCAAAAATGCGGTGAAATCACCAGTGAATGGTTTCCATATTTTGCTGAAATTGGAGTCACCAAAGCACTTATCGAATGGCGGCGAAAACCACAGAATTGGCCTCAACGAATTCCACCGAACTGTAAAAAAAACAACAAATGGAACTCTCCTATTCTTCTAAAGTAGGTGTTTAACCCCATAAGGAGCACTGATGTACATCCTGGAGAAAATTCCCCTTAAAGACAAAGGACGTACTTTGTATGTCAAGGTTCTTTAACCCCCCCCCCATAGACTCTCCTCTTTGGCTGGGGTCCCACATCAGTTTGACTTCCTTGAAGGCCAGCCTGACTATTTTAAGGGCCCCAGCCATCACAATGACATCATTTTCAGGTCCCCCCTGCAACCTGAAAAGGGAAAGGGTCCTTTGGACCCCTCTCCCTCCCTAACGGTGGCACTTAGAAAACCAAGAAAGGCACCACTGGAGAGGGAAGAGTCTGCCCTTCTCGAGCGGTGCTTCACTTTAACCCCTTAGTATTTTTTTTTGAGGAAGGATACATTGAGATTTCTCTCGTTTTCAAGTATGTCCTGGGTGGCAAGTATGTACGGTTAGGTGTCTTGCCCAAGGACCCTTACTGGAGAGGTGCTCTTGCTGGGATCGATCCCATGTCTCCACAGGCTCTCTCCACGCAGAGCAGTGATGTTACCTCTACTCCACCCAGCCGGTACTGGGTAGTTGCCGAATCCTGATTCAGCGCTGGATCGCAACTCTTTCCCTGATGTGGCTGACATCTTGGATGTCAGTCAAGCCTCTGGGGTCACCTCACACCCACTGATGTTGTGGCCATATGTGTGATGTAACTTGGCCAGTTAACCCCCTAGCTGCCATGTGGGGCTAGGGTCATTTGGGCCCGCATATCCCCCGATCTATAGCCATTAGTGGGTCATTGGAAACTCCTAATCATGGCCTTTCCAATGATGCTAAACATGACAATGTTTGGTGTAAAAAGAATTAAAATTAAAAATTGGGTTTAAAAGCAAAAAATTGTATATAATAAAATAGGATTTCAAACCTGTTTAAACATAATGAGAAAAACCAGTCAAAATGAACTCTGCACACACGTCATTCCATTACACTCCCCTGTGAATCTGGGCTGGCTGGGCTGAGCTGGGCTGGCTGCGTCCTGGGGGGAGAGTCACCGCTCTCCTCAGCAACTCCTCATGCTTCTGAATAGTGGAGCGCTGGGAGGAAGTGACGTTATGTGATCACTTCCTCCCAGTGCCGCAGAGTCCTGTGACGGCAGCGAGGACCTAATTTAATTGGAGGAAGCCGAAGGCTGCCTTGCCGGGTGGCTGGTTATGTCGGTCAGCCAGCCAGCTGGCTGGCAAGGGAGGCAGTGGCCGACCGGCCCCTAATGGCCAGTCCGGGCCTGGCAAGGAGAGACTGTGTGCGGAATGCAGCAAGTTCTGTGTTTTGGAGCCAAGCCTGTCAACAGGACCAGGTTCTGTGGATGGACTGTAACTCTTCCTTTGGAGGAAATGGACCCAGCTCAGAGGACAATCACTAAGCACCCAGTAAGGCTCAGTGGAGTGGATTTTTATTTGTTTATATCAATTAGATTATTTTTTTTTGGCTGGATGCCTGCAACCTTTTCCTTTTTTGTCAATTGATTGCTGTCTGGAATTAAAGCTGCCATTTTTTTTTTTTTGGTTAAAGAGACTGCGAGTTTTCCTCTACATTGAGGTGTGTGTGTGTGTGTGTGTCCATGCCTAGTTATAAATTCGGCCCTGGTGGTGCCAGGTGCGTCGTTTCAGTGTCCACATGTGCTAAGATGGCAGCTGCTTGGTGGACACCAGGGTAGCCCCTTTTATGCTGTAATGAATCTGACTTTCAGTACAGGTGCAACTAGGAGTTGGAGGGAAAGTATACTAGGGGCATGACATGCACATAACTCTCATAACATACTCAGCCCCATAAATCTCTTTGAAATACAGGACATGCACATAATAACATTTGTTGCAGACATACAGTTAGGTCCATCTATATTTGGACACGGGCACAATTTTCATACTTTTGGCTCTGTATGCCACCAGAATAAAATTAAAATGAAACAATCCATATGAATTTGAAGTACAGACTTTCCGCTTTAATTCAAGAGGTTGAACATGCATATCAAGTACAAATTGAACTGCAACTATTTTTATACACAGGAGCTCAAATGTAATTGGACAAATGAATATATAATCAGAACTAAAATGTTCATTTTTAATATTTTGCTTACAATCCTTTACTGGCAAAGACGGCTTGAAGTCTTGAACCCATGGACATTACTAAAGCCTTGGTATTTATATATAATCTAAGCAAGTGGGTTATACTCTAATTATTTGAACTCCATTTTTATTGTATGTAATTTTTAGTAATGCATCTTCTTGCTAATCAAAGCCTGAAGTAAATTTAGACCTATTTTGATGTGTAACTCTCACTATTTGGATTTGCATATAGGCTTATAGCTAATCCCTACTACTGCAACATCCATTTGTGAAGTTAGTAGCGTGAAATTACTGAAATATTGCAATGCCATATATTTTCTGCTCCAGTTAACAAATTATCTGTAGATCATGCAGAGAGCACAACTCTGTATAAAGATGAAGTTCAGAAGAGTTATCTTAACATGAAATTAGATGCTAAACCCAGACTGCACATTTTAAATCAAGTAAAGATTGACAGAGAAAACGAGTCGTTCCGTGCAGTTCCATAAATGGCAGAAAGATTTTTTTCATTATTTTAATCAAAAGTATTCTTAAGTTTTATTTACTGAGTCATTAATACAATGTTTGCTTAAATCCTACTACAATGTAGCTTTTGATATTTACTATTTGTTTGAGGTCTTTCATAGTTTTTGTTTAGGAATGCACGCCTATAAAGAAAGAGCTCTTGGGTAGTATAAAATGATAATGGCAAAGGAAGACGGGAGTTGGAACAAATGGGTGATGTGTAATGAAGTCACTGTAGTATCTCATAGGTCCCCCTCTGGGATTTTATGTACAGACTTGTGGATGATGGAATAGTGCAGGGGTCAGCAACTTTGGCCCTCCAGATGTTTTGCAACTACATGTTCCATGATGCTCGGGTACTCATTAGACGGAGTCTCGTGGGAATTGTAGGTCCAAAAAATCTAGAAAGCAAAAGGTTGCTGATCCCCCTGGAGTAGTGGAAGACCTCAATCTGCGGACAGATTAGAAATCATAAACTGCTTTTCCCCCAGCAAATAGTTTTTTGTTTTGAATCGTTTGTTCGTTATCAAGACTTTGGGGTAATATTGTTGGTTACTGGGTTTGGAATCTTTATGGCACGCGCCGAGAAGGAATCCATTTATGATACAGTCCAGATAATATTACTAAGCAAAATGCAAGTACTGGATGCAGGTGTAAATTGGTAGAAGGTACAGGTGTAGGCAGGCTGATACAGACCAGAACCGGTGTAGGTACTGGTGGGCTGGTGCCAGATGCAAGGAGGGCCCAGGCAGAGGCAGAATCTGTAATACAAGCTAGGTGTCATGTTCATGGTGTAGGTAGGGCCCATATTTGGGGCCCAAAGCCATCAAGAGACCGGTTTTGTTGAAAGTAAAACAGGTGGCTTTATTTACAAGAGTCAGGTTTAACCTCACAGATCAGAATGGACGGTACCCGGACCCCCATACACCTTTTTATGGCAAATATCTAGCATATATGCCCTCTTGGAGGGCACTCTAAAAATTGAACTTTGAGTCCCATTGACTTGTATTGAGTTCATGTTCGAATTCGAACTTTTGAAAAGTTCGAATGCGAACTGAACTCGGGGGTGTTCGCCTCATCCCTAGCCACAACCCCCTAAACAGGAAATCCATTTCATATACAGGGATGACGAGCTGGAGACCTCAGTCTCACCTGATTATGACATTGGTGATTTTTACGGTTTGAAATTAAATTGTCGCAACAACAGTGCACATTGGCTGTGCAGAGATAGATAATTCAATAATGGCAAGGGAAGGGTCTTCAAACAATGCTGGGCAATGGTACCACTGTGATTCTTCTGTAATAGAACTATAGCTATTCTCCATTTAAGCACTGTTTCACAATTGGTTCAAACACTGAATATACTTGGATGTTAAAGTGGCAATTTCCATTCAACTCGCAAACTAATGGTGAAAGGAGCAATAAAAATGCCAGACTTTGAAAAGCCGGTGGGAACAAGGGTGGAATCTTACAATAAATGTCTTCGATAGAAACGATGGTGTAAACACTGTGAAAAGTACAATAAGCTATGGTGGCAGTGTCAAAGTGTGTAAAGAAAAAAAAAATACTGCATATGTTTGTAAATGTTATCGAATAACCTCTTTATCTGCTTCCATAACAGACTTTTTTAATAATTTAACTAACAAAAATTTGAGGACATGTTTTGCATTGAAATACAAAGGCCCATAATATTTAATAAAAGATTGGGTTTCTCCCTGGAGAGAAGCAGAATTGTGAGCTCTCATTCCAGACACCCTATATTACTGTAAATAGGTTACAAGGAGCAGCCCCGACTCTCAATGTAACAAAAAAGCTAATCAAAATTTACTGCCACCTTACAAGAGCTAGGGAGAGGACATAATACAGGGAGAGCTCTGGGATTGACCTAGAAACACAGGTTCTTATCTGCTGACTTTCTTTTTTTTTTTCTTTTTTTTCAACCCATCTAGTCAGCCCAATTATATGGCTACTTAACCTGGATTTATCTTAAGCCTATCCCATGCCTGCTTAAATTCAATCACTGTTTTAGAATCTACCATTTCTATTGGAAGGCTGTTCCATGTATCCACCACCCTCTCAGTAAAATAATACTTCCTGATGTTACTTTTAAAACTTTGCCCCTTTAATCGAAGACCATGTCCTCCTGTTTTGCTACTTTGTTTCCTTTTTTAAATCTACTCCCTTCCTCTACCTTGTTGATTCCCTTTTACATATTTAAATGTTTCCATTCATCTCCTCTGTCTTTTTTTTTTTTTTCTTTTCTTCCAAGCTTTACATGTTAAGATCGGGTGCCGGACAAAATCCCTTGGACTTGGTATGTCCGGCACTTGTTCTGTCTGGAAGTTGGCCGTCAGGATTCTGGCATTAGGGAACCTGGTTGTAGGGATTTCGATCCAAACCCGTTAAGATCATTAAGCCTTTTCTGGTAACTTTTCTCCTTCAAGCCGTACACCATTTTAGTAGGACTTCTCTGAACTCTGTATCTATATTCTTCTGGAGATACGGTCTCCAGTACGGCAAACAATACTCAATTGTTACTGTACAGGGATATGATTTAGGTGGTTACAAATGCTGAATATCACTAATTACTATACAATGTTATTGTAACTTCTATATGCGGGCATTATACCAGGTGTTATGTTGTATCTTGCATTGCAAATTCTCGTGCTTGCTACCAATAACCGTTAGCTGAGCATTTTCTTTTAATTTCCTCAGTTTCTGACTGTATGCTAAAAATGTAGACACTGTGTGAAATTGTGTGATCTGCGGTTTATAACCGTTCATCATTTTTCTGTAAAGGATCAGTAAATATATATAAATTAAAAACCTAACAATCTTGTGCAAAATTGGAATTTTACACTTCTTTCAACTGTTAACTATGGGTTTTGCAATCACATTCTCCACCTTTTTTTGGAGATCGACATGGTGTGTCACAGATTTAGAAATGTTCTGCATTACGCTAGCGCAGAAAAATCATATACGGCTCAAACGGCGCACTTGCATAGATTTTCAGTGCATATTATTTCCTGACGTGTGTACGGTGCATGGAGTAATGCTCCTAACACCTAACCCTGTCCAACAGGTTCTGCTTAATTTTTTTCTAGGCAACCGCTTCTGCTTGTTGAGCCTTACACTAACCCTAAAACTAGTAAATATCCTAACCCTGATTAAAAGTCCTACAATTAAAATGGGCGTATTTTCACACCATCCTCGCATCACAAAACTGACATGAGTTGGCTGAGCCAAAAAGATCAGATCAAAATTTACCTCTTAAATTGATAAATTTTTCTAATTTCCTTATTTGTAACTTAAATAATTCATGCTGTAACACACTTTGATCTTTGACATTGAAAGGATAGGTCTGTGCATTTTCTGTTTGAACAATAAATTGATTATTCAAGTGTCAAAAAAAAAATATCTATCCGCTTTATAAAAGATTAATGGCAGCTTTTAATAACCCTAACCTTTTACCCTTATGTCATTTCAGAGGTTAATTTCTCATTTTGTATCGCATATATCTAATAAAATATTTTTGGATTTTCACTCCATAAATATATAGTAACATATCTGTTTACTCTTTTTCCTTGCCCACCAAGACAAATCATTGCTTTGTCTGTTTTTGTTTCCTTGGATATATTGTTTTTGCTTTTAAATACTACTTTTCTGTCTTCTGTTTAGAAAGCAACGATAGCCGTTCAGACACTGCAAATATAAGTGGTTTTGGTCCAGAGAATGGGATGCTTGACAAGATGCCGCCTGTGGATTATAATAAACATCACTTCTGGCACTATTCAGGTATGAACGTGAATAGAAAAAAGTCTTACCACATTCATTTTCAACAAATTGTTCAAGTAGATAACAAAGCTCTGTTTTCAAGCTTAGACTGCCTTAAACACTTAATCCAATATACCTTTTCAAATTTTGTTTTGAAAGGTTTATCAATCAGTTTCCAATTTTTTTTTCTGGAAAATGGAACATGTCACGTTAAAATTTACCAATGTTTAATCCTTTGACTTGATACAACATATGAAGTAGTTCACATACTTGAAGCACATATTTTTCCCTTTTTTCAAAAAAGCAAATCTATAACATTCAGAAATCCACTTCATGAGTCTGGCTGTTCCTTTTACGATTTGGCAAATTGATTTAAACTAGTGTTTCAAAAGCTGCATAAACATGTACTCCTCGTTGAGTGTTTTTTGAAATGCAGGTTGAACAGTATTGGCCAGTCATGTAATCATAGTCCTGCTGCTTTAACTAGGCCATTCAACGGTGTTACAAGCACTCTTTGGATGATGTAACATCCAGGCTCGGATTTATTGAGCAAAGTAGGAAGGTGGCCCATCACAGGGGTGCAAGTTGCTCTGCGGGGGTGGGGATTGTGTTCCAAAGCCATGGTTGTCGGGTATAAAATGAGCAATACCACTGCCATTACTCACATTCTCATTTCCCATGCAGGGAGCAAGTTCAATGTTTTATTTTTGAGTAATCTAACCATATGCTTAAAACACAAGCAAAATATAGATTTTTTTTTTTTCCAGTTTATAATTATGTAATGGTTTAGAAAAATGCAGTGAAAGGTTCCCATTTCTGATCTATTTTATTCTTATTCAACAAGAGTAAGCCATAGAATATATTGCTACAAAGGTTTGGAGGATAAGATGTGGAAAAAAAAATACATGTTATATAAAAATTTCCATTCAGATTTGAAATTATATTTTTTTTTGTTACAGCATTTTGATGAAACCTGCCGAACACACAAATTAATAATGGTATCAATAATAATGGTATTTTTTTTTTCTTATCTTGAGCCAACTGAAAAAAAGACCTAGAACTTACCATGTTTTAGTATAGGACCCAGACATCAAAACACGTTTAAACATGAGCACAAAATGGTCAAAATAAGCTCTGAACACAAGGGTGAGATGGCTAAGGCTAGGGTCAGACGAAAGCATTTTTCCCCGCGAATGTGAAAAAGTGCGTCCGAACGCATTGACGTATTTTTTCACGGAATGCGCAAAAACGGTCAGACGACGCGCATTTTCGGGCGTGATTTTGTACGGATCGTCAATAAAACTCTTTTTGCATCTGGACGTTATGTAGGCTGGACATTAGCAGCGTCTGACATCTCCTAATCACGCAAACATGCCGCTATGCTGCAGCTGCGCACTCTGTACCTCAGTACTAGCGGTTCAGCGTTCTCAGAAAAATGCGTTCATTTTCCACTTGCGTTGCACGGTCAGACTTTTGTGCGGCCGTACATCGTATATTGGCCGTCATTGCCCGTCATCTGCTGCTAGTGCGGCCGTAATTATGTGCGCCAGAACGCATGTTAAAAGTGCGCTGGTCTGACCCCAGCCTAAGCACTGAAGGTGTTATGGAAAAATATTTTTTTTCTCATGTGTAAACTTCTATGTTTTATTAATGAAAAGAAAACCATCTCCTGTGGTGGGTAACTTTCGCCATAAAACTGAAAGCTTTGTACTAAATTTGAACAATTTTTACGCTTTCTTTTGCATATATATATTATAATATTATATTTTAGATTTTATATTTTTATTGTAGCCCATGAAAAATTGGCTGGGGGGGAGCCTGACATTTTAATTGGTAAAAAAAAAGGTGCTTTTGACTTATTGAATTTTGAATGTTTACAGCTGGAATGGAGCATCATTTTCCATTGCTAGGGTTGGGTTACTTTCTGTGCTTGTTTTTAGGGTTAACCTGAGCTCTAACATTCTGGTTTATTTTTGTTTTTCTTTTAAACGGGTCAGTCCTTGGAGGCTGGCGCGGCTCCGGCGTCCCTCCCTGCGGCCTCGGTGTCTGCGTCTTCCCCGCAGCCCTTCCTCGCGCCCTATGCGCGCGTGCCGCCAGTCTCCTCAGCTTTAAGCTACTGCCGGCGGCACGCCGCGTGTGACGTCATCACGCCTCCACCATGGGTCTCCCTGCACCATGTGACCCTGATGGCCAATCAGATTGCAGGGCACGATATTTAAAAGTGCTTTTTGCCTTAGAGGCAATGCATTAGAGGCTTTTGGGAAATTTAAAAGCAGCATTTTCCACCGCACCCATCCTTCATCACCCTGATCCAACTAGACCCTTCGTATTCGAAGTGGACGCCTCAGAGACTGGGGTGGGAGCTGTGTTGTCCCAACGTCCAGCCGACGACAAACCCATGCAACCTTGCGGTTTCTTCTCTAGAAAATTGTCACTCACCTAGACCCGCTATCATACTTGCCCTAAAGGAATGGCATCACCTCTTAGAGGGTTCCAATTGTCCGTTCTCTGTACTCACAGACCATAAGAATTTGGCCTACCTGTCCGAAGCCAAGAGATTGAACCCCAGACAAGCTCGGTGGGCTCTTTCTTACCCAATTTAATTTTGTCATTTCATACAGACCCAGGTCAAAAAATATTAAGGCTGATGCACTCTCCAGACAGCACGAGCCTCTATCTACTCAAATTCCGGTACCAGTTCCCATAGTACCCGAGGAGAAAATCCTAGCCTCTCTGAATACTCAGGAATAGATTCCATAGTGGTGAATCGATCTATCGAAACAACTATTTGTTTCTCCTGAAGAGGTTCTCACAGTCTTATGACTGTTTCGTGAATCTAGATTTGCTGGACATTTTGGAGTAGAGAAGACTCTAACGCTTATTAAAAGAAACCTTTGGTCTACGCTTGCTAAAGATGTAAAAGAGTATGTTACTACCTGTTCGGTTTGTACCCGTTCTAAGTCTTCCCGTCTTAGACCTACTGGTCTTCTCCAGCCTCTACCTGTTCCTGAACGTCCCTGGTCCCATTTAGCAATGGACTTTTTGGTGGAACTACCCCTTTCGTTTGGCCATACGTCATTTTTGTCGTTGTCGATCGTTTCTCCAAAATGGCACATTTTATTCCGTTAAAGAAACTTCCCTCTTCTAACGAGCTGGTACACATCTTTACTAAAGCGATATTTAGACTACATGGTGTTCCAAATGTTATTGTCTCAGATCGTGGTTCCCAATTTATATCTAAATTTTGGAGAGGCTTCTGTCAACAATTAGGTGTCAAACTTTCCTTTTCTTCCGCTTATCACCCACAGACGAACGGATTAGCCGAAAGAACAAATCAGACACTTGACTTATTTAAGATGTTTTATTTCTGATGCCCAGAATGATTGGGTCACTCTATTGCCATGGGTGGAGTTTGCATACAATAATGCCACGTCTCAGTCGACTAAATATTCCCCATTTGAAGTAGTCACTGGTATGCACCCCACTGTTTTCCCATCCTCGTTTGTGCCTCAGGATATACCAGCCTTAGAGGACCACCTCTGTGATCTGCGTTTGGTTTGGGAGAAGACCAAATCGAATCTTGAATCCGCTTCTTTTGCTCAGAAGCGTTCTGCTGGCCTCAGATGCAGACCTCCACCGGTTTATCATGTAGGGGACAAAGTGTGGCTCAGCACATGTCACATCAGGTTGAAGGTCCCTTCTATGAAATTTGCACCCCGGTTCATAGGACCTTATAAAATCCTTAGGGATATGAAGGGATGCAGGCAACTGCAGAGCGTACGAGACGGGATTGATACACCTAACACCTTTCATGTGTCCTTACTAAAACCCCTCCTGTGCAATCGTTTTACCCATCCCGACTCTCTCCCCCCTCCTCCTGTTTTGGTAGACGGGAACCCCGAATTTTAAGTTGAGTCCATTCTCAATTCCCGTCGTTCTCGGGGCAGGTTGCAGTATCTAGTTCATTGGAAGGGTTATAGTCCCGAAGGATCGTTCGTGGATCTCCCTTTACGACATTCGTTTGTTGTCCGTTTTTCATCGCCGTTTTCCTGCCAAGCCGGCTCCTACCCGCCCGGTGGGTGGGGGTGCTGTCAGTACTCGGAGGCTGGCGCAGCTCCGGCGTCCCTCCCTGCGGCCTCGGGGTCTGCCTCTTCCCCGCAGCCCTTCCTCGTGCCCTATACGCGCTTGCCGCCGGTCTTATCAGCTTTAAGCTACTGCCGGCGGCATGCCACGTGTGATGTCATCACGCCTCCACTGTGGGTCTCCCTGCACCATGTGACCCTGATGGCCAATCAGATTGCAGGGCGTGATATTTAAAAGTGCTTTTTGCCTTTTTCTCATTGCCCTTTTCGTGGTTTTGCGTGCCTAACCCTTAGTGCTTGTTTCTAATACCTCTAATTGATTTTCTGTGTATGACCTGGCTTTTGGATATTGACCTGTGTGTCTCTCTACTCCTTTTGACTCGGCTTTTGAAACTTGACTTAGTATTCTGTTGTATCCCTATGACTTTGGATTGTGTTAGACCCCTCTGGTACCTCGTACTATCTCTGGTTACCGCTTCATAATTTTCCATACTTACCTGTCTCCATACCAGCCGCTCTAAGGACTGGTTTCTGTCCTCCGTGCTTGTTGTCCCTGCCTTTTTATAGGTTCACCTCTCGCTATTGCGTAACTCAGCCACCTCAATGACTGGTATCGCACCTAGGTTTAGGGTTACCTATTGTTACGTACAGAACCGACCGTAGCACACTCTTGGACTACTTGCGCTCGCCTGACAAAACGCAACAGATGCTGCCCTTTCTTTTGATTATAACTTCAGTGTGAAACTTTTTTTTTTTTTTTTTTTTTTCAAATTTTTATTTTTATGTATAATTGCCCCCAACAAAATTAACGTATTTCCCCCAGTTCTGGCACTTTTTTTTTTTCTGGAGGTGCTCCAGATTGCTGTCCCTACCAGCTCCTGAAATGTAAAAGGTAACCTCATGGAATGGAGAAATATATTTTGTTGGCTACCACAGAAGTGTGTCTCCCAAAGAGGGACCTCTTCTCCATTTGTATTCCACAAATTTATTGTCCACATGATCTGGTCAGCTGCTACAGTAGTTGCCCTGCTTCTGGTTTCAATCTCACCTGCTGATAATGGGTCCTATTCCAATATTGCCTGTAATGGGGACCTGCTAAAGAGCTTGCTCTTAGCAACTGTCTGTTTCTGACTCTTTTGAGCTTGCATATGCAGGATATAGGAACTGTTAATACTCAAGGAGCAACAAATTCAGAACCACGAAGTTTGCAGCAAAATTAGAAAATCAGCTCCAGCCGTTAACGGCAGGGTCCCGAGCGGGTGCAACGGGACTGGTTCTTCATATTATATGTTTAAGATGTAGTAGTGGGATTCATAAGCCATCACCAGACTTCATCCATGGCTTTTTACAAAATATGCAGTGGGACTTTTTTCTGCATGGACCAAAGTAAACCTTAAAAAATAAAATAAAAAAAATAACAAGTTTGGAGAGGGGTACTAAAGAATGTAAAGCCACTTATGATACTATATGCCTTGTGTTGGAGATTTATTATGGGGGTGTCGCCATAGCATCCAAAATCTTAGTCTATATGCTTTTAGATTTGATGTTTGTAAATTTAAATAAACTGAGCTCTCTAAAGTAAATTACATTCTGGCTTTGCACTTTGTGATTGTAAGTCTATCCTCCACCCCTCACTTTAATTATGGGAGAGGGGTACCTATGCTGTTGCATGAAATGTCTTACAAAGTAATGAACAAAGTAAAGCAGGAACAGGGCCTCAAGCTTGTTCTCTTAGGGCATGTTTATTGGAGGTGCATTAAAAACAAGGTTTCAGTTCCTCCCAAGCCTTTCTCAAGTTTTGCTTTTTAATGTACCTTTAATAAACTTCAAAGAAGGGTAGAGTGCCAGACCAGTTCCTTTTTCTAATCTTGTACAGATACTACGGGAGGTGTCACTCCTGGATCATGTTGGCACCCATCCTTTTCTATTATTTTTTTTCCATAATTTTTTCCCTGTTGAGCTAAGCTGGGGAGAGTGCCGCTATATTTTATTTTTTGTATGTTTGATGTTTTGAAAACTAGTAACTGGGCAGTATACTGGGAGAACATGCTTTATGATCTCCATCTCTTTATTCTAAATTCAAAGAACTAGACCGTTTCCTTCCATATGCTGCAGTTTAAATCTAATTAAATGCATTTGTTGCAGCTACTTTGAACATACTATGGATTAATTTCCTACGTAAGTTTCATAATGCAAACTCCTGTTTCTGAAAACCTTACAGCTTTTTAACGATTTATCTGAATGAATTCTACATCTGTTGATTTCTTTTAAGCCTATCCCTCTAGTTCACCATTGGGCGTGCTATCTGTTTCAATTGTTATTCTCCTAAAGAAAGCGTCTCCTGAACATTACATTACACGTAAAAGCCATTTAGATCCCATATAAATCAAACGTGTACTCAAAGGGCAAATGGGCTCCAGGAGATGTTAACCACATGCGAAGTAATATCTAAACAATCCCTTTTGTTGTCTCAAATAATTACTCTTCGTTTTCTATTTGTATATCAAAAAACTAATTTGGAGCAGCTGGGTTAAAAAAAATTCAGATGGTGAATTATGTGCAGAAATTTAAATGAGATTTCATATACAGCAGCCTGATTGAAAAAGAGTTGGTTTTGGCCAGATGGGGCCCAGTGAAAGAAATGATTAGTCGTATGAAAAACTGTTTTATTACTTTGAAATGTTATACTGGCATTTTTCAGTTTGTTTTGTTTTCTGACACCTGTTGATGAATCTACAATTTAATACATTCATTAACAAATGGCATGAAAGGATGTTGGACGCAAGAAGTTAAAGCAAGCCGGAGCAATATGATCTACCCTTTCATCTCTTCATAACTTCAATCTGTTTATTCATTTTTTATATGTACCACATTCATTAAAATCAAAATATGCACATGCATAGTACCAGAAAATGGATTCATAAAATTGTAAGTAGTCATTATTTTCATATGGGTTATAATTACTGTGATTAACCGTTGATGCATCCATTTTCTTTCAGTTTTTAATTGTATTTTGTACATCCTCTTCGAATAATAAAGCACAAATGAGGGCTATACTGATCAACAAAGGACAGTGCTGGACTTAAACTGCTGTAGTCGAAAGTAAAGTGATAGTCAAAATATATTTGATTAACTTTTCATATTTTTAAATGAGATTTGCGGACTTGAGTGAAAGAGGTCAACTATGTTTAACTGTCACATTATACATGTGTATACAGGAAGTGTATCTCACAGAAGGAAGTACACCTCTCATTTTTAAATATTTTACATCTTTTCATGTGACAACACTGAAGAAATGACACTTTGCTGCATTGTAAAGTAGTGAGTGTACAGCTTGTATAACAGCGTAAATTTGCTGTCCCCTCAAAATAACTCCACACACAGCCATTAATGTCTAAACCGCTGGCAAAAAATTGAGTACACCCGAAAGTGAAAATGTCCAATTTGGGCCCAATGTGTCAATATTTTGTGTGGCCACCGTTATTTCATTATTTTTCACTGCCTTAACCCTCTTGGGCATGGAGTTCACCAGAGCTTCACAGGTTGTCACTGGAGTCCTCTTCCACTCCTTTATGATGACATCACAGAGCTGGTGGATGTTAGCGACCTTGCGCTCTTCCATCTTCCTTTTGAGGATGCCCCACAGATGCGCAATAGAGTTTAGGTCTGGAGACATGCTTGACCAGTCAATCACCTTTACCCTCAGCTTTTTTTAGCCAGGCATGGTCGTCTTGGAGTTGTGTTTGGGGTCATTATCATGTTGGAATACTGCCCTGAGGCCCAGTCTTCAAAGGTAGGGGATCATGCTCTGCTTCAGTATGTCACAGTACATGTTGGCATTCATAGTTTCCTCCATGAACTGTAGCTCCCCAGTGCTGGTAGCACGTATGCAGCCCCAGACCTTGACACTCCATGCTTGACTGTAGGCAAGACACACTTTTCTTTGTACTCTTTACCTGGTTGACACCACACACGCTCTGTACCAAGTAGGTTTATTTTGGTCTCCTCAGACCAGAAGACCTGGTTCCAGTAATCTATGTCCTTAGTCTGCTTGTCTTCAGCAAACGGCTTGCCGGCTTTCTAGTGCATCACCTTTAGCAGAGGTTTCCTCCTGGGACGACAGCCATTGTCAGGTCCTGGTCGCCCTTACCCTCTGGCACCCCCTTTGAAACCTGCTAGGATGAACTATACACATTCCTGGACTCTCTGATTTTGACATTCTAGCCCTGGAACCTCACCTGACCTTCATCCTCCCTGATGAGTCCTGCACTTAAGGAAGCTACGCCCTCTATCCCAAGCTTCCTCATTGAAGTTTGGCTCAGCTTAGTGCAGACAATCCCTCCTGATATCCTTGCCTGGAACCCCTCCTGCTCACTCTGACATTCTTGCTCACCCTCATCGGTATCCTCCTTTGCCCCCTGTTCCCCCTTGCTATTCTATACTTGATTTACTCGTGTACCAGACCCTTGCTAGACCCTGTCAATTCTATTACTTGATCCCATTTTACCTTAGCCTGTATTATATGTTATCTGTAATATCTGTGTTCCAGTGTATATTGTATATTCAGTGTCTCCACTTCTATTATCTGGTTTCTCTCTGTATATATGCTCGCCACCTTCTAGCATTCAGTCTCCTTTACCCTCTTTATCCTGCCTCCTAGCTCCTCCAATCTTGAGTTCTCCCATTCCCAGCCATCCTTCTGCTAGCTCTAAGCCCTTTCTGCCTGCATCTCCTCCTTTCTCCAATCTGTTCCCATCTTGTCCAGTCTCCTCCTGTTATTTAGTTCTCTTGTGTATTGTTGTACATTAGGTTCATTGTCTGCTCCTTTTAACCTCCCTGGCGGTGTTCCCGAGTGTGTCTCGGGGATAATTTCACCGCTGAGAGCGGTAACCCCCAAGACCCACTCGGGCTGCATACATTACCTCTCTGTGCGCTCCCTCGATGATCTCAGCAGTCTCCTCCAGCGATCGCAGCGTTTTACTTTCTGGATTCCTTCTCGCGAGGAGGAAACCAGGAAGTAATGAGGTCACGGTCGCCGGAGGAGGCAGCTGGGGACATCGAGGGAGCGCAGGGAGAGGTGATGTATCCAGCGGCATCCTGAGTGTTGCTCGGGGTTATCACTTACAACATAGAAATTTAACCCCGAGACACACTCGGGATGCCGCTAGGGGGGGCAAAAAAAACCTGCCCGCTTTCAGCAAAGAATTTGCTGAATAAATAGACCGCCAGGGAGGTTAATAAAATTCTGTGTTACCCCTCTATCTGCTTCTCTGCCTAGTCACTGCATATTGGGCTCACTGCTGCACTAGTTACAGTCAGAACCCTGACAGCCATGCAGACCAATTTGCAATTTGATGCAGTGTGCGGCATATGATCTGAGCACTGACAGGCTGACACCCCCCCCCCCCCGGGTCTTGGCAATCTTCTTAAAGCCCAGGCCATCTTTATGTAGAGCAACGTTTCTTTTTTTTTCAGATCCTCCGAGTTCTTTGCCATGAGGTGCCATGATGAACTTCCAGTGACCAGCATGAGAGCGATAACACCAAATTTAACACACCTGCTCCCCGTTCACACCTGAGACCTTGTAACACTAACGAGTCACATGACAATGGGGAGGGAAAATATCTAATTGGGCCCAATTTGGACATTTTCACTTAGGGGGTGTACTCCCTTTTGTTGCCAGCGGTTTAGACATTAATGGCTGTGTGAGTTATTTTGAAGGGACAGCAAATTTAATCTTTTATACAAGCTATACACTCACTAATTTAAATTGTAGCAAAGTGTCATTTCTTCAGTGTTGTCGCATGAAAAGATCTAATAAAACCTTTACAAAAATGTGAGGTGTGTGTGTGTGTGTATGTGTGTATCTCTCTCACACCAATGAACACGCTGAAAAAGATAACACCAGCAGCTTAGTAGAAAAAAACATTCAAAGATTTTAACCCTTCAATATCTAAACACATTTCGTACCCCGTATTGGGGATATCACAGTTCTTAACCCGTTTAAGACTTTTTTGACAGGTTTTTGGTCCAAAACTCTGGAAAAAATGGAGATTTAGTCCACAATGCACGGCCATGGATTGCTCAAACCTGCCAACAAACTTCAATGGACTCAATCTTTAGCAGATCCTGACATAGCAGAACATGCTAACCTAATGACTGCTATTATGGGATTAACTCACCGAGGACGGAGTCCTCCCTGCAGTTCAAGGTTAAATAGAACCTGCAGGTGGAGCCACTATGAAAGGGGTGCTTACCCAAGGGGTGTAAGCCCTTCACATACAAAATACATTGGGAGGGGTAGGATCTATTACTTATTTTAGTATTTAATACATAATGCTGGGAAAGAGCACTCAATATCAATGACCACACTCTTCCAACCTATTCTGTAGCAAAAAAAGCAGCTTTAAAAAAATGTTCAAACGCCTGACTAAGGGAATAAATGATGGGGAAAGTTCAAAGTATGATCTTTATTGCTTTTACACACATATAGTGTGTAAAAGCAAAAAATAACTACGATGGTATACAGCATAAAAAAAGCAAAAGGGGTAAAACCACTCACAAAGAGCAGGGAGAATATTGTTAAAAAAATACAATTTCCAGTGCCTCATCCTATGGACTCGTAATAATTAGCACATTATGTAGAAATAGGATATTTGGAAGATGACTGTTTGTATTTGAGACATGCATTGAGAAGGCATCACAATCCCCCCTCGCCTCCATTGAATGGATTAAATGTGTAAAGATTTTTTTTTTTAAGTACAAAGTCAACATTCTCACTGGCTGGCAACCTGCTCTAACCACCCTTTTACACCAACTGCCCTTTTCTTAACTCTCAAGGTGCTCCTACAGTAAATGTAGCAACAACCCCCACACCATTTTATATCTCACTCTCTCCTCTCATCCCCAATGCTGGCCTCCCATAAATGGTTTCATTTTCCTCAGGAACCATTACCCATCTATCTCTTGTATCCCAAACTCCATGCGCTCCTAGAAGTCCCAGTCTCATCTATGCTTACTCGCACTCCTATTACTGCTCACTGATGGTGGCATCAATGCTAATCCTATCCCTATAACAATTGCCAAACTTTCTAGGCCTCACTTACAATGGCAAGAAAAAGTATGTGAACCCTTTGGGATTACGTGGAGTTTTGCATGAATTTGTCATAAAATGTGCTCTGATCTTCATCTAAGTCACAACAATTTGAAAAACAGTCTGCTTAAAATAATACAACACAAACATTATATATTTTCATGTGTTTATTGAACATAATATGTAAACATTCACAGTGCAGGGTGGGAAAAGTATGTGAACCCCTAGCCTAATGACTTCTCCAAGAGCTAATTGGAGCCAGGAGTGAGCCAACCTTGAGTCCAATCAGTGTGATATTATTGGATGTGTTGCTGAAAGCTGTCCTGCCCTTTAAAAACACACACCAGTTTTGGGTTTACTGGTTTCAAGAAGCACTGCCTGATGTGAACCATGCCTCGCAGAAAAGAGCTCTCAGAAGACCTACGATCAAGAATTGTTGACTTGCATGAAGCTGGAAAGGGTTACAAAAGTATCTCCAAAAGCCTTGATGTTCATGTGTCCACAGTAAGACAGACTGTCTACAAATGGAGAAAGTTCAGCACTGTTGCTACTCTCCCTAGGCGTGGTCGTCCTGTAAAAATGACTGCAAGAGCACAGCGCAGAATGCTTAATGAGGTAAAGAAGAATCCTAGAGTGTCAGCTAAAGACTTACAGAAATCTCTGGCACATGCTAACATTTTTGTTGACACATCTACAATAAGAAAAACCATTAAACAAGAATGGAGTACATAGGAGGACACCACGGAGGAAGCCATTGCTGTCCAAAAAGAATATTGCAGCATGTTTAAAGTTTGCACCTGGATGTTCCACAGCACTACTGGCAAAATATTCTGTGGACAGATGAAACCAAAATTGAGTTGTTTTGGGAAAAAACACAACACTGTGTGGAGAAAAAAAGGCACAGCACACCAACATCAACCTCATCCCCACTGTAAAACATGGCGGAGGGAGCATCATGGTGTGGGGCTGCTTTGCTGCCTCAGGGCCTGGACGGATTGTTGTCATTGATGGAAAAATGAATTCCAGAGTTTATCAAGACCTTTTGCAGGAAGACTTAAGACCATCTGTCCGCCAACTGAAGCTCCGCAGAGGATGGGTGATGCAACAGGACAATGACCCAAAGCATACAAGTAATTCAAAAAAAGAATGGCTTCAACAAAACAAAATACGCCTTCTGGAGTGGCCCAGTCAGAGTCCTGACCTCAACCTGATTGAAATGCTTTGGCATGACCTTAAGAGAGCGAGTCACACCAGACATCCCAAGAATATTGCTACACTGAAACAGTTTTGTGAAGAGAAGTGGTCCAAAATTACTCCAGATCGTTGTGCAGGTCTGATCTGCAACTACAGGAAACGTTTGGTTGAGGTTATTGCTGCCAAAGGAGGGACCACCAGTTATTAAGTCCAAAGGTTCACATACTTTTTCAACCCTGCACTGTGAATGTTTACAGGTTCTGTTCAATAAAAACATGAAAACCTATAATGTTTGCGTTGTATTATTTTAAGCAGACTGTGTTTTTCAAATTGTTGTGACTTAGATGAAGATCAGAGCACATTTTATGACCAATTCATGCAAAACTCCACGTAATCCCAAAGGGTTCACATACTTTTTCTTGCCACTGTACAAAATCTCGCAGCAAAATCTCCAGATCTCATTCCCCCATAATCTTATACACAAGATACAAACAATGATACTCAGAAAACAAACAAACACACATCTAAAAACACATAACCAGTGTAATTGTTGTGGCGATGATGTTGCAATACTTATAGACAAGGAGTGATGCACTGCAATTAGTGATGATCCCTACTATAATAGTGTCACTGGGACTATTGTGATACTAAGGATAGTGGCAACTTCCTATCGATTATGGGACTAGACAATTGGCTAAATATATCGCAGCGGTATACAGACTGAGATTACGAAAGGTGTATATATAAATAGCCTATTCGACTGTAAATACTTCGCTGTATGTATTGCCGTTGTCTAGTTAACAATGATCCCTGTCAAAAACCCTAAATAAAGATAATTAGATCGGAGGCATATTCACCTTTGCTATGTAATAATACATAGAAGTAGATGTACCATATATGGAAGTTCCACAACATGAATTCATAAGTCCGTAGAAAAGATGGCTTTACATCAACATACATATACTGATTAAGCCGATGCTGACCTCCCCTCTTAATCAATTATGCTGTCATAATGATATGCCCAGATACACGCTTATGACATAAATTAGTAGGTGTCACACCCTTCCTTGTCCATACAATCATTGCAATAATATTGATGGTAGAAACGGAGCAACATACTTCTAACAAGAACCCTGGGAGATTGGGATTTTGGTAACGGGCTACTAGCCCCTCTGACCATTAGTTAAGCAACCGTTTTAAGGAATTGAGTATTTAATCCTACGATCGATTAACTCGCTACTAGTGGAGCATCAGATACTCGAATAATAGCGGAAGCTTTTTCGTGATTATTTGTAAAGCCATCTTTTCTACGAATTTATGAATTCATGTTGTGGAACTTCCATATATGGTACATCTACTTCTATGTATTATTACATGGCAAAGGTGAATATGCCTCCGATCTAATTATCTTTATTTAGGGTTTTTGACAGGGATCATTGTTAACTCGACAACGGCCATACATACAGCGAAGTATTTACAGTTGAATAGGCTATTTATATATACCTTTCGTAATATCAGTCTGTATACCTCTGCAATATATTTAGCCAATTGTCTAGTCCCATAATCGATAGGAAGTTGCCACCATCCTGAGTATCACAATAGTCCCAGTGACGCTATTATAGTAGGGATCATCACTAATTGCAGTGTATCACTCCTTGTCTAGAAGAATTGCAACATCATCGCCGCAACAATTACACTGGTTATGTGTTTTTAGATGTGTGTTTCTGTTTTCTGAGTATCATTGTTTGTATCTTTATGTGTTTAATAAAAGTTACTTTATGTATACAAGTTTGTAAGGTTCCCACAGAGCCTCATACGGTGCAATTACGGTACTTTTTTCCTGAACTCTCTGTTCAGTTTCTTTAGTGTATACTACTCCAAAGGTTTAATCCTTATTCAAAGTACCTATTGGTCTCACCTTTTTTTGTTTTGTTTTGTTTTTTGGTCCTTTTACCCCATAATCTTATTTCTTTCTCCTGCAGCCTCTGGAACACAGGCTCATTCTGCAATAGACTCTCAACCGCCCATGATATGTTCCTCTCAAACTCAGTCTTCTAGCCGTATTCGAAACCTGGTGCTCATCCTCTTACACTGCTTTCATTGCTGCCCTCACATACAGCATTCTCTACTTTAGTCACACTCCTAGGCCAGGTGAGAAGCACAGAGGTGGTGTTGGGATCCTGCTTTCTCCCTATCGGTAACTACCCTCGTCCCCCCCCTCCTCCGTCCGTCCTCTTGCTTTTGAAGCTCACTGTATATGCCCGTTCTCCCCCTATCGCCTTCCTGGACCAACCTCCCCAGTTCCTCAACAATGTTGCAGCTTGGATATCTCCCTTTCTATCTAATGTACCAAAGCTAATTCTAGGCGAGTTCAATATTCCCATTGACAACCCTTCTGTCCCTGCTATTGCTAAACTACTTTCTATTACATCCTCTTTTGGTATCTTACAGTCCAGTTTCCTCTACTCACTGTGATGGACTTTCTATTGACTTAGTGTTTTCCTACCTCTGCACCATTGCAGACTTCAATCGGCCATTCCCCATTTCTGACCACCATCTGCTATTCTTTAATAACAACCTGTCAACTTCCTATCCTCCCTCCCATCCCCGCACCAGGAGGAATCTCCAGGCCTTCAATCCTCTGCAATTCTCAGTCCCCTAACACCATAACCTGTCCTGATAATGCCACATTCCACTACACTCTCCCCTGTGCTCTAGACTCTGTTACTCCTAAATAACTGCACAAAATTCCACGTCGCCAGCTTCAGCCCTGGCACTCTAAGCAGACGTGCTACTTGCAGAGATGCTCTCGCGCTGCTCTGCGTGACTGGAGAAAAGATCACTCTGAAGCTTACTCCAACTAGAAGTTCCTTTTCCGTTCTTATACAACTGTTCTTCACATCGCCAAATAAACTGCTTATATCCTCACTTTCTTCCAACACTAAAAGACTGTTCAACCTTTTACCCCACCCCTTTAACCACCTGCAGCACCTCTCCAATCCGACCTCCGCACTCAAGATCTTGCTGACTAGTACTACTTCAAGAAAACCCTCACAATCCATAACAATATCCCAGCAAAAGCATATAGCACTTTTCCTCTCCTAGTCAACCCCAGTTCAACTCTCAGCTTCTTTGTCCCAACCACAGAGGATGAAGTCCATTCTCTACGGTCTTCCTCACCCCCCACTACCTGCCCGGTAGACCCTAACCCTTCACACCTACGATCTTCTGTCCTCCTCCTATCACTCCTGTTCTTACTCACATTTTCAACCTAACCCTTTCTTTCCATTCTCCTTTCAAGCATGCCACTATCACACCCTTCTAAAGAAACCCTCCTTCGGCACACCTCTGTCTGGATGGCCTCTCACTACCTGAAGATCAATATGTCAGAGACTGAGCCCCTTCTAATTCTCCCCTCTAAATTTCCAAATTGTCCTGAAAACTAATGTCCAGTTTCCCTAGCATCAAAACTGATAGTAAGACTAGTTTATGAATGCTTAACCCTCTTCCTATCCTCCAACTCCTTGCTGTACCCCCTGCAATCTGGCTTTCGCTCCCAACACTCAACAGAAACCTCCCTTACAAAGGTTATGAACGACCTTCTTTCCACTAAATGCAATGGCCATTACTCCATACTTTATCCTACTTGACTTCTCAACTGCCTTTTTGATACAGTTGACCATCCCCTCCTCCTGAGTGAAGACCCTCTTCTCTCTTGGTCTCTGTGATACCGCCCTCTCATGGCTAAAATCTTACCTCTCCAATAGATAATTTTCAGTATCCCTTGCTGGCAATTCTTCCTCTTCAATCCCTCTGTCAGTTGGTGTACCCCAAGGCTCAGTCCTAGGTCCTCTGCTTTTCCCTATCTATACATCCTCACTGGGTAAAATCGTCACCAACTATGGCTTCAAGTATCCCCTATACGATGATGACCCTCAGATCTACCTCTCTACTCCCAATGTCTCTCCCTCTGTTCTCTCTCAGGTCAGCAACTGTATGTCTGGGATCTCTGTCTGGATGGCCTCTCACTACCTGAAGATCAATATGTCAGAGGCTGAGCCCCTTCTAATTCTCCTCTCTAACTATACTCCAATTTCTGACTTCTCTGTAATTGTGGACGGTATCAACATCCTTCCTTCAGCCATAGTACGCTGCCTCATAGTGACTCTTGACTCCAGCCTTTCCTTCAGCCCCTACATCCAATCACTCTCCTCATCTTGCCGCAATCACCTCTGCAATATTGACCATTTCTGAATGCCAACACCCCAAAACAACTTATCCACCTTCTTGTTATCTCTCACCTGTGCTACTGTAACAGCCTCCTGACTGGCCTTACCATCTCCCGCCTCTCCCCCCTGCAGTCCATCCTAAATACATCAGCCCGGCTTATCCATTTCACCTGCCGCTCCTCTCTGTGAATCCCTATACTTGCTCCATATCCACAGAAGACTCAAATTCAAACTACTCACCCTGACCTACAAAACCCTCACTAATGCTCTTCACTAATCACCAAATACACCCCAGTCCGTCCCCTAAGATCCAACCATGACTTGCTCCTGGCAACCTCCATCATTACCTCTTCACATGCCAGACTGCAGAACTTTTCTCGTGTGGAACCGACCCAACGGAATGTACTTCCTTGCAGTATCTGACTGACCCCCAAATTTGGCTTCATTTAAACGCTCCCTAAAGACCCTACCACCTAACTCTGTAACAAGACATCCGACCAAAAAACAGTCCTCACCTCTCCCGTATGAACTCATCACTGCAGTCCCCCCTCCTGTTTATGATCCCCTCACCCATCGAGGTTGTAAGTTCCCACTGGAATAGGGCCCTCATGTCCTCCTGTATCTGGTGGCCGGAATACTGACCCATCTCCTTTTTATGTATTGTAGAATTGTCCTGTTTTTACCCATTTGCGCTTAATAAATTCTTATTTTATATTCTCCATGTTTTACTTGACACTTCAATGCATGAGATAAAAACTGCCAATAGCTGTATAACTGGATAAATACCACCAATTATAACTCCTGCAATCTACGGTCTGCATTAAATTCCAACCAAAATGTTTGTTTTTTACCATGTGGTTTTTACTATGAATTTCCATTACCGTAGTGTGGAACTCCTCATGTGGCATTGTGAAGTGCATCATCTGAAGTAGTAAAACCACATCTTGCTATTTCCATACTTTACAAAAGCAGCCATCTTTGTTTATCTCATTAAATAGCAGTGTAAAATAAAAAAACAGGAGTAGGAGCAAACTTTGGCAATCCTATAGTGAGAATATTAGGACTCTCAGGAAGAAAGGTATAATAAAAGCTGTGATTACAAAACGAGTCATGAGTGGAAAGCAACAGTTTTGTGTATATATATATATATATATATATATAAAATTAATCACACTTTTTGAGGGGAAAGTATGGGAAAAAAGGTTAAAGTACTTTTAATAATAATAAAAACCTTAATCCCTGAGTGCGCCTCACGAGGCTGTCATGAAAGATATACTGTATGAATATTAAAATATTGCAGTTTCTACCATTTTTAAAGTCTCCTTAAAGGAATGACAGGAAGCAATTCCTAGTTCATGTTGTAAAATACATTGTGATTCAGATTAGGATAATTTTAAATTCCTTGTTCTGAATATTGCATTTGTGTTGTTTTGCTATGCTTGAATTGATCTTGGTCGAATTCGCTTGGCATAACCTTTTCAAATACGTCTACTGGCATTATAAAGTTGCAAGACTGATGGAATTTGAAATATGCCAAGACCTTTTTTGCACTGTTTGCTGCTTCCTTTTCTGCCGTTCATTTGGAAATAAAACACAAATTGGCTGTTTAATTTGCACATACAGTATTGTTTAGTGTTGTCCTAATTGTTAGGTTGCTTTTGTGGCTACATCACAAATATTTGAAGCAGCAAATCCAAGCTCTGCTCAAGCACTGATCTGTGTGAAGACCTTTTATGTAACCAATATGACTAAGCCATGCAAGATTGAAAACTAATGTAATGAATGCTAGCCAAAATAAATTTATTAAAATGACTTGGATAGCTTCAAAGATTTCTGGAAACCTTTAACCACTTTGCTTTAGTTAAAATAAAATAGATATATATTTATAATTTTGGAGTTGCGAGAACTGATGTGTTCTGAAATAAACTTTGCTTTCTGTTACCACAATGATCTGTCTCTATGCCGATGTTGACGAGTTCAAACATAATGAACGCTCTTGAGTTTTTTGTTTTTTACTACACAATTTGGTGAGCGTCAGTTACTTTTGAGATCATGACATTCGCACATGCAAGGAGTCGAACACTATGGACATGCAATTTGTAATATCTGGTTGTGTATGGGAATATTGGGCCAATGAGAAACGTTACTGTGCGGCGGCCCTTTTTTTGACTGGAGTCCACACCCTAGTTGTAGGCATATTTTAGTCTTGGTGGTATAGCGTTTATGCCTCCGGCTGCTGTTTGGGTTCCCTGGCAATGGAAATGAGCATGGCTTTGATTGGCTAATTCTGGGGTTGGATTAATCCAGACATTGTCGGGGTGGCATGGCAATGGAAACTGAGTGGCTCTGGTATTGGCCAACCTAGGGTCACATGTCTGACATTTGGACCGTGATGTTGCACAATAGAATTGGTGACTTTACAAGTCTGTTCTCGAAGAACAATTGGGATACTGGAGGCCCTCACAACCAAGCAGTTTTATGTCTTTAACGGTTTGTGATTCAAAATGCATCTTATGGTTTTAGAGGGAGGTTATGACTGCTCGAACAACCCTTTTATGAATAATTTTGAACCTTGTCACATATTGGAATGTGACTTACCGGTGGCTGTCGCAGCCGCGTGATGCAGTGACGTGCGCTGGTCTCACACTCTTGTGCGCGCATACCAACTGCGCACGCAGCAAGCGTCCGTCTAGGGAACGTATCCGTTGATGTGCTAGAAAGCGTGTTAACGGAGCTGCAAAGCACAATCCTCCATAGGAGGATCGCGATTTGCACAGCGGAGGGCAGTCAGCGGCAGCGGACGTTCCTTCCACTATGCAGTGCGCTCGTCTGACACGGGCCTTAGGTCAGTATTGAGGCGTTTTCCTTTTGTCCATTAGGGTTTATTTATGCTCTTCTTTTTTTTTTCCTATGTTGAATCCTTGCTTGCCTTTTACTTTCCCAAAGGAAGCTCTTTGGCTAAGTGTACTTTTCTGACGAAAACTCTAATTTCTGATCACTTTTTTAGGTATTCTTCAATGTTTTTTGTTTAATTTCTTTGTTCTATTATGTATATTCATGTTTATTTGCTGAAATAAAACTTGTATCATTTGTACTAAACACTCTATGTATCGAGTGACTGTATCTTGCAGTCTCTTACAATTTGTTTGGAATTTTGGAATAGCGCCCAGTGCTGAGGGGGCGGCGGTTAATCTAGTCTAAATTATTTTTATAGTTGTTCTTTTACATAGTATCAAAATGGTTAATGAAACCCATTTCCAGGCTCCACCTAGAAGTGATTATACAGAAATCCCATTCTGCATTTTATTTTCTTTCTCACCTTTCCCTTTTTCATAATGAATTTCCTAAAAGCATCTTTATGCAATCATTAGACGTTAATAGCCTGCTTGCAATATCTGAATCTCATGATGATTTTTCTGACTTGTGTGCAATTTTATCTTTTCACGTTTACCTTTTTATATAGGTTGTGTAGTCTCCCATATGTGCCATTCATTTCCCAGTGTCTATTCAATAGATCTTGCAACTCGGCAATATGGATAACATTTGGCAGCTTACCAAACCCAATTAACATTCTAGCTGATTTAGCTTTGATCATATTTTAAAATCTCCGACAAGCTTGGGAGTGTTACACTAAATGTCCTTTAAAAAATTGATGGTATAAAATTAAAGGACACAAAATGAAGGATTGCATCGCAAAAAAACGCAAACAAACCAATAACATTGGAATATATTCTATCCATTTGCAAGCATGACCTTGCCATGTCATTACTGATGGCTTGGATATACCATAGAAAAAGTGGTGGTGGTGACCTGCGGCATTTCCCCTCTTAAAATGACTTTAAAAAACCAAAGATGTGCTTTCTGCATAAAACGACGAAGCCTCTGCTTCCATTATCTATTAAATTTATACTCTAATTCCCCAGGTTCAGTTCTCGTCTCTCCGCTGACAAAGTAGAATCTTTCATGAACCAAGAGATTCAATATCTTTCTTTTGCTTAAATTGATACAGACAAGCAACCTTCAGTCTAAAAGTATAGTGCTGCTAAAGTATGTTGGATGTGTTGTTTAATGTCACATATTATTTAATTACGTTGAGGGAAAATTATATTCAAACCTAAGTTAATCCATTTGAAAGGAATAAAATTACACATTGTGAGTCTAGAAGAATAAATACATTATTCCGCTGTTTAGTGTATGTATGCACTCTTGTACATATTTAGAAATGTATAAGGGTATATATAATGTAAATTGTTGCTGCAATGACTATTTTGTCTTGCAATTTTCTTATTGGACAATTTATTTTTTTTCTTCTACACAATGCCTTTATGTGAACTCTTTAGAATAAGATATTCTGCAGGAGTTGGTTGTAAAATGTCATCTTGCCTTCATCAAAGTCACAAGTATACACAAACCCTAACTCCTAAAATGATTTCTAATTACTTTGTCGAACACATCCAATTAAACATTCATAGTGCTGTGGAAAAAGTGAACACTTGGATTTAATAGCTACTGTAGTTGGTCTTCCTTTTGTCAGCAATGACCTCAACCAAGATGGCTGCAGATTAGACCAGCTCAATGTTCAGGAGGTATTTTGGACCACTCTTCCTTACAGAAACGCTTCAGCTCTGCCATATTCTTATGGTGTCCAGTGCTAAAAGCTCTTGGTCATTTCATAGAGTCCAGACCATATCCCATTTGACATGCTATTTCTGGTTTTAAAGAGCTTCTGTATTGGATTTAATTAGGTAAGAATCATTGTCCTGCTGCATCCTCCAACTTCTGCGCACAGGGGCATTCCTAGAACATTTGGCACCCAGGACGGATCCTAAATTTGGCACCCCCAACTTTAAAATGTAGAAAAAAACACCCTCACTTTTTTTCTTTCTATTCTAAGGTTCTCAAAAATATTTATTGCACAAATTGTATGTCAACTCATAGTAAATGTGCGGTGTCTATGAGCATATCACAGACCTCCACAGCAATAAAACTCACAGTAATGTTTGTTTATGAGCAGATCACTGAGCACCACATCAGTATAACTCTTGCGGTAAAAGCGGTAAGTATGAATGTACACCGGATCCACAGCAATAAAACTCTCAAAGGCAGCAAATTTGAACACACACAGGATACACAGAAATAACAATCTCATGGTAAAGGCAGTGAATAGGAGAGGACACTGCAATTTTAATCTATTTACCATTGGTGATGGTTTTGGCCTGGGCCGTGTGAGACCTCTGGTGCCTCGAGTACCGGATGGCAGGCCCTGCAGCCTGCTTCTCTCTTATGGCAGGCGACTGACTGTGCAGGGCAGACAGTACAGGCTGAGCAGATTCATCCGCACACACCCACCTCCCGCAGCCCAGCACATGCAGGTGGCTGAGGCAGGGCACGTGTTGCACACTGCTGCTCTGCGCAGTCCGCACGCCCTGACACATTCCACAGCCACACAGCTTGCACACACCTTCAAAGTCCGGGTGGGCATGATCCGGCAGTTGCATTGTCTGGATCCGGTGCCTGCCTCTGCCTCAGTGTGTGGTAGTGGCAGGCTGGCCAAAGGCTGATCGTGGCACCCCCATTTCCAGAATGTGGCCGCCCCATGGCACCCCCCCTTATCAGTGGACTGGCCACCTGGTACTCGGGCTGACCCCCCCAAGTATGCCACTATCTGTGCTTCAGGTGGTGCACAACCACCCTGATATTATCCTCTAAGACAGGCCTCAAAATTTCCACTCGCCTGCTCACATTTGGCGAGTGGAAATTATATGAGGGAGAGTGGGAATGCAGAGGCAATAGGGGTTAGGTGGGGCAACTAGTGGCGAGTAACTCTTAAGGCCTGGCTAGTAGCTCAGGACTTGAAATTTTGAGGCGTGCTCTAAGATATATTGATAAATTTGGGAATTTTTTCCTTGGTGATGGCAAGTGGTCCAGGCCCCAAGTCACAATTCTTCTTCTACCATGGTTAACAGTTCAGATGTTTTCATCTCGTTATGCAGTGCCCTTTTTGCACCATACATAATGCTGTATGTTCACAACTCAATCTTGGTTTCATCAGTCCACAAAACCTTTTCCCAGTAATGTTGCAGAATGTCAAGTGGTCTTTGGCAAACTGCAGGTGTGTAGCACTCATTGACACTCTTCTGATTCCCTGGAATATTTTTTTCCCTCACCTTCCAGTCTCCTACCCTCAATCAAACCATGTCTCTGGAAAGGAATATGACACTGTACTCCTATGTTCTAATGTGACAGACTTCTTTTCATGTTGTCCCCCCCCCCATAACCGCATTGTAAACCTATTTCCCCCATGGTTATTTCAGCCACTGCCATTTTTTGGAAGATGCAGGGCCTTACAATCTTATTCTCAATATAACCATCCTTAAATTGTTAGGAATAGTCTGTCCTCGGTCAGAAAGTTATTTATTAAATATTGATGAATATTCCACGTTCACTAGAAGATCTTTCAGCAAAAGTATGGGACATGGCGTCACCTACTGAGGTGACTGTACAGGGTTGTTTGTGTTCTGATTTTTTTTTTTAGCTGTGAAAAACTATTTACTTCCGTTCCCGATGCTATAAGAGCTGCTCCTCCCTGCAAAAAGCAGTAGAATTTTTTTTCTTTAAACCCAATAGATGGAATACACAAAATATTTGCCAGAATTTAACGCATTGCTGAAGCAGAATGTAGTATGTAGCATTTTTGTGTGCTTGTGCTCTTTGTACAGCGCTATGGAACTTGTTGGCGGTTTACAAATACATGTAACGGTGTGGCTTAAACAAAAAAAACGGCTCTGCAGTCCTAGTTGTGATCAATCTTATCCCTACAGTTGGCTCAGAACAAGCAGGAATAATCTACAAGGAATAAAAAACTTTTCACCTATGATCTACTGATTGGGTGGAGTAGAGGTAACATCACTACTGTAGAAGTGTGGAGACACAGGTTTGAATCCCAGTAAGAGCACCTCTCCAGTAAGTGTTCTTGGGCAAGACACCGGACGGTACAAACTCACCATCCAGGACATTGAGATTTCTCGAATTTTCAAGTATCCTTTAGACATGTGCATTCGTTTTAGTACTAAAACGATTTAGTCCGAATTTTGGGATAATTTAGTTTTAGAATGACTCAAGAGATACGAAACTGCTCCGTACGAAAAACTAAAATAAAATGCACTACATTTTAGTTTCAGTCCTTTTTGTAATATTACATTGAGTGAAGGAGACCAGTAATGAAGCGCAGCATCGCAAAGCTACAGAAAAGGTTTGTATGCGTAATCCTTCCCGACCCCCTACCCGAAAATCTGACATAGAGCTCCAGAATACTCACTCACAGCACAGACAGCCAGCACAGGAGAGGAAACCCTTGCATGTCTGTGAAGCAGACAAGATGATAAAAGCAGCTGGAGAAGGAAAACATTCAAATAAATCACACTGAAAGCTAATGACAGAGGAGGGTTGGATAGTAAAAACCCCTTTATAACAAATAAACTTCAGTTACACTGATGTAAACATCAGGGTACTAGTGTCTCCCAGAGACCAAATTAATATTTAACTTTTATTGAACAATATTAAAAAAGAATCAAACCTATAAACATAAACATAAATTGACAAGGTTCACAAGACAATGATTAAACCAAATCTGCTGAAAAAATGTGTATGTGTATACCGGCAGGGGCAGTGATTAACAAGCGATGCAGCAGGTAACCTGCACAGGATCACTTAAGGATATTTTTGCAGTAAAAAATGTGAGCTGCTTGCTTGTTGTCAATCTAGAATCACAAACACACTGCGGATCAGAGAGCAGAAAAACCAGATCTGCTATAGAGAAATATATGTATATAACAACCGAAGCAATAATTGACAATCAACACAATAAATGACCTTCGAGGATCATTTCAAAGTGTTGTGGTAGAGTATATTTAGAACGTGCGTATTGACAATGTTGAATCACGGAACACTGCACATGAGAGGCAGAAAAAACAATTTGGAAAGCAGAAAAAACGGAGGCAAGGATCTCCAATGGGGAGTTTAACTCAAATAACCCAATGCAATCATACCCAGAAATTTGCCCAATTATATATTGCCGAAGGCATAAAGATAGATATAAACAACCAATTGTTCGGGTCTCAAAGCATGTATTTAGAAAGTAGAATTGGAGAGTTCCTGCCGGCGATGTGCACCCGACGCGCGTTTCGCCGAGAATGGCTCGTCAGGAGTGCTTACGGGCTAAAGGAGAAAGAGGCTATTTAATTTTTCAAAAAAATTTAAGCAGAAAACTAAATTTACGCCTTCATTTTCTGATTTCTCTAATTTGGAGGTTTTTGTTAATCTTGTTACATCTGAGATTGAATCTATTCGTAATAAAGATCTACAGTGGGAATCTAATTTATCCCAGGCAGAACAACTAGCCCTTAATGAACTACAAGACGTACGCAATATTGTTATCAAACAGTCTGACAAGGGGGGAAACTTGGTAATTATGGATCGTAATGATTACGTTGCAATGTGCATGGTACATCTAAATGACAATGATGGTTATAGAAAATTGCGATGTGACCCCACCCAGTTGTTTATCAAAGATCTGGAAACTCTATTAACACAGGGTGTACAACTGAATCTAATCTCTGATGAGAACTATAAATTTCTTCTTCCAAAATATCCTACTATACCGACTTTATACTGTCTTCCTAAGACACATAAATCTCTCGTTTCTCCACCTGGTCGCCCGATAGTTTCGGGAAATAATTCATTGACTGAACGTATCAGTGAATTTGTCGACTGTTATTTACGACCTCTAGTACTCGACATTCCCTCTTACGTAAGAGATACACAACATGTGCTCCAGAAGTTATCTGAGATACATGCCCTCCCTGGGGATATTCTAGTTAGCCTAGATGTAGTCTCACTATATAACAACATTCCCCATTCTGTGGGACTACGGGCTATAAAACACTTTTTGAACAGTAAATATTCTGACCAAGAAACTGAATTCATTTTGTCTCTTTTGGAATATATACTAAATCATAATTACTTTTTATTCCAAAACCAATTCTATTTACAAACTCGGGGCACTGCCATGGGAACATCTTGTGCCCCGAGTTACGCAAATCTGTATCTCGCTTGGTGGGAAAAATTATTTGTCTTCTCTACGGAAATGACGAGATTTACTATGTACGTCAAAAACTGGATGCGTTATATTGACGACATCCTGTTTCTTTGGCAGGGCCCTATTGAGATGTTAAACGAATGGTTGGCCCTCCTGAACAATAACGAGATTGGACTCAGTCTTACTTTAGTAATTGGAGGTAACAGCATTGAATTTCTTGATCTTAATATCACTATCAACTCAGATTTAGAACTGATTACTATACTTCATCGCAAAACAACAGCAACCAACAATTTCCTAAATTGGTCCTCTCATCATCCACAAAATCTCAAGAGAGGGATACCAATAGGCCAATATTTGAGGAAGACAAAGAGAAGAACACTCCTTGCGCAGATCTATGGAAACTATAGCAAGGTAGATTTGAGATCTTGTACTCACATTTCCTCTCCAGGTTAAGCGCCCATGGGTTTTAGGAGAACCCAAAGAAAACCACTTCTTATCCAGAGAAATGGCACAGCTGACACAGGAACAGAAATTCAAATTTAAAATTTAATTTTAAAAACAATAACTTCCAAAACGCGTTTCGCCGCTTAAAATCACGGCCTCATCAGTTGGTAACTGATGAAGCCGTGATTTTAAGCGGCGAAACGCGTTTTGGAAGTTATTGTTTTTAAAATTAAATTTTAATTTGAATTTCTGTTCCTGTGTCAGCTGTGCCATTTCTCTGGATAAGAAGTGGTTTTCTTTGGTTCTCCTAAAACCCATGGGCGCTTAACCTGGAGAGGAAATGTGAGTACAAGATCTCAAATCTACCTTGCTATAGTTTCCATAGATCTGCGCAAGGAGTGTTCTTCTCTTTTTTTGTCTTCCACTACATGAATCTGGTATCACCAGTCCAAATAAGGTGGGGGTCACCTGAGAAATTGGAAGAAAAATCACCCACACGCCTGGACCCACTTAGAGCCAGTGTTAAGGCTCTAGATTTGTAAGTGGGAGATTATCTATATTAACCTATTATCTGCCATCGACGATGTTACACTATTATTGTTTATTCTCTTCTATGTATATATGAGATCCCAGGACCCCAGAAAGCATATTTGCGCCGATTCAGGTCAATTTCTATATTCTGTTATATTGGTGTAAGGGGAAACCACTATATCCTGTTATTGGCTATTTGGGGTGCCGTGGTGGTGGATACATATAGTGTGGCGCTGCACCATCTCTTATCAATATTTGAGAGCCAGACGCATGTAAAGTTATGCACTTTGGAGTGAAGAACACACAAGCAATTTATACCCTAAATGGTACGGAGTTAGGGAAATCCAAGCAGGAGAAGGATTTGGGAATAATCATAGACTTCAAACTAAGTAACAATGTGCAATGTCAAACAGCAGCCGCCAAGGCCAGCAAAGTACTGGCATGCATTAAAAGGGGAGTTCACTCACGGGATGAAAACATAATTTTGCCTCTGTATAAATCAATGGTCAGGCCGCACCTTGAATATGCCGTGCAATTTGGGCACCTGTCTTAAAAAAAGATATTATATCGTTAGAAAAAGTGCAGAGACGGGCAACTAAATTAATAAGGGGGATGGAAGGGGTTAAGTTATGAGGAAAGACTAACAAGCTTAAACCTGTTTAGTTTAGAGAAAAGGCGCCTTAGAGGGGATCTGATAACCTTATATAAATATATACGGGGCCATTATCGACCATTGTCTGATAACCTATTCACTAACAGGACTATACATAGGACAAGGGTCATCCATTTAGACTGGAAGAAAGAAAATTTAGCTTAAAGCATAGGAAGGGTTATTTTACGGTGAGAACAATAAAGCTGTGGAATTCTCTGCCTGTTGAGGTGGTTGGGTCAGAGTCTGTACAGACTTTTAAAAAACGACTGGATGACTTCCTGCAGACACAGAATATTAAGGGTTATAATATTTAATATGTGGGTAAAAGCTTCTTGATCCAAGAGAAATCTGACTGCCATTCTGGGGTCAAGAAGGAATTTTTTCCCAGTATGTTGCATATTGGCAAGCATTCAGACTGGGTTTTTTGCCTTCTTTTGGATCAACAGCAGTAGGTTATGTGGGAGAGGCTGAACCCGATGGACGCATGTCTTTTTTCAGCCTATATAACTATGTAACTATGTAACTGTACGTCTCTAAAAGACTTCCAATTAGAAGCGAATCTTTTAAAAGACATGTTCCTATCTAAAGGTTATCCAAGGAAATGTCTAAAAAAAGCATATCAAAGAGCACTTTTGACTCCTAGGGAGGAACTTTTGATCCCGAAAAAAAGAGCTGATACAACATCTATAAGATTCATTGCTGATTATGACAATGGTTGGTCCCAAGTAAAATCTATTTGTGAAAAATATTGGCCTATTCTACACATGGAAAAATCTTTAAAAAAAGTCCTCACTCCTTTTCCTTCATTTACAGCAAGAAGGACAAAAAATCTGAGTGATAAATTGGTTCATAGTTTTCTACAACCAGAAAAAATTACACGTACCTGGTTACAACAATCCAAAGGAGTTTTTCAATGTACTCCTTGTAAAGCTTGTAAATTTGTCCACAAATCTAAACAATTTTCTAGTAACATTACAGGGCGTTATTATGACATCAGACACTTTATGAACTGTTCCAGTCAGGTACTTGTTTATCTCATTACATGTGAATGTGGAATTCAGTACGTTGGTAAAACGATCCAGCAATTCAAACGCCGTATCCTTCAACACGTTAATTCTGTCTATAACAATCTTGAGACTTCAGTCTCTAGACATGTCCGACACCAACATAATTCTGATCCTTCATGTTTGTCCTTTCAAGCCATTGAAGGGATGGTCTGTGGACCACGTAAAGGAAATATGGACAAAAACCTTTGCCAGAGAGAGTCCTTTTGGATATACACACTTAAAACTTTGTATCCACACGGTTTAAATGAAGATTTCAATTATACGCCATTCATTTGACTATCATGTTGTTTCTTAACTTATCTATTCATTTATTTGGGTTCATTTTGTCCCATTGTCAGACATTTATATATTTTTTGTTCTTCGTCGTTTGCCTATCTAATTTTATAACCAGAATCTATAACATCATCTATTCATACTCATATACTTTTTGTCTAGTCTTCATCACAATGAGTCTTTAAACATTCAAATCCTCATCATATTCTAGTTTCATAGACGTATTTATATATTTGTCATTATTTTCGTTCCCTGGTCCTTTTATTATTGATGGCCAGTCTCCTGCCTTCATTGACAATGCTTTTCAGCTGAGTAGTAAGTTCTTGTTACATCCATCAACTGAGATTTAATTCATTAATTTACAATTAGTTTTCATATCCTCATACCTATCTACGCTTTCTTTTAATTTAGGTTACTGCAGTAATGATATAATGGTTTTATTTGCCATATTATCTTTAAATATTTATATTGAGGATTCCACTAATTGACATCTTATATATGCAGCTCCGGGCTAAACCTTTTCACGATGTTAGGTTGACCATATTCAGTAACTAGTTGAATAATATATGTGTCTTAAATAGCCCACAATAATTTATTATCACCTTGTAATTAACAGGATATAATATCCATTTATTATTTCAAGAGCTATGTCATTTATTGTTACTATTGTCGTTAATTTTACATCCTAAACTTAGGTCACCTTTTGGACCTATATGAATACCTCCATTGGTTTCCTAAAAAGTGTATATCCTCTTTATATTCATATCTTCAATCAGTTAACTTACACAGGTTGTTATATCCATTTATTGATCTGAGCAATAATGAGTGAGGTCAAACTCACCCCCAATATCTTTGTGTGTATTAAATAATTACTCCGCTGCATATTTGATCAGGCGGCGCGTTAAAGCGTGAGGACAAATTCACGTTTAACATCTTAGTGTATTTTGTTAACCACTGTGTCGTAATATTGAATTTGGCAACATGTCAATATATCATCACCATAGTGATTTTACGTTGCCAAAATCCTTAGTTGAAATTTCCATTGAACTCTATATTCTTTATTATTTTATTATTACTACTCCATATGAATCTCAGTAACCAATTACCCCTCTTACTTCAGTGAATTCCACTAAGAATATAAATATCTATATCCCGCAATCCTGTATTCCTTGGTAATGCGATCTTGATCAACTCTTGTGGTTACACTGCAATTAGGCGTGGGAAAAAAACAAACATTCGCGCTACCAGCTGTTCAGGCAGACGCCACAAACATTGATTTCCATTGGTCGTTCTGCCTGCCAATCCTAAGGACAGGCAGTTGATTGGACCATTTGCTACCTCTTCATCCTATAGGTCGATTTACCAACCAGGGCGGAATTTGACTAATTTAAATAGCCTCTTTCTCCTTTAGCCCGTAAGCACTCCTGACGAGCCATTCTCGGCGAAACGCGCGTCGGGTGCACATCGCCGGCAGGAACTCTCCAATTCTACTTTCTAAATACATGCTTTGAGACCCGAACAATTGGTTGTTTATATCTATCTTTATGCCTTCGGCAATATATAATTGGGCAAATTTCTGGGTATGATTGCATTGGGTTATTTGAGTTAAACTCCCCATTGGAGATCCTTGCCTCCGTTTTTTCTGCTTTCCAAATTGTTTTTTCTGCCTCTCATGTGCAGTGTTCCGTGATTCAACATTGTCAATACGCACGTTCTAAATATACTCTACCACAACACTTTGAAATGATCCTCGAAGGTCATTTATTGTGTTGATTGTCAATTATTGCTTCTGTTGTTATATACATATATTTCTCTATAGCAGATCTGTTTTTTCTGCTCTCTGATCCGCAGTGTGTTTGTGATTCTAGATTGACAACAAGCAAGCAGCTCACATTTTTTACTGCAAAAATATCCTTAAGTGATCCTGTGCAGGTTACCTGCTGCATCGCTTGTTAATCACTGCCCCTGCCGGTATACACATACACATTTTTTCAGCAGATTTGGTTTTATCATTGTCTTGTGAACCTTGTCAATTTATGTTTATGTTTATAGGTTTGATTCTTTTTTAATATTGTTCAATAAAAGTTAAATATTAATTTGGTCTCTGGGAGACACTAGTACCCTGATGTTTACATCAGTGTAACTGAAGTTTATTCTAAATACATAGGGGTAAACCCTTCGGTCTCTCACCACCGCTTCTATTTTTTTCTCGTATTTTTCAATTTTCTGGCATTACCTTGTTACGCTCTACCTTTTCAGGTAGTGATTGCTCCCCCTTTATAACAAGCAGCGCTGGGAGAAGAGAGGACTTTATAAATCGTGTGTTATCTCCCCTCCCGCTCTGCATAATAGGGGCTTAGGTCTGATACATTTTATATTATCCAGGAGCACTATCCCCTTTCCTCATCTATAATACACGTTTTATATAAAGTCCCTCTCCTCTCCCAGTGCTGCTTGTTATAAAGTTTTTTTAGTCTGATACATTTAGTATCCAGCTCTCACAGTTACTGTCATTATGAGCCTTCGGTGTGATTTATTTGAATGTTTTTGCCTAGATTTAAAGTGCTTTATTTTATTATAAAAATCAATTTGCACCCGTCATCTCTTCTCTGAGCTTTCAGACCAATTTTACGTTAATATTTTCCTTCTCCCCTGCTTTTATATTCCTCTAAGTAAAAGTTCCCTCGCCTGTGCTGGATAAGCATTGCATTCCGAAGTTCTGCACCCTCCAAATGCCAATGCAGTAGGATGTTCTATACAGAGAGGGGCATTAATTAATGCAGGTGGATGTTGTATACATTATACAGAGAGGAGCCTTTTTTTAAGCCCTTTAAATCCAGTGGTTGTGAGCACTGAGATCGGCTGCTTGTTATATTATCTCTCAGTACAATGTATCAGGCTCAGCTGTTACAGTAACTGACTGTAACAGCACTCAGAGTTTCAGTAAAACATGGAAATAATATTGTTCTAACCTCTTGTATATAAAACTATTATTTACTAGCTTTACTGAAACTCTCAGTGTTGTGATGAGCAGCAGTCCGTTACTGTAACAGGAGCCACCACAATAGTAATTGTATCCACTGGTTTTCGGATGAATGAAATTAGTTTTCATACTAAAGAACTGAAAACGAATTTCTTTAGCAACTAAATAAATTCCATTTTAGGACTAATCCATTAGTTCAAAATGAAATTTTGTGCTGTGCACTTGTCTAGTATCCTTCCTGGTACACTACGTTCTCAAAAAAAAAAGATGCTTTTGATATCTTTTTGTTTCACTACTTATGCTGGGTTTATTTGTTATAAAGCTCAGCACAAATTTATTTTCATGCATTCGAATGCCTGAGGAAATTTATGTGACCGACAAGTTGTGTGAAAAATGTTTCCTCCTATTAAGACTTGTTTTTTTTAAAAAAAAAAAAAACAAACAAAAAAAAAAAAAACCTAATCCTCTTTACTGATGCCAGTTTGGTACTAAATAACTCTAGCATGGTGCCGAATTTCGCGGGGGGGGTCCACAAATGCCCATTTTATCTTGCATCAAAAATATATTTGTTAACCACTTCGCTGCTGAGGACGCGCTGAGCGCGTCCTCAGCAGTCCCGCTGGTGTGCTGAGGACGCGCTGAGCGCGTCCTCCCATTGGGGTCAGCGTTCGGCCGGGTTCCGGCCGATCGCTGGCCCCTCCGGTGCGGGCTGACATCCTGGATGTCAGCCCGGCATCCGGACCAGCAGCCGCCAGAATTAGGTGTCATCGCGGGGGCGCGATGACACCTAATTCAGGCGCCCCCCGCATGTGCGGAGGAGGCGCCTGAAAGGGAGGGGGGAGGTCCTTCGGACCTCTCTCCCTCCCGATCGGCGGCTCTGCGGGGGTTAACCCAGGCATCATTTGGAAGGGCACAGCCTGCCCTTCCAAATGATGCCTGGCATTAACCCCTGGGGAGCTGGATCGCGAATCGGCGCTTAAAAGCGCCGGTTCGCGATCCTTTCCCGGAGCTGGCCGACATCTTGGATGTCGGCCAAGCCTCCGGGAACTCCCCAGAGGACTGGCGTCATCGTGCGTAGCACGATGACGCCAGTCCTAGAGTTAACCCCTAACTGCCACCAACTGTGGAGATAGGGAGTTCATTGGAACTCCCTATCTCCCGATCCGTGGCAGCTAGGGGTTAAATTTTGGTATGGTTGGATCGGCCAGAGCATGGCCGTTCCAACGATACCAAACATGAAAGTGAAAAATTTTGTAAAAAAAAAAAAAAAAAAATGAAAGAGAAAAAAAATTAAAAAAAAAAAAATAAACACTTTTTTTTTTATTTTTTTTGGTTTGTTAATGCAGCAATATTGTTCCCATTTCAATTATAATGTGAACAATGATGCTGCACTAACGATTTTTGTATGCGGTGCGTTTGTTAAAAATAGTGTCATTTTCCCAAAAAAAAAATGTAACGAGACCCCATCTCTAATTATTTTAACAAGCGCACCCCATACAAAATATAACCGCAATTGCTCGCATGTTAAAATGTGGAAAAAAACACTTTACACATTGTAAATTATTGAAAATACATATTTTATTGCATTTTTTGTTATAATATACAGACATGACATAACGTATACATATAATAATGACATATTATGAATCTACCGAGTCTGACGGAAAGAACGATATATAATATGTCTGGGTCATATACTAAAATAAGCCTTCAAAACACGTTTAAACATGATGCGCAAAACAGGTAAAAATGACCTCAGCATAGGAGCGGGAAAAGCCTCAGCAGCGAAAGGGTTAATGTATTCATAGCTTTTTAAAATGAGGAAACTTTTTTCCCCCCACTTTTTCGCCACATTGTTTCCATCTTGTCTATAAAGTGCATTATGGTAGAAACCCAGATGATTTGATAAATCTGACTAGAGCGTACTCCTCAAACGTTGGTCAAAGTCTGTCCTAACAAAATCAATATAATCTTTTCGCACAAGATACAATAAACAGAACGCAGTACGTGAGTATACAAAAACAAAACATTTAAATCTCCTGAATAGAACTACAGGATTAAACTGACCAGCTGGACCACAAGGAGCTAAAATACTGGCTGTTACATTATTATTTGGGTACGATTTTAAGAGCAGTGTATAGAGAGGCTTCTCCATTGAGTGTATTACTCCACGCAACATTAAGGGGATCCTCTGTACTATGAAGCCCCTTTCCCTCTCTGTACCCTTGAGGAACACGTCAACTTCAGAGGACAGACGATACTACCACCATATTGACTACGCAGCTGGCGATCAACATCTTACTAGGAATCCTCTTGTGACTGGAATCTGAATATTAAGTACAATTGTCTCTACTGCACTTTATAAATTTACAATAAAAAGCACCATTATATGCACTTTTATGCTTCAAAAATAGACTAGTGAGTGACTGGCAGTATACAGTGTATTTTTACTATCAGGTCTATTCAAAGAAATGTGAAAACCAGGAGAACTGGCAGGAGAAGAAAACAATCTAGCAATGGTGTAGCGTGGGGGGGCTGGGGGGGCCGGGTGCAGTTTTCTTAGGGGCGCATAAAAGTTGAGGCCCGGACTGACCCACCGGGCCCTCGGGCGCCGCCCAAGGGCCTGCGGGTTGAGGGGGCCCAGATGCCGGGCAGCAGGAGTGCCTGCCTGGTCCTGAACAGTGAGTCCGTCCATGTTGAAGGGGAGGCGGCTGCGTGCAGGTGCAGGTCACGTGGTCCGCTAATCAGGTGGTACTGAGTCTCTGTACCACTTGACTGGCTGGACCGCGTGACCTGCGCACACACGCAGCCGCCTCCCCTTCAACATGGACTCACACGCTGTTCAGGACCGGGCAGGCACTCCCGCTGCCCGTCATCTGGGCCCCCTCAACCCCTGCTGAATCCGGAGCTGGGGCAATATCCATGTATGAGCTGGCTGCCGCTGGGGCAATATCCATGTGAGAACTGGGGCAATATCCATGTGAGAGCTGGGGCAATATCCATGTGAGAGCTGGGGCATATCCATGTGAGAGCTGGGGCAATATCCATGTGTGAGCTGGGGCAATATCCATGTGTGAGCTGGGGCAATATCCATGTGTTAGCTGGGGCAATATCCATGTGTGAGCTGGGGCAATATCCATGTGTGAGCTGGGGCAATATCCATGTGTGAGCTGGGGCAATATCCATGTGTGAGCTGGGGCAATATCCATGTGTGAGCTGGGGCAATATCCATGTGTGAGCTGGGGCAATATCCATGTGTGAGCTGGGGCAATATCCATGTGTGAGCTGGGGCAATATCCATGTGTGAGCTGGGGCATATCCATGTGTGAGCTGGGGCATATCCATGTGTGAGCTGGGGCAATATCTAGGTGAGAGCTGGCTGGGGCAATATCGATAACGTGTCCACAGGTTGGGGGGGCGCACAATTCTTGGCTGGCCCCGGGCGCTGACGACCCACGCTATGCCACTGCAATCTAGACCAAATGGCCGATTTGGAAAGTAAGCTAAATGGGAGAATTTTTCTGGTTTGGCTATTTTGATCTAGAATTTTCACTTCTCCAGTCACTCTCCTGAGTTTCACATTTCTTTGAATAGACCTCTAAGTTTTTTTTTTGTTTTTTTTTTCACCACTGGGTGCATATACCCTTTGCACAGTTGTGTACGTGTGTTTTCTGTAGAAGTCATTATCACAATTTTATTGTACCACATAGGCTGCACTTGAAACATCTGGTTATAACACTTTACTGTTTTATGTATAATATCTAGCGCCCTGTGTACATACAGTTTTGAGTATTCAGGATTAAATTTACGCTCAGGTTTGAACCCAGCCTGTCTCATATGCGCGTTTTACACACGTTTTGTCGGGTGTTTTATGAGCGTATTACCTGGCGTTTTTGACCATTAGAAACGCGTGTGGTACGTGCGTTTTTTTTGATGGACTACGGAGGGGTCCAATGAAAAAAGACTTTTGTGCCTGTTGCTATGTGCGGAACGTGCGTACAGACACGCGTTTTTGATGACAAACACACAAACGCCCATTTCAGAGCGTTCACGTTGAAGTCTATAGCTGCAAACATGCTGTAATACGCCCCAAAGAAGCTCCTGTACTTCTTTGGGCTTAGGGTGTTTTACATTGCGTTCCTACTCGCTGTAATACGCCCAGGTGGGAACCACGCCAATAGGAAATAATGGTATTTATGGGTTTGAACGCTTTACAGCGCGTAGGAACGCACTGTAAAATGTCCATGTGTGAACGGGCCTAAAGCTGAAAACCAGGCTCATGGAAGAGGTGTAACCACATGCAGATCTTGAATGTGGAGCATTTCTCATCTGCTTTCATTGCTTAATGAGTGAGCAGATTTTTGACATGGTTACATTATGAATTTTCATTATAGGAGCATAATTTGTAATCTGAATATCTAGGTGTAATGTAAACAGTGGTTCTAAAAGACTAATGCTATAATTCCCCCTCGCAGAGAAGACAAAGTGACATTGAGAAAGCTCTAGATTTTTAAAAAAAATTAAATGTTCCATTTTAACAACCCTGTAGACATGCTCACAGGTTCATGGAATATTTTTCTATAGTTTGCACATGATGATGAGCTGTGTGTAACATTTAAACTGACCTTGCTGACTTCTACATTAATCAAAGTATGACCTACTTTTATAAACTTCTAAAGTAAAGGACATTTCAACACATAAAATAGGCCAGCAGATCCAAATGATGGACAGTTTTCTTTCTTTGCAGATATTCTGCTAAGAAAAGGGGTGGTTTGACTGGTTGCAGCATCTAAGAGGCCTTATTACCTTTTGCGTGAAGAAAAGGGTCTCGCTGCTTCTGATTGATGTAATATCCTATAGAACTTTGAGATTTTCATGGTATAAAAAATTCAATGGACTTTTCTAGTAACCTGCTTGCTATTTATCTTCAAAACCTGGATAGTAGAGTATTAAGTGTTTGTTTTTTTTGTTTTTTTTTCCTGCTAAATCTTTTACTCCTTAGCAATTCTTTTTGGTTGAGTGGCACAACTATGGACCCTACAACCTAACTCTTATTCTTCTCTGCAAACTCGACATTTTTATGACCGAGAATCTGATCATATAATTACCTCATAAGAACTTTAACAGCAAATCACTCCTACAGCCACAAATGGGCACAGATTATATCCTTCAGTCTGAATGCAGCTCTCAAACGATTTATTCCTGTTTGCATTTCACAAGGCAATATTTAGGCTAGGGTCAGACTAACGCAGTATTAACGTGCGTTTAGCCGCACGAAATCACGGCCGTGCTAGCAGCAAAGGACGTCCAATGCCGGGGAACACACGAAGTACGGCCGCACAAAAGTTCGTCCGCGCAACGCAAGTGGCAAACGAACGCATTTTTTCTAGAACGTCTAACCGCTACTACTGACGTACAGAGTGCGCTGCGTCCGCATAGCGGCGAGTGTGCGTGATTAGGAGACGTCAGACGCTGCTAATGTCCGGCTAACATAACGTCCAGACACAAAAAGTGTTTTATTGATGATCCGTACAAAATCACGGACGAAAAGGCGCATCGTATGACCGCTATCGCGTATTCCGTGAAAAAATACGACCGTTCGTTCGAACGCACTTTTTCACGGACAACGCGAAAAATGCGTTCGTCTGACCCTAGCCTTAGGTGTTTTAAATATCTTGCCTTTTTGTGAGATTGCCTCAGAAGTTAAGCATTGTTCGTAATATCATTTCAGATTTCCAACACATTTCTTCAGGACTGTTCTTTTTTTCTCTTTTTTTTTTGATCCTTTCAGGTATTAAAAAAAAAAGACTTGCTAATAAACTCATGCATACATATGTACTAGCTTGACAACCTGGTGCTGACAATGTTAGTTTCTGTGAGATCAAGTTGAGTATTTATTAATGTTGGTAATGGTTTAAGAAATGGATGATCTATATACGTATATATGTCAGGTAAATTGACAGCAGATATATTAGCAGGCGGCTGTTAAAAGCCCCCTTTTCCTGTTCATAGGTTTGTTTAGTAGCCGCTACACCTGTAGCTAATTTGAATTCACAGACTGTGTACAATGCTGAAATTTCTCGTTGGGGCAAGTATACCGAGAGACTATGAATTGTAAAGTTGGGTGGTGAAGAAAAAGTTATTTCTTTGTGCCGTTTTGTGACTGGTAACTAGCTTAGCTACCGAGTCTTTAACCCCTTTGCTATAAAGTGTTTTTCCAAAAATCCAAAGTCAGTAACCAGTGGATTTTAGGGAAATCGTTTTTAATTACAGTAAAATATATTCCCAATTTGGCAGGCAGATGGCACCATCAGCTGGCCAAAAGGAGCTACTGCAATTAGAATTGCAGCTCATGGCTCCGCATCGGCTGCGGAAAGCCTGATACATCTGCGTGTTCCCTAGCCAATTTGCTGATTTTATTTTTATTCTTTAAACAGTTTCAGCCACCTTGGGCATTATTATGCCCATAGGGCTAAAGGTTGATGTCACCTTCTGGAGCCCAAAAGCAAATGAAATTTGTTTTGACTGCAAAATAAATTCATTTGTTGCAAACGGCACAGCCACAGATTGTGTATACACGATGATGGTAGTAAAGGGGTTAAAGAAAAAAGTTGGTCTCCATAAAGGAGTAGATTTTTGTTTAACGTTTCAAGGGAAAGCGCACCCCAGCTGTATCTGTGTCAAATACCCTGCAAACAACTCATAAATGTCTCAGCAGTGGACTTTATCACATTATGCCATGCAAAATATTGTGATTTATTTTTTTATAATCTTGCACTGTGCATGCTTTTCCAATCTACAAATATGTAAAACTACATAGTACCCACAAATTCCAGTAGGACAAAACCAATGTAAGCTTAAAAAATTTGGCATTTTGATAAGCACAAGAAAAGCATAATCTTTAGTTAACCTTTTATAACCTTTTAATTTGTTTATTCATAGTGCTAGAAAATGTAGAGACTTTGGAACATGCCACTTTGAGCCATCTGAAGAGTTGTTTGCATCCATACCTGTCAATAAAGCAGTACTACAGTTGTGTAATGATAATGACCACGGACAAGTGTGGTGGCAGATAATCCTGGACACCTCCTCTCCCCCACCAAGGAAAACCACCTAAAGCCAATCGGTCCTTCGCATAGAAAATACCCATTCATTTGGCCAAACAGGCAATCATTACATGAACAGCTAACATACAGATTTTTAATGGATATTTTCCCCTATTGTCTTGGTGTTCCTGACAATGAGTATTTGACGTTAAACCTTTGTTTTAGTCCCATGTAATGCTAATAGTCATTTTTGATATTATTACTCAACCTTTTATGTTTGTCTTCTAATGCCTGAATAACAAAGTTACATGCAAGAAAAGGTCAGACGTCTGGGATTAAGAATTCCCTGCAAAAGGATTATAAAGGTTTTCATTGCAAGGGATTAGATAAAACATTGAAAAGTGGCAAACAATGTCAAGTGGTGTAAGGAAATTGGTTTTCAAAGAAATTACAAAAATAAACCACCTTTTCATTGGAATACAAAGTCCAGGTCACTGCATGGAATCTATTAAATTGGTGCTTGGATGGTCTGCTCTTTTGCAGAGTATGTAGAGAGGGAAAGCTATGTTACACAATCTAACTTGACAAATACACTTAAATTTATTATGCAAAACCTATAGATGCAATACATTTTCATGAGCTACCGTTTCTCTTAAACGCTAGGTGACTGTGTAAAGTTAATTGCTTTATAAATCCAAATGCAACCAACTTTGCCAGGTACGCAAGAGCATTTTTAAAGCTAATGGCGGCAGCAGATGACAACCTTGTGGTAAATGGTATGTTCATCAAGGTATAAATCCCAGAACCGAAAAGTGAGGGGGTAACCCAGAATCCAAGTATAAACAAACAAAAAAATCGTAGGGATTGCCAGGGTAGGATACTTCGGTGTATTGTAACCTTGTAAAGTTCGTCATTCATCGGACAATGTGTCCGATAAAAGAGAAGGGGAAAAACCTTTATGTTCTCATAAGGACAGGTATACAAATGTACTGGGTTTACCAGAAATTACACATGCTGTCAAGATCAAAACATGGGCAAAAAGACAAAAACCAAGAAGAAAAATAGTTAGCAAAGAAAAGTGTGTTTGCAGAAAAATGTAAACATTGTCTCCTGATATAAAAGTCTAAAACATGAGTACGCCTCACACTTGAAAGGTTATCACGTATAATGTCCAAATATCAATTAGAAATCCTCATGGTATAAAAACTGGGTATGCAGAAGACAAAGCAGAAGGACAGCAGCTGTTGTTAAGGTATCCCTGTTGTTTGATGTTCTTCCAACAAAGTCAGAAAACGGACCTTTGTGGGTCCGTGTAGATAGTAAAGGGAAGATCAAGAAAAAAGTGTAAAGTTTGCATACTATGCATAGGCGGATTCTGATACTACCGATTGTTTTTTATATAGCATTTCTAGAAAGGTTTGGCTTGCTGGCATTACTAGATACAGTGCTCTAAAGGGAGCAGGGAAAAGTTGCCATAAATGCCGAGAACTAAAGCATCAAATACCCATGCTGTGCCATGAGGAGTTGATGTTGAGGAAAAGTTTGCTTTCTATCGCATAGCTCTACGCGTTTCGCTGATTAAACAGTGTCATCAGGAGCAGGATAAAGCATGTTTTGATGTGTTTGAACTCAAGAATGAATGGAAGCAAAACACCTCTGGGATTTTTATTGAATGGCATACAAATGGTTAGGATTATGCGGGCCGTGGCTCAAAGAAATCCACTTATCACAGATACTGGAGGTCTAGGGGTGGTTCTGCCATGGAGCGAGGAGTCTGCCTCATCTGAGAGATGCAGTGGGCGGGGGCGTATCCGTAACCTACGTGGGACAGGAGGTGCTGTCCTACGTCCATATTTGTATATAGAGGGAGGCATGCAGGACCTGAAAGCACAAGAAAGCAAACTGGCCCACGTGGTTTCTCCTCTCATCTCCTCCCCAGGCTTGAGCTCCACCCCTCAGGGATCACCGGACACCTCTGTGTTCAACAGGGGTGCCGTGCGGCCTATGGGCAGATGATGCTCAATGTCGCTGGCCTTTTCTACATGTGCGCCAGGTCTATTGATGTTCCATGGATGCGTCCCACTTGCTGATGAAATGAGCCCTTATGGGAAGAGCCCCCTAGTGGTTGACCAGTAGTGAGCTGGTACATGTTTAATCTTGGGGGCATGCAGTTGTCTCGAATGGGAGATATAACCTAAATCCGCCTGAGCGGACTTATCTCATGGCTCAAGCTGGCACAAGTTGCAACTCAGAGGTGTGCATTTGGGGTGGAGTATAAACACCAATGCTTCTTGTTTCATTCAAAGTGGGATACATAGGTTCAAGCAAACACCTATTGTATCTCAGGAGTGGCCATTAAAAAAATCTTTACACCTTTTTAGGTGTGACATGTTTTAATAGCATATAGGCATACTTCTCTACTGTGCATGAAATGTTGTCCCCAATAAATTAACAGCATCCAAGAGTAATGCTGTATAGGTGCGTACGCACTTCATACAATGTTTAATGCTGAGATATTGTGACTACACTGGTTTTAGAGAAAGTGAGTGAATGTAAACCCTTCATTAAGGTCCCTAGTGCTCAGTATTTTTAGCCTGTGAATCCAAAAGGATTCTCATTGCTGTAGGTGTTTGTCCAGAATCTCCCCCCCCCTCAAAGACTTCATGAGGGATGATTGAGACGAAATACGTTTGTTTCTAGCTGATGATTTTAACTTGCTATTCTGGTCCACAATACAATTTCTGTTATCCTTTGCTACAAGCCCTGGTTGCCCTTTTATTTTTACTGGAACAACCTATAAAGGGCTGTTTTCACTTGGAGTACCGGATCCTGAGGTGACGGGAGGTGCTGTAGTTCTGAATGCTAGCCTTGCTGGATTTGGTGTGGTGTCTTGAATAACAGCAGACCCTGAAGTTCTCCCAGGAGTGGTAACTTGTGATGTGCGAGTGTATTACCATGATTGTGTATTTCTCACGAGACCTGTAGTTTATCCATTATTCGTACGGTCTGTGCTATGTCATTTTATTTTTAATATAAATTTTACAATTTTCTTTTTTCTTTTTCTATACATATTGCCTTTGCCAGTGCCTGAGGGGAAGGGGCTTTATGTAGCCAGCAGATACGTATTTTATATTTTTATAAATTGGCACTGGTCATGCTTGTTGCGTTGAATAAATGTATACTTGCAATTCCAAAATCGGTAAGTCCTTTTAAGCATTTCAATGAAACCTTGGGTTTATTGAAGCAGTTGTGGTCCATTGTGCCTCCTGTAGAGGTGGGTTGGTGCTGGGGGAAGGAGGAGCTTGGCTGTTCTGACCTCAGTAAATTTAAAATGGCACTAAAAGCCTGGAACACATTCTATGCCTCCCCTGATCTGAGACTGTTCATAACCACATACACACAAACCATGAATCGGTAGGAAAAAAAAACTGGTAAATTGGTCCAATGTAATTTTTTTGTAGGGACCATTTAAATGAAAATGCACTGATGAAATAATTTGGCAATACAGGAGTTAAAAACATGTATGCAAACGAGAATCACTCTCTAGGGTCACAATGTGTTTTAGGCTTAGCTTTTCAACAAAAATGGATTCAATCTTCCTCCAGTAAACCAATCGCTACCCATTAGCAATAGACCAGCCTTTCCTTTCCACAACGGATACATGGTACTGTGGTCGTCTAATTAAATTGCAACCCAGCCATTGGAGTTCATGATGCCAAACTGTTTTGATGTACTGCACATTTGGGGATTGTCTGGATAATTATTTTTTTTTGAGAAAGTATTTTACCAGGAAGGATACATTGGATTTCTTTCATTTTCAAGTATGTCCTGGGTGGTGAGTATGTACCGTTAGGTGTCTTGCCCAAGGACACTTACTGGAGAGGTGCTCTTGCCGGGATTGAACCTGTGTCTCCACAGTCTCTCTCCACGCAGAGCACTGATGTTACCTCTACTCCACCCAGCCGGCACTTTTAATAATTACATTATTGTGAATGGAAAATGCCTCCAGAAAAAGAAAACCCTGCAATTGGGCATTTAATTACTTGGTAGACACTATAGCAGAATACTTTACAGATTCTACAATTCATGTAAATCTTAATGTTTGGGAACAAAGATGTTTGTTTGATATTGTATTGTGACTTATTTTGATGTTTGCGCTCACAAAATTTTTGTTTTGCAGGGTGCAAACACTCAACAGCAATACACTTTTTTTAAATTTTTTTATTCCATGGTATACCATATCAATGCTGCGGTTATTTTTAGTTTTTATTGTACATTATGCACTTTGTATGCACAAAAATATTCTATATGCACATGCCTGATGTATTTTATATATATATACTCTTCAAAACTTACAGGGCTATTCAGAAAGCTGTGAAAACGTCAAGAATGACTGGAGAATTGAAAATTCTAGGTCAAAATAGTCAAGCCAGAAAAATTCTCCCATTTGGTCTAGATTGTTCATTCTCCTGCCAATTCTCAAGGTTTTCACCTCTCTTTGAATAGCCCTGTATGTTTACCATTTTATGCTGTAGATCTTTCCATTACTGTTGCGTTTTATTTGGATGTTCCATAAAGCATCTATTTACTTTATTTTTTGTTTTGAAATCTATTATTTAACACTGTTTTATGAATTGAATACATAAATCATTAAGAGCAAATTATTTTGTGTACCAATTTTTTCTGTTAAATCTCATTTCAAAGGTTCTACAAAATGTGTCATCCTATTGTTCTCTTTTATACAAACACTGATATGCCAGACTCTGGACTAATAGAATTCCTTTGTTATCTAAGTACCAAGGTGAAAGGTAAATGAGGCTGCAGTAAACAGACTGGCCCATCTAATGAATAGACATTACTGATGATTGCAAAAGCTCTATATAGTTGGCATGTTGGACTAACAGCACAACAAATAGTTTAATGTCACAGAGCATTTGGATGTAAAACCCCAGCATCTACAAATGCACACACTTAAATCGCATCTTGACGCACTATGGAAAATTTCAAATTCCAACATCTCAAAAAGAAAGGATTTTCTTTCCTAATAATAAAGGATGGAGCTCCAGCAAGTTCTGGATAGGGACTATGGAAAACTAGGTCACATGTCCGAATATTATAAAGTAATTAACAACTGCCAAGAGAAAAATATTCTCTTATTTCGGAGTAAAGCAACAAACATAAATTGTAAAAGCCTTCTGGCCCAACATCATGCACATCAAGGCATGGACTCTGTCTTCTGCTAATGATTTGAACGGGTCTTTCTCCAGTACATTAGGAAAAGGTAATGGGATGTGTATCAATTGGACCTGGAGCATACTTGTATTTCTCAAATATGAATAGAAAATACTTTAACAGAAGTGTGGATGGGTTAATTGCATGATGTTTACGGTTACGGAGTAATTTGCCCAACAGTTTCGCATCTCTGATAAAGGCGTTAATTAACTTTTTATATGAAGAATTTTTGATCTGTAAAAGGCATTGCATGTTTTTGTTCTTTAATATTTTACTGGGTCAAAGTATTACTATCGGCTTTACAGATGCAGAAAAGTATATGGTCTCTAGTTAAAATCTAATGGTGTTTAATGTATGCAGTCTGTTTTGTATTCTTTTAGTTTCCTGTGCCTTTTAGAGAACATGGCTAATGAGAAAATGTGCTTAGAATTGAAAACTCATTCTAACTACTTTTTTTCCCTTGCAAGCACCAACACATTTGAGTCCGATTAAAGAAGAAAGCGCTTCAACCATCTCACTTGACCCTTCAACCAATACAGAGAGTAATGTACCAGGGGTTACTCCAGGTATCTACAAAAGATTGTATGACCTAGCTTTTTATTTTAATGCTACAAATGTCATTCGAGGAATCGCTTTGTTGTCCATCTGTTACAAATATATTCAATAGTTATCTGGTCATTTTGCACATGTTTGTGGCCTTCTTAAAAGGTTATACAACAGTTTGATAGGGCTTGTGGCCTCCACCAGTTGGGTTTCTTATGTGAAGATTTAATCCTTTCACTAACAAGTCTATACTTTTGTATTGTAATGACACAAAATTGGTAAATCCCATTTTGCATACCTCCTTTCAATTTTAGTGTGCCCATTGGGAAGAAAGGACATTCAGGGAGCTCACTTATGACACCCTGTATTACTGTAAAGCAGCAGCTCCCATTCTCATTGTAACAAAAAACCTACAGTGAATTTACTGCCACATTGAAACCTCGAAGGAGGGGGCAGAATACAGGGAGGGATCACTCCTGTACAAAGATAAGATTTAGGAAGCTTCAATTGCTTCGCAGGAACGGCCGCTGAACTGTGTTTGCTGCTAATTTTCTCATATTTCGTTGACCCTATATTTAGGTACTATGTGATATACTGTGCTGTTTTCCCTGTGTGTATCTGTATGTAACAGTTACGTTTTTTTAAGCGGTAACAAGTTCTCTAGTGCTGTACAATGTGTAAGACAGATTAACAAAATACATGTTAGACATTACGAACTGTAGGAGAGCGGACCCTGCTCAAGAGCTTAAAATCAATTTGTCTGCTTCTAACCCCTCTAGCCCAGAAACTGGTTTGAGCTGGATATCCCAACCTTTGTCTACAGACAAGGAGGGTGGGTGTGTGGTAGAGGTAGGGTTTTTTCAGCATGGACCTGCAGAGGAGTGTTTTACTTATGAATGTTTAGAACTGTTGAGGAAAAAATAAAGGCATTCAGAGTTTGGTCTTTACCAAGTGTCTTTACGGCAAGAATCACAGAAGTATTGGCTAGTAGGGATGAGCTGTTCGGGTTCGGATGGTTCGGGGTTCGACCCGAAATTAGCCTGTTCGGGCGGATCGCGAACCCCGAACATTTCCGGGTGTTCGCCGCATGTTCGACCACAATGGACCACAATGCATTTTCCCACTGCCTGAAGCTCACGCACCACAGGTCTGGTGCAAGACTGGTTGAACACTATGCCAATCACCGCTCAGAGTCCTGATTGGGCAAATTTTGCCCAATCATGGGCTCACAGAGCTAAGTCCCGCAGCACACTATATAAGGTTTCAACGCGCCGATTCTGCACGCATTTCAGAGGAGATTTCAAAGAAGATAGTTGTGTGTGTTGTTACTGCCGGCCTGCCACGCTACTGGGGGGGTCTCATTTATACCAAATATCAGGGAATTTAGGTGATGTGTGTCTTGTCACTGTGCCAGCAAGATTTTTGGGGTTTACAACTTTATTTAATACATTTGTGAATTGAGGTGATTTTCTGGGTCTTGTCACTGTGCCAGCAAATCTTTTTGGGGCTCACAAATTTCTTTAAAACATTTGTGAATAAAGGTGATCTGTGTCTCGTCATACATACAGTACCACGCTGTATTTTGGGGCTCACTAATTTCTTTAAAACATTTGTGAATTAAGGTGATCTGTCTCTTGTCACTGGCTGCCAGCTATCAGTGTGTCTCACTGAGTTATACCAGAGTTATTTAAATCTTTATACCAGAGTTGAATCAGAGTTCTGAATATATTAATCTATATATCACTCACCATGTCTGAAAGAACAAAAAGGACAGGCAGACGCTCCCAGCCACAGATAAGAGGGCAAGCAGCCCCTGTGTCGGGAGGCTGTGTCTCTGGTCGTGGTGCATCCTCTGCAGGGGCACATTTGTCCTTTCTAACTGGTGCTGGCCATCTTAAGCAGCAGCAACATACAGAGGACTTGGTGGATTGGCTAACCAGGCCATCCTCATCCTCCGAGTCCTCTGCCAGCCAGGCTTCTAGTGCTTTACAGTCCACCTCAACTGCCAAAGCATCTAATGCAGCCTCCATGTCCACAGCTACTCCTGCCGTAGCCTCGCTATCACACACGGAGGAGTCAGCTGAATTGTTTGACTACAATGAGAGTGACATGCTGCTTGAGGATGCGCAGCAAGTACAGTGCTCTGATTCAATCTCTGAGGTTGAGCAAGGGAGTATAATCAACCTAGAGGAAGGGGGTGCCAGTGATGACACACAAATAACTGGCACTCCTGTTGCCCCAGCAGCTGCAGCATACTGCCAAGTTGGCTCCAGTGACGAGGAGATAGGAGGTGAAGATGACATTGATGATGATGAAGTCACTGACTCCACCTGGGTGCCAGATCGAACTGAGGAATCAAGTGAGGAGGAGGAGGCACAGCAAACACGAGGCACAACATCCTCTGTGACCAACCGTAGCACTAGCCAGTCCAAGGCAGCACATGTCAGAGCTGCTCCGGTGCAGAGCGCTGTTCTCTCAAAGAACACATGCAGGAACTCTGCTGTCTGGGAGTTCTTTAAGAAATGTGCAGCAGACCCCACCGTTGCTATTTGTAATCTATGTCAGAGGAGGCTGAAGCGTGGGATAAACACCGGACACTTGGGTACCACGTGCTTGAGGCGACATATGAACAAGTGCCACACATCCCGTTGGCGCAAAACTTTGAGTAGGTCCTCCTCCTCCTCATCTGTCTCTACCCTGTCTCTACCCACACTGTATGTCCTGCCATGTCATTGCCTACAACCTCCACCGACAGGGATGATGCTACAGTAATGGATGTACCAGCAGGTCCTTCCTCACAATGTGACATCATCCCAGTAGCTGAAGATTTACGCAGTCAGATTACGTTGCCGCAGCTGCTGCAGCGAAAGAAAAAATATAGTCCCAACCATCCCCAAGCACAGCGTTTAAATGCCAGCTTAGAAAAATTACTCGCATTGCAGCTGCTGCCTTTCCAGCTGGTGGACTCTGCTCCCTTCCGTGAATTTGCTGAATGTGCTGTACCACAGTGGCAGGTTCCAAAACGTCATTACTTTTCACGCAAGGCCATTCCAGCACTATACCAGCACGTGGAAGACAATGTTATCCAGTCATTGGGAAAGGCAGTCAGCAGCAAGGTGCATGTCATTTTAGACACGTGGTCCAGCAAGCATGGACAGGGTCGTTACATTTCCTTCACGGCACACTGGGTAATGCTGTTTGCAGCTGGGAGGGATCCAAGACGGGGCTCTGTGCTGGAGCTTGTTCATCCACCACGCCTCCAGAAAGCTGCTTGTATGAGGTCTGTCTGCTCCACCACCTTCTTCTTCTTCTCCTTCTCCTTCTCCTTGGCAGTTAAACCGACGCCTGACAGGGTGTACGCAATGGCTCAAGCAAAAAGATGCCATACTATGCTTGAGCTGGTTTGTTTAGGGGACAGGAGCCACACCGGGTCAGAAATTTTGTCAGCTCTGCAGGGGCAGGTGCAGAGATGGTTAACACCACGCCAGCTTGAGCTGGGAATGATCGTCTGCGATAATGGCAGCAACCTTCTCTCCACCCTACGCAAGGGTAAATTGATGCATGTACCATGCCTAGCACACGTCCTAAATCTGGTGGTACAGCGTTTCCTAACCAAGTACCCAGGGCTGCCAGAGCTTTTCATCCAGGCCAGAAAAGTCTGCAGCCACTTCAGACGGTCATTCCCAGCAAGCGTTTGCCTGGCAGAAATTCAAAGAGAATTCCACCTTCCCACAAACCGTCTGATCTGTGACATGCCCACCAGGTGGAACTCGACATTAGCAATGCTGCAGCGTCTGCACAAGCAGCAGAGGGCCATCAACGAGTACCTGAGTATGGCACAAGGACAGGTTCAGGTCAACTTGTTTTTTTTCCCCCCCCCGCAGTGGCTGATGATCAGGGATGCATGCACTGTACTGTCACCATTTGAGGAGGCAACGAGGATGGTGAGCAGGGACAGTGCATGCATCAGTGACACAAATCCTTTAGTGTTCCTGCTGGAGCACACTCTGCGGGGAATTATAGATGTGGCTCTAGAGGCAGAGCAGCGGGAGGAAGAGGAGGCCTTCCCTAGCTCTGAAGGCCCCAGTCTTTCCGCAGACAGCATTCCAGCGGGTCCTACTCAGATCAGACAGGAGGAGGATGAGGAGGAGGAGGACTATTTAAGTAGTGGGGGCATTGAAGGTGGGGATTCCTCAAGGCAGGGTTTTGTGTGCCCAGAAACCGAAGGGCTTGTGCGTGGCTGGGAGGAGGAAGTGCATGATACGGTCATCCTCATTGACCAGGAAGACTCGGCAGCTAATGCCACCTCCAACCTAATGCTGCATGGGCTCCCTAATGATTCAAAGCCTGCCAGGATTCGTGCTATCAAGGAGAGGGATCATTACTGGTTGGCAACCCTTTCTTGATCCACGATACAAGGGGAAAGTTGCAGAGCTCATCCTGCCCGCACAGAGGGAGCACAGGATGACAAAACTTGAGGACTCTCTAAAGTGAAACTTGTGTAACACCTTTCCAGGCACTGTTAGATTACCAAGTGCTACTGCTGACACACGTGCTTCTGAGGCTGCAGGTGATCAGAGGAATAGCGGTGGAGGCCAGGGCCGCTTGACTGATACATTTTTAAATTTTTTAGTCCTCAACACCCAGGGACGTCAAATGTAGGCACCCATTGCCAGCGTCTTCACCATATGGTGCAGGACTACCTAGGGGCAAGGGCAGACCTGGATACCTTTCCAGCAGATGATCCACTGGCTTACTGGGTGTTGAGATTGGATCACTGGCCAGAACTTAGCCAATATGCTATGCAGCTACTAGGTTGCCCTTCATCTAGCGTGCTTTCCGAAAGGACGTTCAGTGCCGCTGGAGGTTTTGTCACAGACAAAAGAGTGCGTCTGTCCACCGACTCTGTAGACCGGCTGACCTTTATAAAAATGAATCAGTCCTGGATCAGCAGCTATCAATCCCCTGATGCCGAAGTAACGGAATAGATCGGGTATGTCTTCTGCATGTACAAAATCTCCAGCACTGAACTCTTCCACAATACCACAAAAGGGTTACGGTGTGAATGCACTTGCTGCCATGAAAGGCACAATATTTGGCTGCACTGACGCCTGTGCCAGATTTATATCATTTTAATTTTTTGAACAACCGGGTCCAACCCTGCACTCTTCCACAATACTACAGAGGGGTTACTGTATGATGATACTTGCTGGCCTGGCATTAAAGGCACAATATCTGGGTGCAATGACGCCCATTACCAGATAAAAAAAAATAATTCAATATAGGACCAACCACATGGTCCACCCCTGAACTCTTCCACAATACTACAGAGGGGTTACTGTATGATGATACTTGCTGGCCTGCCATTAAAGGCACAATATCTGGGTGCACTGACTCCCATTACCAGATTCATATCTTTTTAATATAGGACCGCATGGTCCACCCCTGCACTCTTCCACAATACCACAGAGGGGTTACTGTATGATAGTACTTGCATCCCTGGCACTAAAGGCACAATATCTGGGTGCACTGCCATTGACGCCTGTATCAGATTCATATCCTCAGAGGGGTTACGGTGTGACGGCACTGTTGCCGATGCTAAAAGCCCAATTTTAAAGCACCTATTGTTACTTTCATCCAAAGCCTGCATAAGTTTCACAATAATTTAGCCCAAAAAACCACTAAACTTTTTCTGCGCGTCCTAAAATGTCTTTTCATACAGGCTGCCGCCCCAAGCAGTTGTTTATGGATAGATTAAAGGAAAAGCATTTTCCGTCATATGAAACGTCATTTATTTGTTTTTAAGTGTTTCTGTACATCCTAAAAATCCGCCACTTCACGGGCAGGTTATGGGGACCTCCTAGGCACGATATTTGAAGGAATTTTTCATTTTTATTTTTAACCCTTATTTCATGGAAAACTCACTGTCCCTTTAAAAACGTTGTTTTTTTTTTTTTTACTTTTTGTCCTTGTTTCCTGTCCCCCAGGGCACTACCCGCACCCCCATACACCTTTTATGGCAAATATGTAGCATATATGCCCTCTTGGAGGGCACTCTAAAAAACCGAATTTTCAGCCCCATTGACTTGCATGGGAGTTTGTGTTCGGTCCCGAACAAATGGGAAGTTCGGGTTCGGGCTCGAACCGAACTCGGGGGGGGGGGGTGTTCGGCTCATCCCTATTGGCTAGTCTGTGGAAGTGCAACTTTCTTGTACAGAAGAAAGGGGTACCAGGATCTGTAACAACGGGTTACTGTAATTTCCATATACAGACCTTGTCACATACAATCTTTTTAAAATCCTGTCCTTTTTTTTTTTTTTTTTAAAGCTTTATCACTAACAATATCATTATGATCACTGAAGATACATAAGCAGGATGCCTGATCATTTTTATTGGTTCTGCTGTTTTGGATGCAAATGTAATTTATCTGCATGTTAATGCAGATCCTGTGTAAAATTCTGCAAGAGAAGGGTCATCACTTGGTTTGAGACCGTTTCCCAGCAATATTTCTTTGAAAAGCTAAATTTGCTCATTTTAATTGATGAACTTTAACACCGAATAGCCATCTCTGGCCAAAATTGCTATTTTTACATTATTATTATTATTATTATTATTATTATTATTTTTTAGCTATGCATCCATGTTTTAAATCTGTCATGCCCCACCCCCCCTTAACAAGAGCTTGGTAGTGAAAGGGTTATATGATCTTTGAGTACTGTTCCAAAAAGCAAAATGCACCTGTTGAAGTAGACTGGAGACGTGGTATCTGAGCATTGTTTCTTTTTTTTTAGGTTTACATCTTTTTATTAGATTTTTTTTTCTCTTCTCTAATTTCAGATACCATTTTTGACAATTCTGGCAAATCAAAGTTATCACCAGTGGAAAGCAATAATAAAGTAATGGTTAAATATATCTCTGCAAGTGCGTACAGACGTATCACAGGAGATAAATTGCATAGCATGCATACATTTAACTTTAAAGCTCGAGTTTCAAAATATAAAGACTCTGAAATTAACAAACCTTTATCCTTTGAATATCCTGGCTTCACCAATGTGCCTTTCTGCTCATCTCCTTTTGAACATCAAGAAATGGATATTTTCCAGAAATATGAAGTTAGAGACAAGGATGCTTTGCATGGTGTCAGTAATCTGTCAAACGAGTCTTCAATGGTGCAAGATAAGCAGGACGCACAAAACGGCACAGACTTTGATTGGTCTTCGGTAGACACAGACGTCACCATTGAACAGTCAACTATATTGGCAAACAACTCAACGGATCACTCTTCAAGGACCAATATTGATGAAAACCTCCAGTGCATTGGAAGTTGAGAACTATTCCTTTTGTACTGAGCTTTTAGACTGCGCTGCAGTAATTGAAATTTAGCTTCTGAATGCTCTGAGATCCTCATCAAACTTGATGTTACTTCTGATTTTACAAAGGAAACGGTCAATTTTCAAATGATTCAGACCTAATGTTTCTGTAACAAGATTATCTGGACGTCTCTGAAGGCACCTCTAGATTTAAACCGAGCAAGAAAAATGGAAATATCACAATTCTTCTGGTGTAAAGGTTTCTTTTTTGTTTTTTTGTAAGCGTAAACATGGTTTTTGTTAGGTTTATTTTTACATACAGATTGACATCTTAAATTGACATTCACTTAAATGTATTTGAAATGTAAAGAAGCTAGTTTGATCACTTTAAAGGTGTACTCATTAGGAATCCTCACTATTTTATAAGACACTGAATAAAATTTTAATTTTTTTTTTTTATCTAGACATTCCACCCCAGAAGGGTATAAAATATAACGGCACTATGGGACAATATGACACAATTATTTTTGAAGCATGTTTAGAAGTCTGTATGAAACCTGGCATTTTTAACAATATTGCGCTAATTTAAGAAATTGCATTTGCACATTAAACAATGTACTGCTACTTTCAAATAAAGTATTTTAAGCTTGCAAATAATTCCGAAGTTCAATAATTGCAAGGTAATCTACATTGATTCGCAAGCTAAACGTGGATTTGCTGGATAGTTTTCATGGGTCGAATTTTCAAATGATTTTCATGAGCTGAGCATTTAATATTTTGAGGGGAAAAAATAGACCCCCAGCAAGCAGGACAAATACACTCTCAAAGTCCTGACTGTTTTAACATGTATGAAATCAGTTACCCATTTAGTGACCCCTTTATCACAAAATGTTGACATATATATATTTTTTTTTTTTGTTGACCGTATTTTACCAGGAAGGATGCGTTGAGATTTCTCTAGTTTTCAAGTATGTCCTGGGTGGCGAGTAGGTGTCTTGCCCAAGGACACTTACTGGAGAGGTGCGCTTGCGGGATTCAAACCTGTGTCTCCGGTTATAGAGCAGTGATGTTACCTCCACTCCACCCAGCCGGCACATGAGACTATTTATTACATAAATCCGTGAAAAATGACTGGTAGAAGAGGTTGTCAAGGTTAAGACAAATCATTTTTCCTAAATTTTGTAATTTTAAATGAAAATAATGGAATTTTTAAAATATAAGATAATATACAAAGCACAGCGCTCGGGCCATACAGCATAACTGCTGGAGCGATATGCTTATTTCTAACTCCTTATTCCATTTAAGATGCCGGCTCAGCTTGCATCTCTGAACTTGCGCCAGGTTACTGTACATTACTGTATCGTATACAAAGTATAGGAGACCTTAATTTGGCCCCAGCAGATGGGGAATGAGCTGGATGGAATAGCTTATTCTCCATCTGCATCTGATGTTATTCAGCAATGAATAAAGTTTTTCAGACCCTAGTGTTAAATGACTATGCTTCTGCACAATCGCATAGCACACAAATCTAAACCCACTTAAAAATCACATGCTCATGTCAGATCTCTGAGAAAAAAGCGGTGTGATCCGTTAGCTTAACCTTCCTTGCGTTACGATTCTAACATCTTTTTAGATGTCAGAATCGTTAAATTATTTTTTTTGGCCCCCTAGTGGTATTCCAGAGTGACTCTGGATTAAATTCCTATACTGGAAGCGGTAACCCTGAGCAACACTCGGGATGACGCTGGATACATCACCTGTCCTCCGGCGATCGCGACCCTCATACTTCCTGGTTGCCTTCTCGCGAGAAGGGAATCAGGAAGTATGAGGTTGCGATCGCCGGAGGAGACTGCGGTGGTCAGCGAGGGAGCACAGGGACAGGAAATGTATGCAGCCCGAGTGTGGCTCGGGGTTACCACTTTCAGCACTGCAAGGCAAGTGATGGACTGTTTGGGGCAGTGATGTAGGTGTATCCGTGAGTCAGGTGGTAGGCTTCCCTGAATAGGAATGTCTTAAGGGAGCGTTTGAAGGAAGGGAAACTAGGGGAAAGCGTTCCAGAGGATGGGGGCTGCGCGTTTGAAATCCTGCAGTCTATCATGGCAAGAGGTGATGCTGGGAGAAGCTAGGCGCAGGTCACTGTTTGACCTTAGGGAGTGGCCTGGAGTGTATTTGGTGATTAGTGAGGACAGGTAGTGGGGAGCTTAGTGAGGGCTCTGCAGGTCAGGCTAGGGATTTAGAATTTTCATTCTGCAGTGGATGGGGTGCCAGTGAAGGGACTTACAGAGAGGAGCAGCAGAGACCGAGTGGCAGGTGAGGTGGATGAGCCTGGCAGAGAAATTGTTTCATAAAGTCGTTTGCTGACTATTACTTGTATTGTAAGTTAAGATCAATTTGGTTGATATCAATTCAAATTTTCCACCATAGTTCTAAATGTTAAAAAAAATCCCCTTTTTTATTAAATCTTTCTTAAACCATTTACAATTTTCAATTGCAGCAAACGAAAAAGCCATTTTTTCATTGCTGAACGCACAGACTGTAAGAAAATAATTCAGCTGCATGCGTATAGCAAAGAAAAAACAGCCTTGTTATTACATTTAAAATAAGTTAGGAAACCTACACTTTCACCCAAAAATTCCAAACAAATCCTAAAAAATAAATTTAAAAAATGTCTGTTTGCTGCAATTGAAAACTATTAAACGGGGTTTTTTCTTAAATTTTTATTTTGAAAATGGTCACATTGTACAGCAAGTGATTTTTTTTTTTAACATTGAAAACTATGATGGAAAAAAGCCTAGCATCTGGATTAATTAAAAAGTGACCTGTTCTGCTTTTTTTCGCTTTGAACCTTTTTTGGTTCAGTTTTTTTTTTTACGTTTTAGATCATTTTGTTGTTTTGTTTTCTTTTTTTTCATGTCAGATCATTTGGTTCCATTTTGTTTTTTTTTGTTTCAGTTCCTTTCGTTACGAAATTTATTTTGTTTTTGATCGTTTTGTTCCGGGGTTTTTCAGCATCTTGTATCATTTGCATTCCATTTTATTTCGTTTAGGTCCCATAACAAAATGATTTTGTTTGTGCTGAAACTGTGATTCGAGATTTTGTAATTTCGGGCGGCCGATTATTTTGTTTTGGAAATGCTTCCTAAAGAACAAAAATGGTCAATTTCATACGAAATTCGAAACGAATTGCACATCCCTATTTGGCAGGAGCATAGATCCCTAGCAGTGGAACCAGGAAGCTGAGCTAAAAGTGGTAACTGGGTGGACTTAAAGACAGAAGGTTAAATACAAAGAACTGTACATACCCCCTCCCCTGTACACATATCAGACCGCTAGCTCAGTCCCTTGGTGTAGAAGGTAGAGGAAACACGGCTCAGCCCTATTCCTTCTTCCACCCACAGGATCACAAAGACTAGGTCCCATGACCAGATACATGATACCCCGATGCAGTTCAATCATATGCTGCCAGAAAATAGGTCAGTACAAGCAGCAGACATGACAATAATAGTTGGTGGCCACACAGCAATCAGTGGGCAGTGTGCTCTCTGCCTTTTTTAAGGTTTTTTTTTCCCCCACAAATTTTATAGTGAAAGGTAGGTACCTTTTTTGTCAGACAAAAAGTAATAAATACAATATATATATCTCTTACTATTGCAGAGAACGATGTCCACCACAGGGGTTTAGACAGAAAGGTGTCTTCTATAAGCCTACAACCCCAATTCAAAAATGTTGGGTACAGTATGGGAGAAATCAACTGCACTGAATGTGGCTGAATTGTTACCATTAAAGGATCCTACAGTCATCCACCACTGCTTTCTTCTGTAGGCTTCAAGGCCTTTTTATGTTGCACAACTCACCAGCGCATTTTTTTCTCTCAATGTACCAAACTATTGACTGGGCCAACCCTAATGTTCTTGCTAGTTCTGATTTTTTTTTTTTTTTCAGCCTTAGTTTGGCCTATTTCACAGCAACAGCTTCCAAATACGAATGCAACACTAGAATCTATTCCAGATCTCTCTTCCTGTTTAATTAATAATGAGAAAAACTTAGGAATAGCCCACACCTGTCCATGAAACCGCTTTTTTGGTCACTCGAAAACGAGAGGCCTACATATTAAAGAGCTGTAATTCATAAACCCTTCCTCCAATTTGGATTTAAATACCCTTAAAGCTCAGAGACTGCACTTTAAACCCATATCATTAATTTAACTGTGACGTTAACCGACTTTGGTAACCATCTGAAATAACAAAACATGTTGGTGTCCAATGATTTCCGGAACGAACTGTAAATTGAGAACTCTTCCAGGCAATGGATTGGTCTCCAGAGATAAAAAAAAAAAAGCTTTTGCATTGCTGCGTGTTTGTTCCAGATCTGTAAGGTGTTTGTTAATGTCTAGAGTTTTATACATTTTAATTTCGTAGGGTGTCCCAGTTGGTACAACTCAGGGCCCCAGGAGCAGAGATATCCGTGCGTAGAACAGGACGATAATCCAAATCTGTCAGTGGTGAACCAAAGGTCATGAGAAGGTGGCAGAAAACAAGGTGAGAGAAAAGCCAAGGTCGGGATTAATGGGAAAACGCACCCTGGGATTATAAAGGGAGAAAGAACACCACTAACAAGCACTGAGGTTAGGACAGGACTGGCGTTTTAAATAGAAGTACCTGGCAAGCCTACACCACCTTTGATTAGGTGTTTGTAATTCACTGAGCACCTGGTGTCTGTCTCTTTAATAACAGGCATGGTGTGCGAGACCCCTTATGCGTGAGATTGAGTCCCCTGCACAGAGGGATGCAGGGCAGGGCCGGGCTTGGAAACACGCCGCAGGACTTCTGCCTGCCATGCAGCTGGGATATGCTGCTGGACCCGAGCCTGCCACGATGCTGGGGTCTGCCGCGAGGCCAGGACCCGCCGCGTACGTGCAGGAAGAAGATGCCAGATGGGGGTGAAGCCCTTAAGCTGGCCCCTGGCGAGGATGCAGCACCTGCCACCCAGGAGCTGGGAGACGATAGGATGGGTGACAATGGTGGGGGGGGGGTCACTAATAATTTTTGCCACCAAATTATACCACTGAAAAAACATAAAGTGTATAAATAAATAGGATTTCAAAACCCAGAGTAATGTGATGCAATGATACCTTTCTATGTTGTATGAACAATACATAAATTCAATATTCTATTCGCCGCAATTTGGCGTTTTTTGGCTATGTCCGATAACTGATTCAGCGACTCCAATTTTCTCAAATTACAGTGATCATTCGCTAAATAGGGAATTCACCATATTTTCAGCAAAATTAATTCCCCGAAATGTGCCAAAAAGCAAAGGATCTAACGATGGATTGATCCTTTAGAGTCAAACTTTCATAATAACCCCTAAAATACCATTTAAAGCAGGGAAATACAATAAAAATAATAAAGTGTGGCATGTAGCCTAGCCATTAACCCTAAAATGCCACTAATCAGAAAACATTAAATGAATACACTGTGAAGCATGTAGCTTACCCATTAACTCCTAATCTGCCATTAATCAAGGGAAAGCATTAAATTAAGACTGTGTCAGGTTTCTGAACCGTGCCTTGGCAGCCCCCTTCAAGTATTGTGCATCTAATCTGTGCCTGCACTTGAGGGCAGCTTCATTCCTGTACTGCTCATTTCCAGCGCTGAGATCCAGCACATATTCAGTTAAAATACACCTGAATTACCTGAGGGGTCACGCCCCCTCTCCTCCTGGCTCCAGCATTATCAAACCACTACCCGTGAGAGAGCACCTATGCTGTGTGTCTCCTGTGTGATCATGAACCTCAAACTTTACCATCGTTACCAGCCTTTCCTTTCTCTATACCCTCCAGTATCCAGTGTGTACAAGATGCCATTGTCCTGGTTTGTTTCCCGCTTCCCTATTGTCAAACCCTACACGTGTCCTGTTTCTCACCTCCAAAACAATTGTTGTGCTGCTTGCTGCAGCAACTCACCACTCAGTGCACACCCCTGTACTAGTGCATCATCACATCCGGGGCTCAGTATCCTGCCACCTTGGTACCACCCCGTACAAAACCTGACAGTGAGGCATGTAACATACATTTCCCTAAAATGCCATTAAGGAAAAACATGAAATGAATACACTGTGGGGCATGCAGCCTATTAACTTCTAAAATGCCAGTTATCAAGAGAAAACATGAAATATATACACTGTAGCATGGCGCCTACCCATTAACTCCTAAAATGCCATTAATAAAGTAAATATATAAAATGTATACTGTGGGGGATGAAACCTGCCCGTTAACCCTTAATATATAACTAAACCAAGGCACAAACGAAAGTAATACACGACGTACTATATAGTCTGACCATGAACCCTGTCACTGCTGAGCCATTTCCAACCGTTGAAAAAAAATTGTTACGATTTTATTTAATTTAAGATTTTGTCTTTTATCGGAATATGGTCATGTTGGATATCATTGGAAAGGCCAGACTCTGCCCTTTCCAATGACACCTAGATTGATCCTGTAGGATGCAAGTGGGGCCAGAGATATCCTGATCCGAAAATGTGGGGGAAGCTGGATGCTGATTCCTGGTGGGGAGGCACATGGGGGGGGCAAGGAATAACCTAGGGGGTCAATTGCCCCATGGCCCCCCCTAGAGACACCTATGACAGTGACATAGGGTTGTTCTCACTTTGACTCTTCTTTTCCTTCTTACATTTTTGAAACAAGGCGACAGCTGAGCTTCTACATTAAAAGTAGAAATGTTACTCCTTTGCTGCTGAGCCCTTTCACCCTGGTGTTCTGAGCTCATTTTTGCCTTTTTGTGCTAATCCTGTTTAAACATATTTTTTGTACTCCCGTTTTATGATAGGACCAAGACAAATTATATAACTTTCTTTTCCAGTACATTAAAAATATATAATTTCTATGTGTATATGTCCTGTTCCGTCAGAATGCCATAGCATAAAATGTCAATCATTTGCAGCTTTTAAATTTATTAACATTTTATCGTCCAAATCTTTGCGGTCATATATTTTATGTGTTAGTCTTTATGAAAAAAAAAATCCTAAATGGAGAGCCTGTTACTCGCTTTTAACCAATAATACGCAATTTTCATCAAAACTGAAAAATATTTACTTTTTTAAAATTAAATTATTGGTTGTATTTTGGTGCAATGCATTTTATTAAAAATATGCTTATGCACAGAACACTGAAGTTGCTACCCGCATGGCAAATGAGAAGGTGAGTAATGGCAGTAGCATTGTTTATTTATATGCGAAAACTGTAATGTTTCAAAGCCTTGGAGATAGAGATATATATCTATCTATCTCTATCTCTATCTCTACCTCTTTTCTCAAGATTTTCTAAAACCTAGGGCATATATATATTAATGGTTATGCTGTGAATAGCACTCCCTGATTCTCCCCCCTTCTCCCTGCACTTCCAGTCTGGCAAAATCACTGGCTGAAGTGGAGGAGTTTCCTCAGTTGGGATTTTTTAATTTCCCAGCTGTTGGTCATTAGTGATGTCAGTGCTTGCAGAGAGCATGCCGAAGTGACTTTCTTTGACATCAATTGCTGTAGTGAGCAGCCTCAGGGGCAGCCAGCCAATAGATCGGATCTATGCATTAGTGCAGATATAGATGTGTATATTATGTATGTATGTATGTATGTGACTTAGGCTAGGGTCAGACTGAGGCAGTGCGAACGCGCGTTCTGGCGCACATAATCACGGCCGCACTAGCAGCAGATGACGGGCAATGACAGCCAATATACGAAGTACGGTCGCACAAAAGTCCGGCCGCGCAACGCAAGTGGAAAATGAACGCATTTTTTCGAGAACGTTAAACCGCTGGTACTGACGTACAGAGTGCGCTGCGGCCGCATAGCAGCGTGTGTGCGTGATTAGGAGATGTCAGACGCTGCTAATGTGCGGCCAACATAACGTTCAAACAGCCGGATTTCCCTAGACTTCTTTTCACCCCATCGTCATGAAATACGTCCAGAATTGCGCATCGTCTGACCACTTAAGCGTATTCCGTGAAAAAATGCGTGCGCACGCATCGACGTACATTTTGACGGTGGCCGCAGAAAATGCGCTCATCTGTCCCTAGCCTGAATATGGAAAAATATGATGGAAACTTACTAAAAGCTTACAGTGTGTAGCGAAAAGGGAACTCTGTTACCCCTGCAATAATAGTGCAGGAATTCTGTTCCCCGTTGTTCCTGCTCGTCTTGACCCCTGGTTATAGATTTATAAAAACTTAGACTAGTTTGGTTGACACAATGTTTCCATTTCCCATGTCATGTTTTACAGAATTCGAAGAATGAATCTACAATCCTGCTACGTCTAACACTGAAGGAATCCTAGTCATGGACACCGTGCTTAGGTTTTTCCTTACACGTTCGATTGACATGCTGGGTTAATGCTTCACGTAGTTTATGGAAACTTCGATACAATTTCCATGTTTGTTTTGTTGTGTATATTTTTTTATATTTTGTTAGGTTCCAACTGGAAACAAAAGGATATAAACAGCTGGCCATATGTGTGAAAGCAAAAATTTCTTATTGGGGAATAAGAAGTAGGGTGTTGACTATAGGTAGCCACTTATAGGATTTGAAAAGTTATTGTACTCCCATTATGGTCAACTAACAGCTGTCAGGCTGCAATAAGTGTACCTGGATGTTCTACATGGGCCGTGCACCACTTCTGCAATCATTTCCAAAAATTATTCAGGGGATCACAGGTCAGTTTGCTTCCTTTGAAACATCATTGCACGGTCCTTGTTAATGTTACCAGTGTGGTTGAAGTTTTTTTAAAACTGCAGAAATTAAAGTAGCTCTAGACAATAAGAGACAAATAATCTCCTAAAAAAATATACATTTTTATTGATTTGCCATTTTTTTCTTTTAAAAATGTTCCTCGCAAAGTTGTCTGTCATTTCTAACTTGCATAATTGGTAAATTGTAATTTTATCTTTTTATTTAAAAAGTGTGTAAATTTGACTTACCTGTATTGTATACAGTTTGTTATTTTGCGTTTTTTTTTTTTTTTTCTTGAGGGCTTTTAGTAATCTCATTAAAGTATATTATCGTATTCGAAATGTTTAATGTTTTTTTGTTTTTTTTTTACAACAAAAACAAAAAAATACACATTTTCTTCTTTCAATCCATTTCAATTCAATAAACATGCAACAGATAAAGTAATACGTCGGTGGCATATTCACTAAACAGAATGTTTAGAGGAAGTACCGTTCATTACACACATAAACACTCAGTGTGGTTTATGGTAATGAGTTATATCATTTGTGATTATATAATCTAAAAAAACGAATGTGCGAGCAAATAATGTGTATATGTACATGTATATAATAAAACAAGATATTCGTACGCACAGCAAGGTCTGTAAATCCAATATTTTGTATTTATTTAACACACAAATTGATGGTTCTGTCTGCAGAAGGACTTTCCTCAATCACTTTTTGCCTAAAATAAAGAGAAACTACAATGTAAATCTGATAAAGGATTTTTGATTCTTTGTGGCTTTTGAGTTGAGGATACATTTAATACATGTTTTTAATTTTGTACAAATGCATCATAATGCACCAGTTTGAAGATGAAGTTTGTGACACTGGCAATTTCAACCTGACCCAATTATCAAATTCCACAAATGTAGCCTGAAATCCCATAAATCTAAAACTCCCTACACTAAAACAACTGCCCCTGACAATGAGACCTCAAATTTAGAAATCACTGCACCCAACCGCCAATCACCAACCTCAAATCAATAACTTTAACCCTAACTTGAAGATTCCAAAAAATATTAACCAATAGAAACCTAACTCTAAAATCCATCATGATTAACTTTAAATAAGTGCATATCTAAGTCCAAGAACGAAAAAAAAGTATAAATTCATCGGGTTATACACAAAAGATAAATTCTTTAATGTGATAAGCACAAAATCAACCCAGGCATATCAATACAGTAATTAATTTATCCTCTGAGAAGAAGGTCTTGTCTCCAAAAGTGTCTGAAAGATGAATGAATCAGTCCAGGCAGATGTTTTGCAGTTATAAAGATGATTTGTTTGAATTTTGTTATTTATATACTGTATACATTGATATTATTAGTGGTCTTTTTTAATGTAATTTTCATTTTGTGCAAAGATCTGAAACCAGACAGAGCGCTTTGAACACGCAGGTTTAGTTCCCAGTCAAGATTCACATACCTTGTATTCATCTTACACAATCAGTTTTAGACATACAAAATAAGTCCATTTTGAAGTTTTAGATGGTGTATGGGTACAGTTACAGCGGTATTAATATAGCGCCAACAGATTCCACATCACTTTACAATGGGAAAGCACAAACATAGGACTTAATAAAAAATGATAAATGAGGAAAAGACGGCCCTGCCCATAGGCTACCGCAAACCCGACGAACACTCAACTGAACACCCGCAGAAACCGCTGCAAAAACCAAATCGAACATGCCAGAAAAATCCGACCAGCCGCTGGAAAAAAAAAGCCAACAGGGACAGGCTGACGAACAAGGTAAAAAAACAACATAAAACCGTAGGCTTGAAAGTTTCAAAATTTAAACCGTTTGCAAAGAACTACAGAATGAAAATGTCTGGAATTTACATAAAAGATCCTATGAATGATAATAAAAAGGTCTGTTACAGAAACAAGAAAAAACTATTTTTTTTAAAAATTGCCTAAAAGATCTTAAAAAAATTCTATAAACCGTTTATTAGATATTGAATTAAAATGAGAATATTTTTAACAGTGAAGCCTATGGGATTTGCCTGAATAAACCTGCCAATTGAAACCACCAAAGAGCAGGGCATTTAGGCAATCTTTCACTGCTGTTCGTGTTCTCTGAATAGATTTAGGCTAGGGTCAGACTGAGGCAGTGCGAACGCGCGTTCTGGCGCACATAATCACGGCCGCACTAGCAGCAGATGCCGGGCAATGACAGCCAATATACGAAGTACGGTCGCACAAAAGTCCGGCCGCGCAACGCAAGTGGAAAATGAACGCATTTTTTCGAGAACGTTAAACCGCTGGTACTGACGTACAGAGTGCGCTGCGGCCGCATAGCAGCGTGTGTGCGTGATTAGGAGATGTCAGACGCTGCTAGTGTGCGGCCAACATAACGTTCAAACAGCCGGATTTCCCTAGACTTCTTTTTACCCCATCGTCATGAAATACGTCCAGAATTGCGCATCGTCTGACCACTTAAGCGTATTCCGTGAAAAAATGCGTGCGCACGCATCGACGTACATTTTGACGGTGGCCGCAGAAAATGCGCTCATCTGTCCCTAGCCTAACCATTGCTTCTCTATCATGGATTTCACTGCCGTCGAACAGCACCGGACGTGCAGGCAATTCGCCAAAATTTGGCGAACTGCTTGCTCTCTGAATCGCTGAATGGCCCCGAAATGTCACTGTACGCTGAATTTCAGTGTCCGGTAGCATTTCGGACATCTCTGAATAACCCCTATAGTCTCTGCAAGGAGTATCCATCAGTCTGAAGTTGGAATGACCTGTAGCCTGGACTTGGTTATGAATGTGAAAGGATGTCAACCAAGATATATTTCACCTTCTATGCCTATTTGCTCAGGTGGTTAATAGAAGTACACCACCCATCTGCAATGGTATGGAATGCTTTCCGGGACCATTCAGCAAAAAGAGGGGGTGAACTTGGTGTCAGTGGGACCAACAAAGGCGTGTGCAGTAAATGATTAGAGGTGGGTATTTCTATCCCACAGTTCCAATCTGTGTCAAAAGATTTAGTTAGTCGAGCATACTGCAGGTCTCTGAGCAGGTCCAAGCCATACGATGCTACCAAGCAGAGGTTCCTCCAGGAGACCCTGTTCTATGCCCCCCCCATTGGGTCTGCTCTAGAGTTGAGCTGCCAAATAATATTGATTTCTTAGGTGGACCCAAAACCCTTCCACATTTGTAGGAAGATAAAATGCCTTATTTTTACGCTCGCCCTCGATAACCATGATGTGAATCCTCTTGGACAGACCTCTAAGCCCTCATATCCTTGAATGGTCGGGACCGTTGGCCCTAGGAATCCGAGCCAGGGATGACCCACACACCTGCAGTATGAGCACAACCTAGTAATACGAGCTGCAGGTTTCAAGACCGGACATAGACTTAAGCATAAGGGGTTAGCCTGAAAGACAGCAGAGGAATCGCGTGAATCGGTTTTATGCAGAGCGTACATACACACTGGGTCAGCAATAGCGTGGTCGTTCTAACAATCCGGGTTGGCAACAGACAGGGTTCTCATACAATCTGAGTCAGTGTTAGGCAGGTTCAGTATAAAATCGGAGTCAACTTTGGGCATAGCACATAGCACTGGTCAGAATAAGAATAGTAGTGAAGGCAGTCAGAGTCTGTTACAATCAGGGTCATCATACACTCCGGGTCATCAACGTAGCAAAAGAATCAGTGACACGAAGAAATTGGAAACTCAGCGATGCGGGAAACAAACTCCACGGCAAGGCAATGAGTCAGTTTGCACGTCCTGTATATAAGGCCGGCGGCTCCGCATCATCACGCCAACCCCCTGCCCCCTCATTATGCACGTGAACTCCAGGACCTGGTGCAGCGCTTGGCACCTGGCCAACCAGCAATGCTGCTGGGTGCCTGACCCCCACCTGAGACCCTCCAGGCGCAGGGGATGTGATACTCATTCAGACGTGATATCCGGTTACCACAAATGAAGCGGAAAATAGTCTGCTGTGAATTGAATGTACAGTGTCTAAATCATTCTAGGGACACTACCACTTACATAAGCTGTAGCTAGATTACTTTTGCATTACAAATAAAACCACTAGGGATGCACCGAAATGGAAAGTTTCAGCCGAAACCAAAAACTTGGGATCGGTTCGGCTGAAAAACGATACCGAAACTGAAAATCAGACCTGAGAACCCGGGCCTGGAGGCCAAGCCAGGGACTCTCCTGATCCCGAAGGCCAACCAAGCAGCTTGCTCGACCGAGCCTCCAGGCCCAAATTCGCATGGCTGATTGGTTGCACCTTACATACTCCCCTACATCCTCCTACTTTGGTCCTGAGCTCCAGCGGTGACAGTCCTCTGGCTGTCACAGGCTGCTCGGCCGTCCGCCAGGCTCAGGCGAGCCCCCAGCTTGACTGGGCCTTGAAGGCCCAGCCGAGCCGGGGGCTCGCCTGAGCCTGGAGGATGGCTGAGCAACCGGTGACAGCCGGAGGATGATCACTGCTGGAGCTCAGGGCAAAAGTAGGAGGATGTAGGGGAGTATGTTGCCTACACATACTCACGTACATCAGCCCCGAGTCCTCCACCGGTGGCAGTCCTCCTGCATCCAGTGCCCGCTCTTTCTGTCGGTCGCTGGGATGACGTCACAAAAGCTTTTGACCCAGGGTCAAAGGCTTCCGTGATGTCATACCAGTGACCAATGGAGAGTGGACATTGGATGCAGGATGACTACCACCGGTGGATGCCGGTGGAGGACTCGAGGCTGATGTAGGTGAGTATGTGCTCTCCACCCCCCCAACAAAATCCATCACCTGGACCTGGACTGGAGGCCTGCCCGAGCCCCCTGCTCGGCCCGCCTTCAGACATAGGCGAGCCCCCTGCTCAGTTGGCCCTCCAGGCAACTCGGCCGGCCTCCAAGCTCAGGCGAGCCCTAGGTTTGGCTGGGCCTCTAGGCCCAGGCCAAGCCGGGGGCTTTCCTGAGCTTTGAAGATGGCCGAGTAGGCAGCTCGGCCAGCCTCCACACTCAGGTGAGCCCCCGGCTCGACTGGGCCTCTAGGTCCAGGCCAAGCTGGGCGCTCGCCTGGGCCTTCATGCAGGCAGCTCGGCCGGCCTCCAGGCTCAGGCAAGATCCCGGTTTGGCCGGGCCTCCAGGCCCAATTTTGAAATGGAAATTTTCAGCTGTTTTTTTCAGCTGAATTTCCATTTCGGCCAAAACCGAAAACCCCATTTTCGGCCGATAGTTTTTGGTGGCCGAAATTTTGGTACATCCCTTACCCATTATAACACACATGCTGCTGATGTTTTTTTTCTTTGTTTGAAGCAATTGCATGTAAAAAGGAAAGTCAGGTTTTTTTATCTCTCTACAATTTTGTGGATTTTTCCCATGACGCAACATTTACCAAATACTTTTCTTTACTTCTCTGATTTACCCAATTTACAGTATTAACACTTTAATGAAATGAAGGGGTTTTGTTTAGATAAGACTACAGGGGCTATTATTCCTTAGACTACTCAAGATAAGAGATGGCGGCTGACTGAGGTAAAACTGGAAGCTTAAAAGACATCTCAAACAATACAATGGTGTGAATCAGTGATAAACACATATAGGTCTATTCACTAAAAGGTAAAACTCCGGAGAATTGTCAGAGACCAATCTAGACCAAATAGCAGATTTGGCAAGTGAGATAAATGGTAGAATTTTTCTGGTTTGGTTATTTTGACCTAGAATTTTCACTTCTGAGTTTCACCGTTAGTGAATAGACGTGACAGACTCCATTGTATGGCCAAAGCCACACAGTGAGGAACAAGTGATGTAAAGACACTGGGGGGGGGGGGCAGTTTACAATACAAAATATCACAATGGATGCACCCAGTGACACAGAGTAAAATATTTTCTTAACTAAACATACATGAGAAAAACAAAGCACATGTAAGATATCAGCAACATATAACAAACACAATAAGGGCATTTCGCCCTTGGCGGTCTGATTCTGACATAAGTGTGGCTCGGGGGTTAACTTTCAATACTGAAAGCGGTATTCCTGAGCTACACTCGGGCCGATACTTACATGTCCTGCGCTCCCTCGCTGTCCCCGTAGTCACACTGCAGGCGATCCCGATGTCACACTTCCTGGTTCACTCCTCGCGAGAAGAGATCCAGGCAGTGTACGTTGTGAGCGGCTGGAGGAGACTGCGGGGATCAGCGAGGGCGCGCAGGACATGTAAGTATCCAGCCCGAGTGTGGCTTGGGGATACCGCTTTTGGTACAAAAAGTTAACCCCGAGCCACACTCGGGAATACCATCAGGGAGGTTAAGGGTATAGAACAAAATAAATACAAGAGATTGAGATGGAGTGTTATCGTTACAGCAGGTATTCGACCAGGAAATATGATGTTTAGACCAGTCACGGAGTCTCTTGTGGGGTGTAATTCACTTTGTACATTTCTGCCAATGAGCAGGTTACGTGAATACCTAAAACTTTCAAGGCAGCTTGAGACCCGGCAAACTGTGCACTGGAGATCAGGGGGTCTGAATCTCAATGTGGCGCTCTCCACATTTCCATACAACATAAAGTTAAATTTAATTTATATCCTGAGATATCTGAAATGTCCTTTATTATAAAGTAATATAATAGTATATAATAATCGTTATAATAATAGTATTAGTAAGGCCGGACTTGAGACGTCAGGTTCCTTAAGGGTGAAAGAGATCTACTACGTAGTTACACAGGCTGAAAAACAGGTGTGCGCCCACCTAGTTCAGTCTTTCACACGATCACCTACTGATTTTGGTCCAAAAGACAGTATAAAAAAAAAAACAGTCTGAAGTCCTCCACAAATATGCAACAAACTGGGAAAAAAATCCTTCTTGATCCCCCTAATAGGGGGTCAGGAGTCTCAGATTTCACTATCTCCACTCTCTGGACTGCTCTACCTTGATTTGTGTCTCTAATGGTTCAATACCGAGAGTGAAAATTCTACAGTATATAACTCCAGTCAATTCTGTCCCAGGCATGTAACGAGAGAAGATCAGTGCAGAATCCAGTACCATAAGCCTTATAGATAATAAGCAAGAGATGTCTAATACTATCAAGAGTTCCTCTATGAGTAATAAATCCCACCTGGTCAGTATGGATTAGGTGGGGTCATTGAACTCTTAGGCTCGGGTCAGACGAGCGCACTGATCATGTCAGTGTTGCCGCACATTTGTACATCTATTATAGCATATAATTCTGACCAATGGAGCCCCACACACGAAGTAAGTCTGCACCGAACTCGGACGCATAACGGACGCGGCAAACGGACGCAAGGCAGGTAAGAATGTAAATCTGCTAGAACGGACGCACAGAGTGTGCCACGTCCGCAACGTCCACATAGCTTTGTGTGTGAGTGATGGAACGAAGTCAGACGGACTGCATTTTTGACATCCAGCATTTTGACGGACAAAATGTTTTTCATATTAATTTATTTTCCCATCTACATCAGTCAAAAAAAACATCAGTCACAAAAACGGACTATGTAGCCACTACCTTGTCGTCAGTCAGAAACTATGTCCGTTGTGCACGGACGCACAGTCCGCACAGAATGTGCTCGTCTGACCCTAGCCTTAGACGTAAAGCTGAAATCTTCATAAATAATTTAAATTTGTCATTAATAAATGATAGAGCGATGGGGCTGGCCCTTGCCAGGTGTGGGCATTAACCCACATCTTAAGGGCTTCCTGCTTTTCAATAAATCGTTATTTTGTTTTGACAGGCACATAGGTGATATCATTAAATGTGAAAATGCTCATAAAGTCCAAATGTTTAGACATATGGATTTTTAAAACCTCATAACTAAACACATTGATGGTTTTAAAACGTTCAGTTGATACACCATGTCTGTCTTCTGCTTTCTCCCTTTCCGTATCCAAGGAGCAGTCCCTGGCCAGCAAATGAGATGGATGAGATGAACTTTGGGATGAGTCACGGGCCACACATCCTGTTCAACAACACTGGGGACACCTTGCTGGAATCATCATAAATCTTAAAGTAGTCTGAGGCACTGTCTAAGACGAACTGGACATCAAAGGCCTCAAACTGCAAGGAATCCTCGGAATATATAATATCCAGTTTTAATATTTGTGAAAAAATTAAAATCAAACCAAAAACTTATTCTCTAATAGGGATGAGCTGTTCGGCTCGATCAGTTCGGAGTTCGATTCGAACTTTGGCCGTTCGCAAGTTCGCGAACTTCAAACTTTTTGGGTGTGTTCGGTTCGAGTTGGCAAAAAAAAAGAAATTTTGAAAAAAGTATAAAAAATGCTTAAAAGATACTAAAAAATCTAGAAATAAAGAGACTCTTTACTGCAGAATATTATAAGCAATGGTTTATTAGATATTGAATTAAAAACTAATGTGTATGTGCAAAGATTCTCACCTCTAAATGACCTGTGTTTTTCAAACGGCGTAACAACAGGTGTTTTTAGTCTGGTGTAATGAATTTGATACATTGTATGTATGTATGTATGTAGACTATACTGAGGGGATGGGGTGGTGTCTGCTTCTGAGTGAGAAGTGTTAATTTCCCTCCTAAAACTTCTTCTAATATGCTGCATTTCACCGCTGTGTGCTCATGCTCAGCTCATTTTTACCGCTTTCGCTCATCATGTTTAAACGCGATTTTGAAGCCACATCTTATTAAATGATCGACATGTTAGATATCATTCTTTCCGACAGACTCCGCAGATATTTAATATATATTATTTTTATATGTATACGACCTGTCCTGGCTGTATATTATGAAAAAAATGCAATAAAAATTAAATTTTTAATCATCTGCACTGCAGTGCGTAAAGTGTTTTTTTTTTCACATTTTAGCACATAAGCGCCTGAGGTTATGTTTTCTATAGGGTGCGCTTGTACAAAAATTAGAAATGGGGACTTGTTACATTTTGTGGGGGGAATTACATGATTTATAGCAAACGCACCCCATAGAAAAAAATCATTAGTGCATCATCGTTCACATTATAATTGAAATGTGAACAATATTGCTGCATTAATAAAAATAACACACAAAACAAAATACATGGTTTTATTTTTTTTTACTTTATACCTGGTCATGTTGGGTATCATTCGAAAGGCCATGCTCAGGCCTTTCGATTGACACCCTCCATGACCCACTAGATGCCTGGAGATATCGGGGTTCAAATGAACCCCCTATCTCCACCAGGGATTGGCCTGGGCAATATATATACGCATGATGTGAGCTGGCCTGGGCAATATATATATATGCATGATGGCCATAGGCGTGCGCACGGGGTGTGCCGGGTGTGCCTAGGCACACCCTAATCCCACCCGCGGCATACTCTGGGTCCCGGCTGGCCGCATCCCACGGATAGCCGCCGGGACCCTTTGCCTCTGCAAGTCTGAACTTCCCTGGCGGTCCGTGGCTGTGGGCTCTGCAATGCAATCTGTGCTTCGTGCACAGAACGTAGAGCACATCCCACACAGGACCCATGCGCTAGCGAACCTCTGATGACCTGTCACCTGATCGCCGGCGCACACTGACTATGTCAGAGAGCGCCGGCAGTCAGGTGAAAGGTCATCAGAGGATTGCCGGTGCATGGGTCCAGTGTGGGACGTGCTCTGCGTTCTGTGCATGAAGCACAGATCACATTGCAGAGCCCACAGCCACCGGACCACCAGGGAAGTACAGGCTGGATTTAAGCTGGATGAAGCGGTCCCCTCCTCTGCCAACGGACATGTTCATCCCCCTCCCTGCAAGAAAAAAGGTAAGCAGGAGAGGAGTCAACTTTTATATACAGTATTTTTAAATATTACAATTTTATTTGATGGCAGTGGATTCTGTGATACGCTTATATGCATCGCACATTACTGGGAGTTTCATGGCAGTGGATTCTGTAATGTGCGGTGCATATAAGCATATCACAGAATCCACTGCCATGAAACTCTCTGTAATGTGCGGTGCATATAAGCATATCACAGAATCCACTGCCATGAAACTCTCACCTAACTTAACATTGTGGAGTGTAAAGAGAGTTTCATGGCAGTGGTTTCTGTGATACGCTTATATGCACCGGACATTACTGGGAGTTTCATGGCAGTGGTTTCTGTGATATGCACCACACATTACTGGGAGTTTCATGGCAGTGGATTCTGTGATATGCTTATATGCACCGCACATTACAGAGAGTTTCATGGCAGTGGATTCTGTGATATGCTTATATGCATCGCACATTACTGGGAGTTTCATGGCAGTGGATTCTGTAATGTGCGGTGCATATAAGCATATCACAGAATCCACTGCCATGAAACTCTCTGTAATGTGCGGTGCATATAAGCATATCACAGAATCCACTGCCATGAAACTCTCTGTAATGTGCGGTGCATATAAGCGTATCACAGAATCCACTGCCATGAAACTCCCAGTAATGTGTGGTGCATATCACAGAAACCACTGCCATGAAACTCCCAGTAATGTCCGGTGCATATAAGCGTATCACAGAAACCACTGCCATGAAACTCTCTTTACACTCCACAATGTTAAGTTAGGTGTCATTGGAGAGGTCAGAGCCCGGCCTTTCTAATGAGACCAAACACGATCATGTAGAAAAATACAAAATTTCCTCATTGCCCGCTTTTAACATCTAAAGCAATGTTATTTCTCCCCTCGGGATTAAACATTCACAGGGTTATTCAGAGAGCGGTGAAAAGCAGGAGAATAACTGCAGTGAAAATTATAGGTCCAAATAACCAAACCATAAAAATTCTCCCATTTATCTCACTTTCCAAATCAGCTATTTTGACCTAGAATTTTCCATTCTCCAGTCATTCTCCTGAGTTTCACCTTTCTCTGAATAACCCTGTCAGAGTTATTCAGAGAAAGGTGAAACTCAGGATAATGACTGGAGAAGAGAAAATTCTAGGTCAAAATAGCCAAACCAGAAAAATTCTCCCATTTATCTCACCTTTCAAATCGGCTATTTGGTCTAGATTGTTCTCTTCTCCTGCCAGTTCTCCTGGCTTTCACTTCTCTTTAACCTCCCTGGCGGTATTCCTGAGTGTGACTCGGGGTTAAATTTCGCTACCGTGAACGGTAACCCCAAGCCACACTCGGGCTGAATGCATACTCACCTCCTCCTGGCTCCCTCGCTGTCCCCCGCAGTGTGATCGCGGCGAGCTGCTTCCTGGAAGGCTCCCTGCGAGTCACATGGTGCAGGGTGGGCGGGAACCATCAGCAAACTTATAAACAATTTATAAAATACTGTAATTCAAAGTGCAATGTTTATGAACGGCCACTGGGTGGCACTACGGGATAAGAAATAGACCATACATCCTCTTACTCTTGTTTTCAGACCGATATCAGTGTTTTTTTGTTTTTTATTTTATTGAATATCATTTATTTGCATTATTTTGGATAATTATTTTTGGGATAATAAATTATTATTTCGTGTTTCAAACTTTATCGGACTCAGTGTATTTACTATTTTTTTATTCATTTATTTATTTATAAAGGATTTTACCAGTAAGAACTCTTGATTGCACGGATTTCAGTGCGTGATTCCTAATTATTACAGGCTAACTATGTACAAAAACACATTTCCTTTAAAAAAAAATTGAGACGCTTTTAGACACTAAATTTTTTAAAAATTAGACCGCCAGAGAGTTTAAGGGTTGTTCAGAGAAAGGTGAAAACCAGGAGAATGGCAGGAAATCTGGATCAAATAGCCGATTTGGAAAGTGAGATAAATGGGAGAATTTTTCTTGTTTGGCTATTTTGACCTAGAATTTTCACTTCTCCAGTCATTCTCCTGAGTTTCACCTCTCTCTGAATAACCCTGATAGTCATAAAACACAATTGGCCACAATACTCAGCCACTAATTGGGTTAGTCGAGACTCATGGGAAATGTAGTTCACAAACAACTGGATGGCCAAGGTTACTGCACCTCTGAATTATAAACATACAGGGTTATCCAAAGAGATCCGAATGGCTGGAGAAAGGTAACCGAACGCTGAAAATCAGCGTTCGGTTACCTTTCCTGGCCATTCGGCTATTCAGAGAGCAGGCAATTCACCAAATCCTGGCAAATTGCCTGCACACACGGTGCCTGTTCGGTGCCTGTTCGAGGGCAGTGAAATCTCCATAAAAAAGCAATGCTTCGGCTATTCAGAGAACACAAACCAGCAGTGAAAGGTTCCCGAAATGCCCTGCTGTTCGGTGGTTTAATTCGGCAAGTTTATTCAGGCGAATCCCATAGGCTTCAATGTTAAAAATATTCCCGTTTTAATTCAATATCTAATAAACCGTTCATTATAAAATTCTGAAATTCTGCAGTAAAAAGTCTCTTTATTTATAGATTTTTTTTAGGATATTTTAAGCATTTTCCTGTTTTTTTTTTTACTTATTTTCTCTGTAACAGCCCTTTTTATTATCATTCCCTGGACCTCATATGTAAATTTCAGACATTTTCGCTCAGTAGTTTCTTTGCAAACAGCGTTTCACTTTTCAACCATTCAAGCAAACTGTTTTGCTAATTTATTCACTCCATTCGTCTGCGGTGTCCGCTTTTTCCGGCGGCTTCGCTGCGTGTGAACGTCTCCTTCTCGGCTTTTTCCAGCGGGTTCGGTTAATCTAGATGTTTTTGCGGGTTTTCGGGGTACATTCGCCGGGTTTTGCGGTTAGTTTTCGGCAGGTTTGCGGCGACCTTTCCCTGCAATTCGGGGACCCTGTGGTGCTTGCTGAATACACCGCAGGGTCGCCGAACTGGGTATCGTCAAAAGAAACCGAATTGAAGAGAACGAAAAGTCACCGAACGTGCGGTGACTTTTCGATTCTCTTTGAATTACCCTGATTGTAATTATATATTTAGGCTGAATGTGTGAGAGTGTGTGCGTGTGTATTTATGCATAAGGGTGCGTGTGTGTGTATATATATATATATATATATATAACATAATTTTTTTTTCATGTGTTTGAGCTTTTGGGTGCATACCCTAATGCAATAGGCTGCACACTCCTATGATGATGGCGCATCTGCGACTGTCTGTGAGCATGATGTGAGCTGGCCTGGGCAATATATATACGCATGATGTGAGCTGGTATGGGTAATATATATACGCATGATGTGAATTGGTCTGGGCAATATATATATATACGCATGATGAAAATTTGCAAAGGATAAGGCACGCAAAGTGAAATTTTGATGTGTCTGAAATTGAAACTTACGTGACAACTCTTTTTTTTTTTCGTTAATTTATATTTGTTCGATACAGTTAATTTTAATTTGTTTAATAGAGTTAATTTAAAATGGTTTAATACAGTTTATTTATATTTATTTTACCTTTACTATTGGTGCTTTTCAAACTTTATTCTTAAATAAAAAGAAATTTAGCAGTTTCATGTTGTGTCGTTTTTTTTTTTTTTAGTGGGGTGCAAGTTGCTGGTCTTGCCTAGGGCGCAAAATAGTCTAGCACCGGCTCTGACCGCATGGTCCACCCCTGCACTCTTCCACAATACCACAGAGTGGTTACTGTATGATGGCACTTGCTGGCCTGGCACCAAAGGCACAATATTTGGCTGCACTGCCACTGACGCCTGTATCAGATTCATATCCTCAGAGGGGTTACTGTGTGACGGCACTGTTGCCCGATGCTAAAGGCACAGTTTTAAAGCACCTATTGTTACTTTCATCCAAAGCCTGCATAAGTTTCACAATAATTTAGCCAAAAAATCACTAAACTTTTTCTGCGTGTCCGAAAATGTCTCCTCTTTTCATACAGACTGCCGCCCCAAGCAGTTGTTTATGGATAGATTAAAGGAAAAGCATTTACAGTCATTTGAAATGTCATGTTTTGGTTTTTATATATTTCTATACATCCTAGAAATCTGCCACTTCACGGGCAGGTTATGGGGACCTTCTAGGCACGATATTTGAAGGAATTTTTGGTTTTTATTTTTAACCCTTATTTCATGGAAAACTCACTGTTAAAAACGTATTTTTTTTAGCTTTTTGTCCTTGTTTCCTGTCCCTCAGGGCACTACCCGGACCCCCATACATCTTTTATGGCAAATATCTAGCATATATGCCCTCTTGGAGGGCACTCTAAAAATCGAATTTTCAACCTCATTGACTTGTATTGAGTTCGAATTCGAACATTTGGAAAGTTCGAGTTCGAATTCGAACATTTGGAAAGTTCCAATTCGAACATTTGGAAAGTTCGAGTTTGAATTCGAACATTCGGAAAGTTCAAGTTCGAATGCAACCCGAACTCGGGGGTGTTCGGCTCATCCCTATTCTCTAAGCCAGTGTTTCGCAAACCTGTCCTCAGGACCCTATAACAGGCCAGATTTTAAGGATTGCCTTGGGGAAATGCAGACTGAAACCTGCAATCACTGAGCAGCAAATCATATCACCTGTGCTGTGCTTTTAGATATCTGGCAAACCTGACCTGTCAGCGGGCCCTGACGACAAGTTTGGGAAATGTCTGGGAGGTTATTCCATATTTGCGGTGCTCTGTAGGAAAATGAGGATCGAGCCACTTTCTTTTTGTATTGCGGTATTGCAAGTAAGGTGCTGGTCCTGGATCTGAGGTTATAGGATGAGGGAACTGCTGGGGCAATCACCCTATTCAGGTAGGGTGGTAGCTTCCCAGAAAAGCTCTTAAACACCAGGTTGGAAAGGTGAAAGGTGCGTCTAGATTCCAGCGATGGCCAGTTTAGTTCTTTTAACATGTCACAATGGTGGGTCATGTAGTTACATTGTAGCACAAAGCGGCAGAATGAGTTATACAATGTAGTAAGTTTCTGGAGGTGTGTTTGAGGGGCAGCTGCATACACTACATCTCCGTATTCAATGGCTGGCATAAGCATTTGTTGTACAATCTGCTTTCTTACTGCGGGGCTCAGGCAGGATTTGTTTCTGTACAGGGCACCTAGTTTGGGGTAGAGTTTAGATGAGAGTTTTTCAATGTGGGGGCCAAAAGATAGATTTGGGTCTAACCACATACCTAGATATTTAAGAGAAGTGACTGTAGTCAGCGTGTCATTTGATCTTGTCCCCACACATAGATGCGGTGTTTGAAATTTGTGTAGTTTAGGTGCGGTTCCAAAGAGCATTGTAACAGTTTTGTCAGTATTCAGAAAAAGTTTGTTATCTGCGATCCACTTTTCTACCCCTGTGAATTGTTCTTGAAGCACTGCCTTCAGCTGCGGGAGATTTGGTTGGCTGGTATAGATTACAGTGTCGTCTGCTTACATGTGTACAGTTGAGGCTTTGCAGACATTGGGCAGATCATTTATGAATATTGTGAATAGCAGAGGGCCGAGCATCGAGCCTTGGGGTACACCACACGTGACTGGGAGGGGAAGGGAAGTGCTGTCAGAAATGGACACATATAGCGACCGATCAGACACATATGATTGGAACCAGGTTAGCGTGCTATCATCAATACCGGAGTTTTTAAGTTTTTGTAATAGGATGCCATGGTCTACTGTGTCAAAGGCCTTGGCAAAATCAAGGAAGATGGCTCCAGTTAGGTTTCCTTGTTCCATGCCCGCTTGGATATCATTACAAACTTTTAAAAGGGCGAATGATTTGGACGAAAGCCTGATTGATCTGGGGTTAAATAGTTCCGATACTGATAATAATCACGTAATTGAGTGTAGACACATTTTTCCAGAATTTTTGACATTACAGGGAGCAGTGATATTGGACAAAGTATTGTCTCCACTTTTATGGATAGGTACCACCCTTGCTGTCTTCCAGAATTTGGGTATGTATCCAGTCGCCAATGATTCATTGATTAGGGTTGCTACAGGTTTTGCAATTGCTGGCGCACTGATTTTCAGCAGCATTCCTGGGATTGGATCAGGTCCAGACTGGTATTTCATTTTTTGGTTACGGAGAAGTTTAGTGATGACACTGACAGGCACTGGTCTAAAACTGAATTTCTCTGCCTTACAGGGTCTTTGCACAGTTGGTGGGGCCTGACCTGTGTGCGGCCTTTCTGATTGCGTGTAATTTCCTAGCTTAGCAATTAGGGTGGTGGCGCATCCAAACAAAATAATTATTAAAAGCATTTGCTACATCTAGGGGTGTTGTACAGTTTTGTTGTTTACTTTGACATCAGCCGGTTCGGAGTGAACGGGGGTGCTTGTATGTTACTTATGATTTTCCAAAAATTTCTAGGGTTTGATATGTTATTGTTTAAATTTTCATTGAAGTATTAGCCATTTTTGTTTGTTTTGTGCAACCATTCCGGCATTTTCGGTATTCACAGTGATCGTTCATAGATCCAGTACTCTTGAAATTTGACCACAGGGAGTCTCTAAACTCTCTCTCTGCTTAACTTGCCTGGCGGTATTCCCGAGTGTGACTCGGGGTTAAATTTCGCTAACGCAAATGGTAACCCGAGCCACACTCTGGCTGTATACTCACCTCATCCTGCGCTCCCTCACCATCCCCCGCAGTCACTGCAGTGTGATTGCGGTGGCCGACGATTTGCTTCCTGGTTCTGCTCCCTGCGAGCCACGCAACGCAGGGGGGCGGGACCAGGCAGCAAATTTGAAAACTGCAAAAAAGAAGAAAGTTGCAACTGTAAAAAGTACTTTAAAATGTAAACAGTCCCATATTTCACTGGTGCTTGCCCAGATCCAACTGATGAAGCTGCGCAAGCACCAGCGAAGGCCCTATTACATTTTAGAAACAATTTTTATGTGCTTTTTATTTCTGTAAAGCTGCTTTGAGAATAAATCCTCTATTATATTGCACCCTTGTTTTCTGAAAGATTTCAGTGTTTTTGATTCGATTATATTATTGAATATAATTTATTTGCATTATTTTAGATAATTATTTTTGGGATAATAAATTATTATATTGTGTTTCAAACTTTTTCTGACTCCGTGTGTTTACTAGACTCTTGTTTGCACGGATTTCAGTGAATTATTCCTAATTATTACAGGCTTACTATATAAAACAACACATTTCCTTTCCAAAAAAATTGAAACGAATTTAGACACAATATTTTGAAAAATTAGACTGCCAGGGAGGTTCATTCCTTGCACTAATATAATAGCTTGCATATATTATGGTCTAAAATATGGCTTCATATTAATCTTAATCCTGCAGTATCATGCAAAGTGAATTAAGGAAAGGAATCAAAGATCACGTCATAGTGGTATGTAAAATCTAATTTTATTCTCAATTCGCTGCATTCCCTTAATTATTCCCTCAATAAAGGGCACTTATATAGATAAAATAAGGTACGGCACCACATTCATATCATCCAATCTTAGAACAACAATATTATTATACTGATTGATTTTATTTATGGCAAATTAAAGGTACCAAGTTCATAAATCAATCACCAGAATCCTGCAGCTTTATAAAACTCACTTCCGCATTATGTCTTAGGAAAAACACAATTAATCACAGCCTAGTAAGATATTGAAAGTTACAAAAATGGCAGCGAAAAAAAAATAGCCAGATCTAGAAAACTCAACTAGACCCATCTTATATAATATATGGGCACACAATCCCTCCAGTAAATAGGTATCACACAATCTATAAAGGATTCTGATTGATTAGGGCCCTTAGGCCAGCGTCAGATGAATGCAGTGATCACGTCCGTGTTGCCACACAGTTTAACGTCCGTCGTAGCATAGAATCATGAGCAATAGAGACCCAGACACGAAGTACGAGCGTACCGAACTGCACACGCACAACGCACGTGGCAAACGGACGCAAGTTAGGCAAGAACGTAAAACTGCTAGACGGACGCACAGAGTGATCCACGTCCGTGTAGTGTTCTGCGTGAGTGATTAGGAGATGGTAGACGCAGCGCATTTGCAACGTCCAGCACCTTGACGCACAAAATTGCTTTTCATATCTTTTTCAAATTTTTATCATTTTTCATATTAATTTTATTTCCCATAGTTCCCTTTTTTTCTCTACGTCCGTCAACAAAAAGGGACCATGTGGTGTCTACAGCATCTTCCGTCAGTACGCCTGTCCGTTGTGCACGCACGCACGCAGAGTGCGCTTTTGACTGCGTTCGTCTGACATTAGCCTTATTTGTAATAAAAAATGCAACAAAAAATGCGCTCTATAAATGCTATGTTCTTATATCAAAACCCAGGCCTTGCGATTTTATAATGCTATTACATTAGTATCTAGCACATCACTGTATATATGAGTAGTCCCAGTAAATCATAACCTATAAAGAGTTAACCAAATACAGACATAACTACCAACAAGAATCACTGGGCTCAGCCCACCTAATATGCACAGTGGAAAAAAATGTCATAGAGATGCCAATCAATCCTAACTCCTATGGGCTGACATCCCACATAGAGAATTATGTTAGCCCATAGGGGTAAGAATTAATTGACACCTTTTTAAGTGACTTTTTTTTAAGGACTGCGGTGTCTGCAATCGATGATCGTGTATACACAGTTGTTAAGGAGTTAATCAATCCTAGTAACCTATGCATATAATGTTTTCTAGTGAATCCTGCACTTTGATCACCTTAACCTCCCTGGCGGTCTAATTTTTTCAAAATTTCGTGTCTAAAATTTTGTCTCTTTTTTTTTTAAGGAAACGTGTTTTCGTACATAGTTACGTAGCCTGTAATAATTAGGAATCACGCACTGAAATCCGTGCAATCAAGAGTCCTTCCTGGTAAAATCATTTATAAATATATAAATAAATAAATAGTAAATACACTGAGTCTGATAAAGTTTGAAACACAACATAATAATTTATTATCCCAAAAATAATTATCGAAAATAATGCAAATAAATGATATTCAATAAAAAACACTGAAATCTGTCTGAAAACAAGGGTGAGACGGTGTATGGTCTGTTTCTTATCCTGTAGTTCATTAACATTGCAATTTGGAGTATACAGTGCTTTATAATTTTTTTCTAAGTTTGCTGCAGGAAGCCGCTCGCCGCGATCACACTGCGGGAGACAGCGAGGGAGCCAGGAGGAGGTGAGTATGCATCCAGCCCGAGAGTGGCTCGGGGTTACCGTTCGAGGGAGTGAAATTTAACCCCGAGTCACACTAGGGAATACCGCCAGGGAGGTTAATCCAATAACCCATTGCTAGTCTGGCTAGTAATATTAGGCATGGAGGGACGACACTCCAGGTCTTCTGATAAACCTAGCAGTGATTTTATTGATTTCCACGGTTCAGTCCACTATCTGCAGACTTTCATTAGGTTTGTCCTGCGGATAGTGGACTGAAACCCCAAATCAATAAATTCACTGACTTTATAAGAAGTCCCTGCCGTAATGAGATTTAGAAAAAAAGAAAAGATGAAACAAAGACTAACTGGAAAACCCCTTTAAAGGTCCCTTTTTCTAGGCCCTGTGTGAGTTCAGGCCAAATCACAATTTAGTGAATAGAGCCCCGAGTAAGGAGATGGCCTTGCCCCTGCAAATATTTACCGCTGGATCCGCTTGCAAAGTAACGCTCCTCCGCAAAGTCTTGCAATGAAGGCAGTGCTTGTGGTGGTCCAGTCCATTTCTCTCACAGCTACATATAACACATTGCTGTCCATCTCGCCCTTTGCTTGTCTGAGAACAAACTGCCCTGCACTGACATCCCTCACAGCCAATCCCTGCGCTCTCCTGTGAAACATGATGAGGATCATGACCATTCAGCAATGATCACCTTTTTCCTGTGAACTCAGTGCTTCAGCATAATCTGTCAGCACATGAGCGCAGGTCGTGCACAGGCAGCTTGTTCTCACATCCCAGACACCAGCTCCATTATTCACTGAATAAAATAACTCTCACAGCCAGAAATACATTGTATCCACTTATATTCCATTAATGAGCCCAGGAATAGACACACAGGGAAGTAGATTTATTAACTGTATTGTAGGTGTCTGTGTTTATACATAAATTACATAAAAATACATTTATATGTGTATATTATTACTTTTTATTATGGTCTAACCTTCCATTGTGTGAGTTACAAGTTTCCCCTCCAGGTCAATATCAACGATTCACTGCTAAAATCACCAGGAAATGTAAAAGATTAAGTGCCATATTACAAAGCTAGTGCTAACTTAACTAGAGCTGGTGTAAACTTACCAGAGTCATGATAGTCTATGGAGTTGCTAAGTTTACAACAGCTCTGGTTAAGTTAACACCAGCTTTCATAGGCGTGCGCACGGGGTGTGCCGGGTGTGCCTGGGCACACCCTAATGCTGGCCCACAACACATTCTGGGTCCCAGCTGGCCGCATCCGATGGATAGCCGCCGGGACCCCCTCATCTCCGCATGCCTGCGGCAGTGTCCGCTTCCCTGGTGGTCCCTGTGGTTTGCGGGGTGCTGCACTGCGATCTGCGCTTAGTGCACAGACCGCAGAACACTTCCCACACTGACACAAGCGGCCGGCGGTCGCTGATGACCTGTCACCTGACCGCCGGCGCTATGACACAGTCAGTGAGCGCCGGCGGTCAGGTGACAGGTCATCAGCGACCGCCGGCCGCTTGTGTCAGTGTGGGAAGTGTTCTGCGGTCTGTGCACTAAGCGCAGATCGCAGTGCAGCACCCCGCAAACCACAGGGACCACCAGGGAAGCGGACACTGCCGCAGGCATGCGGAGATGGGGGGTCCCGGCGGCTATCCATCGGATGCGGCCAGCTGGGTTCCCCCTCCTCGACCCCACCCACCTCTGTGCCACTGGACCACCAATGATTCGTATTCAACCCCCTCCCTGCAAGCAAAAAAAAAAAAGAAGGTAAGCAGGAGAGGGGGCAATTTTTATATTAACATATTTTTTAATAGCATTTATATAATATTTTAAAAAACAGAAAAGGTAGACACCGGCTACCCAATTAAACGTTATTAAATGATTACAATGTACACAGTATTAAATCCACTAAAAATGAAAAAGATGTAACCTCCCTAAAGGGAATGGGAGGCATGGTTTACTATTCCCTTTAGGGAGGTTACATCTTTTTATTTTTAGTGGATTTAATACTGTGTACATTTTAATCGTTTAATAAAGTTTAATTGGGTAGCCGGTGTCTACCCTTTCTGTTTTTCTAATATACATTAGGGTTATGCCCACACTGACACTGGCTTTTTTTCTATATCCCCAGTGTTCTATTTCTCGGTTGTTTTTATTTATAATATTTATACGCACATCACTGAGTTTTATTGCTGTGATATGCTCATTCACTCCGTATATTACTGTAGGTTTTATTGCTGTGAATCTCTGCTACGCTCATACATACTGCACATTACTGAGGGTTTTATTGCTGTGGTCCTCTGATATGCTCATACACACCGCACATTACTGTGGGTTTTGCTGCTATGGAGCTCTGGGATACGCTCATACACACCGCACATTACTGTGAGTTTTATTGCAATGGAGCTCTGATGCGCTCATACAAAATGCACGATACTGAGGAGTTTTATTGCTGTGGAGCTCTGTGATATGCTAATACACACCGAACATTGCTGAGAGTTTTATTGTTGTGGATTCTGGAATACGCTCATACACAGTGCACATTACTGTGGATTTTATTGCTACATACCCCCGGGGTGTAGGGGGGAGGATATAGTTTTGTATTTGAACGTATGGCTGTGTGTGTATAAATGCATGTATTTGTCTTTAAACAGGCTGCTGTGTGTAAAATTCTGCGCCTGTTTCCTTGTCGCAGTCCGGTGTTGCCCCCTTGCCCTAGACCCAAAAGGCTGGTATTGCGCACAGAAATCACCACAATATCTGCTGCCTGCACTCCACAAAAAGAATTACAGCGAGCGTATTGGCAGCATCGTGAGGTACAGGTAGGAGACTGTATTGGTGCAGGTCATTAAGAGGTTAAGGACAGTATTACAAAGTTGGTGCTAACTTAACCAGAGCTGTTGTTAACTTAACAGCTCCATAGGCTATAATGACTCTGGTAAGTTAACAACAGCTTTGGTTAAGTTAGCACCAACTTTGTAATATGGCCCTAAATGGGTCACTCACCTCAAATTTCACTCCCTTTAACATTTAAATAACTTTGCTGCTGACGACATGCTGAGCGCATCCTCTGGGTTCATGTTTGTGTGCAGATGTAATCGTCACGTCATTGAAGTCCTTGCGAGATACGGCAGGTCGGCAGAATGATTCCCAGAGTGAGACTGAGGGACTTTTTCTCTCAGTCTCCGTCTGCTCCTGGCGGCCAGAAGAAGTTCTTGTCGTGGGATGAGAGGCAAGTATCTGATTTTTGGGGGGTTTCAGCTGGTGCTGACTGATTCTGCAGAAGTGGAATCTATTAGCACCAGGCCCTGGCTGTGAGTAAATGTTCAGTAACCGCAGCCGGACAGTAATTAGTGTTAGTATATTGTAATCCTAATGCTGATTAACACTTTGCGCTCCCCATGTTAAGTATAGGGAGCACAAAATACAGTAACCTCACGCTGAAAAGCGCAAGATTCCAAACGGTAACAGGTTTTTTAACCCGTTAGCATTTGGATCGTAATATGGTGCGCCTGCGCTAGGACCACCAGAGCTAACATTAACGCTCACTCAGGTGGGCACTAAAGTTAGCGTTAGTTATATATTCTATGGGCCATATTATATTCCTAACAATCTTTTAGATGAAAAAATGTGGTAAAATAAATCTACACGCTGCATGTAATCGAAATTCAAATGGAAATTTTATTTTTTTGATCTAGCATTTTGACGTGACATGAGGTATACCGGGGGTCATTGGTCCTCTAGCTGTTTTGGAACTATATCACATATGTTGCTCAGCCACTAATTAAGGTAGTTGAGACTCATTTGAAATGTAGTTCCAAAACCTCTGGGTATCCAAGGTTGCTGAACTCCTGAAGCATACACCAACAGGGTTATTCAGAGAGCGTGAAAAGCAGGAGAATGACTGGAGAATGAAAAATTCTAGGTCAAAATAGCCAAACCAGAAAAATTCTCCCTTTCATCTCACTTTCCAAATCGGCTATTTTGACCTAGAATTTTTCATTCTCCAGTCATTCTCCTGCTTTTCACGCTCTCTGAATAATCCTGATAGTAATGATATATTTTGTCTGAATGTGTGTGTGTGTGTGTGTGTGTCTGTGTGTGTATAATATATATATATATATTAGTGTGTGTTTGAGCTTTTGGGTGCACACCCTAATGCAATAGGCTGCGCACGCCTATGCCAGCTTTGTAATATGGCCCTAATACTTTAAAAAAATATACCCCCACTACCAACTCTTGTAACACAGCAATGGATGGAGGCATAGAGAATAAGAAGATAACATCACCATCCCACAGTTCCAAGTAATAGTTTGAGGACACTGAGTTTCTGGGAGGGGGCAGTGCACTCACATGCTCCATAGCCAGGGCAAGATTTACAATTAGGCAAAGTATATGCCTATAGCCGTCTACCAGAGGGCACGCTTTGATCTGTAAAAAACGTATAATAATAATTGTAAAATATAATAATTATAGTTATATAATAATTTTTAAAATAATAATTATAGTTATTTTTTATAAAAAAATATTATTATAATAGTTATTTTAGTAGTTTTACACAGAAAATTGCCCTGCAGTGGTAGACACCTTTCTCTCTAAGAGTAATTTTTTTATATATAAATAAAAATTAATTATAAATAAAAATAAATAGAATTGTAAAAAAAAAAACGATAAATGAATAATTTGAATATTCTCTACTTTATTCCCCACACACTTTTTGTCTATTGATTTTTTGCAACTAAAGGTTCCTCCTGTGTTTGGGTAGGGTTTTAAACGGGTAGGGGCCAAAATGAAACTCAAATTATTTGCTTTTCTAAAAATGATTTTAGGTTTTTCTGATAAAAAAAGTTTGTAAAATCTGCCTTCAAAATATGCCAGAACTTTTTAAAAATGGTTTGTATGCGTGAGGATTGTATCTAGTGATAAAAGGACTGTCTAGTCCCTGTGGGCTAGCCATTCTATTTATTTTCTGAAGATAAAGTATTTTAATATGCAGCTCCTGTTCACTTTGTTTGCTGCATTGCACTCTGGGGTTCTTTCCCTTGCCCGGGTCAGTTTCACCAGATCCAGTGGTTCCGGTACCTTCACGGAGTCTGAGTATATATTTATATGCACATAAAACTTTTATATCTTGTGAGCAGTTTTTATAGCAGGGGTATTTGATAGCCACCTGTATCTGCAATATTACTCTATGTTTATGTAGCGCTCACTCCCGGAGGAGCCGCTGAATTTAAACCTCGGGTCAGTCTCCCCGCACTAGGGAATAAATATACACCAGCACTGTTGTGGATTTTATAAGTTATATAGTTTACTGAATAAACTGGCATATAAAGAGCAGCACGGTATACGTATATATATTTACAGTAGTTCGTAATGCGAGAAACGCGCAGCGGAAAAGAAAAAGGAATTTTAACCCCTTCGTGGTTGGAGTGTGAGTCCCGTACAGGTTGTGTCCCAAGAAAGTGTACATGTATGCATGTATTGGTACCCGGGTACAAGATTCAACTGGCCAGTGAATGATTTCAATGTGTCTTCGACTAGTCACGTTGGGGCCCTGTAGGTTTTGACAAAACTGCAGCGTGCTTTATTATTTTTACTGTGGCCGGGAAGGCCTCTCACCCATCCGCCAGATACTCTGCGCTCTGCTCGACCCAGGACGTATCTCCACTCGATCTGACTGGGACTCTGTATCACCGGATCCGCTGTCTTGCTTGTCTGTTTCTGCCACAAGATGCTCAGCTCACCGCCTGCACTCCCATTAGATCATCTGCGGTCTCCTAACTCGGGGTCCTTCAGCATACTCTGTATCTGTGTAAACTTCTCAGCGGTGGATCACTAGGTCTTTGGCAAGTAAAATGAATCGATCTCCAGCTCCGCAAGGCCGCACCTACGCTCCGGCCTGGTCACGATCGTTGTCTCTCTCACGTGCGTCTTACTCTCTTCACTCCTCTGCGCGCTCTGCCTGTTCTCTCCTCGAGGCTGCGGATGTAAGTCTCTCCTGCCCCGCGCTCCATGTGATACCTGTGATGTTGAGCTCCCCCTGCAGGTCACAGCTCTCCTCACCGGGTGAGATCCGCCTCCAGTTGGACGGACGACTTCAGACAATATTGGATGATAGCACCATCGCAGGAATACGGTGCCAGTGGACGGCCAGCCTAAGGCTTATCTCAAGATCATAGTCCATCTGGTATCCTGCAAGACGTCTCTAAGGCTTGAGAGTTCTACTCCCTGGACTGCTGAGAGGGGAATCGGTGCCCCTGGCGTATAAATTCACCGATTTGTCTACGATTTGGTGCCTATTTGGTTGAATTGGCACCCCAAAGAGTGAGTACATTTTCATCTTTGTGCTCTTCTGATCAGGAATTAGACAATCTACACTAGATGTATTTTTGTTTGCTTTTCCATCCCTGCTTTGCTTCTACTCTGGGAGGACGAATAAACGGGTTAGATCGATCCTAACCGAAGCCGAAGTGAAAGAAACTGCTAGCGCCTGACACCGGTCATGTATCCTGAATCTTCTACTCCAGCGGATTTCGGGGATTTGCCGCTGTCTCTGGTTTGTCCGGCCGCTGCTGTATCTTGCTTCTGGCCAGTATTTTATGAATTAAACTTCTGATCTGGACTAGTTTTACCTTTATCATCATCTATTTAAGCGCATTTTCACTTTATTGGAACGAGTATATTTTCATATATGCCGGACTTATTTTACAGTTTTTCACACTGGTTTGTCTTTTTTAGATCAGATTCACTTCTATACAGTTGGTTTTTTGAGCCCTGTTATCCCTAGTGTGTTGACAATAGAGCCATCTAGTGGCGCCACACAGATACTACACTCTTCTCTCCTGCCCACCTACTTCCTGTTCCCCGCCGCAAAGCATGCTAGAAAATGTAGTCCCATTGTCCAGTGTCTTACATTGTGCTTGTCTCCCTCTGGTGGCCAAAAATAAGTACTACAGCAACAGTGTTTTAACCCAGCGCTACACTCTCCCCCTCCTAGAACTCTTGGGTCTCTCCAAGGAGGTATAACAGTCGCATTACATTTCAATATACCATTAGGCAACATATACAGGCTCAGCAGCAAGCATACAATGGGTCAGATACACTTCCTCAAGTTGACTCATGCTTTTGACTACCTCAGCTAACATAGTAGACACTTCGGGAACCTTCGCACTGTGGTGACGGCCTCTTCAGTGCTATGTCCTGGTGAGTCGTAGGTGAGTCTCTGGGGCGGTCGAATAGAGCGTTTTGGTTCTGGCTCAATCAGTTCCTCTTGAGGGGGAAGTACTATAGGTGCGGGTTCAGTTCTTCCTTCCACAACTGGAACAGACATCTCTTCGGAGTATGATCCTTCCAGTGAAGGCATAGAATTGTAGTCATAAGACTCGGCTTCAGGAACTACAGGGATTTCAGAAGTCTCGGGAAGTTCCAATTGAAATTCAGGAGCCTCAGGCCTCAAGTTACTTTCCCACCGTTCAGGAACTGGAATGACCTCTTCAGGCTCTGGTGAGCGCACCCAGTCCAGACAAAAGCTTTCTTCCTCACTGTCCCTTTCGCTCTCTTCGACAACCCGTGTCTGCTGAGAACGAGTAACGGGAGTCAAATGTGGAGCAGGCGGGTTCGGCAGAGAAAGTTCGTCCCCAACTGGCATCCTCAGAGCCTCTCTCAAAGGAAATAGATGATTCCGGTGCCAGTTCTTAAGAGGCCCAGCCTTTCCATCCAGCCGGATTTGGTAAACTGGCAGACCCGGTAGTTGCTTGCAGACAATGTAGACCTGAGAACTCCATCTATCCGCTAACTTATGCCTTGCAGCAGCACCCAAGTTCTTCAACAAGACCCTATCACCGGGTTGTAGGCTTGTGCACGATTTTTTTTTTTCGGTTCGATTCGGTTCGATTTGTTCGGATGTTTAAAATTTTCGATTCGGCTCGTTTCGACCGATTTCTGTTTCGATTCGGTTCGGCTCGGCTCGTTTTTCGTGTACCTTTTTTTTCGGAATATCGACCATTTTTCGTGTTTTCGGGTCACTTTGCTCGTTTTTTGTATCGACTTTTCGTGATTTCGGAAATTTTTGTTTTTTCGGAACGTCTGTTCTCCTCGTTTCAAAGTGTCTAACTCTATTCGTTTTGACGTAAACTACTATGGTTTACTTTTTTTATACTTTATATCTTTTTTTATAATAAATTTTTGGTTTGTGTTTCGGATCCGATAATTCATTCCGTCGATACGATAATTCTGGCGATTCTATCGTGTTTTTTTTATTAAATAAAGATTAAAGATCCTTTTTTTCTTATGAATATACATTTCACAACTTTATTTAATCAGATTAAAATGGTATGAAAGCCAAGGAACAAAAAAAATGAACAAAACGATTTAAAAAACGCTAAACTGAAACAAGTGATACGCATTTACAAATACAAAATTTACAGAATCAGCGATATAACCGATAACAGTTAAATATACGATGTCCAGAATTACCGAAATGGAACCGAAATCACAAATGGAACCAAAATCATGAATAGAGCAAAAATAAATTTCGATTTGACACATTTCAAGTCCATTCGAAAAATCCCAAAAAAATTCGTTTCGGCTCGGAAAACTTTTCGGATCTGTCGGTTTTCGGGTCCGATCCGATTCAGAAATTCGGCCGAATCCGAAGACACGAATCGGGAAATTGCGAGAAAATTCCGAAACCCGAAACGCACATCCCTACCGGGTTGTAGATCCTGTATCTGAACTTTCAAGTCATAGTTCCACTTATTCCTTTGTTCCCTGTTTCCTGAGGTCAAGTGCTCCTGTTCAAATGCAGAGGCCAAGTTCTTACGAAGTCTATCCACATAATTTCTATGAGAAGCTACCGACGTCTGGTCCAGAGATAGCCCAAACGCCAAATCAACCGGCAGTCGAGCTTCTCTGTTGTATGCATGTACTAGCGTAGCTATGTGACGACTCCAGCTCTGCTTCTCTCTTTTTAACAGTGTCCCCAGCATATTTAGCAGCGTGCGATTGAACCTTTCGGGTTGAGCATCACCTTGAGGGTGATATGGTGTAGTTCGGGTCTTCTGAATTCCCAGCAGTTCCAGTAATTGCCCAACAAGCCGGCTTTCAAAGTCTCTACCCTGATCAGAGTGTATTCTCCTTGGTAGGCCATAGTGAACAAAGAACTTTTCCATTAGAACCTTCGCCACCGTAGGAGCACGTTGGTCTTTCGTAGAAAAAGCTTGGGTGTAACGTGTGAAATGATCAGTCACTACTAGAATATTTCCCTGCCCACTAGCATCCGGCTCTAAGCACAGGAAATCAATGCACACCACATCCATGGGTCCTTGACTTTGTAGGTGGCTCATTGGAGCGGTTCGGGTCGGTAGGGTCTTCCTTTGGATACACCTCAGACATGAATGGCAGTAACTTTCCACTTCAACTCTCATGCAAGGCCAATAGAATCTGTCTTGCACCAGCTTAAAAGTTCTCTCTGCGCCCAAATGTCCATGTTCATCGTGTAACGACCGCAGTACACTCTCTCTGTGTTTAGTGGGAAGGAACAACTGTTGGGTCTCTTCCGCATTGCTCGAGGGGCCCCTTCGGTAGACCACCCCATCCAACATCTTCAATTGTTCCCACTCTTTATACACCAATCTGGCCCCATCTGGGGAATTCGTCAGGAGAATCTCCCGTTGGTTCGCGTTTAAGGCCTTCATGGTTAATGCAATCAAAGGGTCTCCAACCTGATCAGCTCTCAGGTCCTGTTTCGAAAAAACAGGTAAACTTTCATCCCTCAGCTGCGTAGGATTACAGTAGAACTCTGGAACAGCCGCAGCCATAACTCCTATGGCTTCCGCTTCAATCCCTCCCTTGACCTGGCGCTCCGCTCCTTGACATAAAGCTTGCACCCCATTTGGAGTTAACTGTGTCCATTCTGTAGTGTAGGGTCTTCTTGACAAAGCATCGGCATCTCGATTATTCACCCCAAGGCGATACTTCAGGCTGAACCGAAATCCTGACAGCGCAGCCAACCACCAGTGTCCCGTGGCGTCCAGCTTCACAGTAGTAAGGATGTACTGTAGGTAAGAGGATTGTTATCCGTCTTTATCACGAATTCGGCTCCATACAGATAGTCTTTTAGCTTATCTACCACCGCCCACTTCAAGGCTAGAAACTCCAACTTGTGGGTAGGATAGTTATTTTCAGAAGGCGTAAGGCTCCGGCTCACATATGCTACAGGCCTCAGCAATCCACCATACTCTTGGTACAGAACTCCCCCTAGACCTTCTCTGCTGGCATCCACATGTAGTTCGTATGGCTTGTGAGGATCCGCGTAAGCCAAGACAGGAGCTCTAGTTAGACTCTCTTTCAGCTTCAAGAAAGCACCTTCGCATTGACTAGTCCATTCTCCCTGGATAGATTCTAGAGCCTTCCTTGGCCCTGGAGCCGATGGATTTCGGTCAGAGGCCTTGTGGCCTTCTTCTGTGTCTTCCTTCTGTAGGAGCTTGTTCAATGGTTGAGCCATCTTGGCAAACCCTCCTACAAATCTTCGGTAATAGGAGCAGAACCCCAAGAAAGATCTAAGTTCAGTAACGTTTCGGGGTCTAGGCCAGGAAGCTACGGCCTCCAACTTCCGAGGATCTGTCGAGACGCCTTCTGCTGAAACCACATGTCCCAGGTACGTAACAAAAGGTTAACAGAATTGACATTTCTCCAGAGACAGTTTCAACCCCTCTTCATGGAGCCTCTTCAAGACCTTCTCCAACCGTTGTTCATGTTCTTCCAGAGTCTTCCCAAACACAATAATATCATCCAGATACACTAATACTTCGATCAGGTTCATCTCCCCGACGGTCTTCTCCATTAACCGTTGGAACGTGGCTGGAGCTCCCGTAAGGCCTTGAGGCATTCTGTTGAACTCAAAGAACCCCAGTGGGCAGATGAACGCAGTCTTCTCTTTGTCTTCAGGATGCATTGGTATCTGGTGATGTACACTAAACCATTTTGCTCCCGACAGACACTGTAAAGCATCTTCTATCCGAGGAGCACTGGTGTATTTTGGCCTAGGCCGACTAGGCCCAGGCCTAGGGCGGCACTTTCCAGGGGGCGGCGGCCCGCACTGGGTGGCCCCACCCCTAAAAAAAAAAAAAAGTATTTTACCAGGGAGGATACATTGAGATTTCACTAATTTACACTTTCAATTTCACTTTCCAGGGGGCAGCAAAAAACCTCACCACTAAATGGGTTACTCACTGAGCACCGAAATGACGCCAATGTTTTGGTGTTCTGTAGTTCCCTGCACTTAGGAGAATAAAATTTCCCCACCCTGCAGTGAATTCACCATTCACCACAGGGTCCCCAAAGTGCATGGAGTCAGCCGCTTAATGCTGCCACCGCAAACCCGTGGCCTGCTGTTTTCAAAAGAACTACTGAACGAAAATGTCTGGAATTTACATATAAGATCCTATGGTTGATAAAAAAAAGTTCTGTTACAGAAAAAAGAAAAACTGCTATTAAAAAAAGGGGGCGGAATTTTGCCAAAAAAATCTGGAAAATGACTAAAAGGTACTAAAAAAATTCAATAAGTAAAGACTTTTTACTGCAGATTAAAACAATAAATGATTTATTAGATATTGCATAAAAACGGGAATATTTTTAACATTGAAACCTATGGGGTTCGCCTGAATAATCCTGCTGATTGAAACCACCGAACATCAGGGCATTTCACTGCCATTTCTCTGAGTCTCAGTACCACATGACTGGCTGAACCACGTGAAACGCACGCGCGCAGCTGCCCGCCCTTTCGTTAACACAGACTCTATTCTGGACTGAACACCCACCGGGAAGGGAATCAAAGCTACAGTGCACCCTCTGGCAGTGTCACCCCACTGCTGACAAGATGCTCCACAGCATAATGCTGTGTGCTCATATACACTCGGTTTGCTGGGAGTTTTACTGCAGTGGATTCTGATACGCTGACACACACCACACATTGCATTGCTGGGAGTTTTATTGCTGTGGATTCTGATACGCTGACACATACCACACATTGCATTGCTGTGAGTTTTATTGCTGTGTATTCTGATGCACTCATACACACGCACATTGCATTGCTGGGAGTTTTATTGCTGTGGATTCTGTGATACACACTGCATATTACTGTGAGTTTTATTGCTGTGCAGTTCTGTGATATGCTCATACACACTGCACATTTCTGTGGTTTTATTGCTGTGCAGTTCTGATATGCTCATACACAGTGCCCATTTCTGTGGGTTTTATTGCTATGCAGCTCTGTGATACGCTCATATGCAGTGCACGTTTCTGTGGATTTTATTGTTCAACCAATTAGAGCGGCTGTGATCCAGTATACTTGACATGCGTGGCTGTTCTTTGTAAAAATGCTTGAATTTAAACATTTCTTAATTTTCTTTATCTCAATAGATACATTTGAAATGGTATACAAAATTTACAAGTAGGCACTTGGTATCCACTTTTAATATAAAGAGAGGAAAAGGCGGAGCTCTAAGAGGAAAAGGTGGAGCTTAAAGAGGAAGGGTGGGGATTAACCAGGAAGAGGTGTGCCCTTGACAGGAAGGGGTGTGTCAAATTTAAATTAGGGGGTGCACGAGTTTAGTCAGGCCTAGGGCAGCACAAAACCTAAATACACTACTGCCGAGGAGTAGCATATTGATCTGGGATGGTTCTCCGATTTAGCGTGCGATAGTCTATACATAGACGGACAGAACCATTCTTCTTCCGGACCATTACTATTGGAGATGCATACGGGCTCCTGGACTCTTGGATCACCTTAGTTCTTTGCAGTTCACTCAGCTGTTCTCGTAGATCATCCAAGTCTCCCAACGGAACTCGTCTTGACCTTTCTCAGAACGGCTTATCTTCCTGTAGTCGAATGTGATGCTCAGTACTCTTAGCTAGGCCCACGTCGAACTCATCCTTGGACAACAAGTCCCTCCACTTTAGGACCTGGGACTGAAGACGTTTCTTCCATTCAGGTGAGATGGGAGCGTCCTTGGGGTAGAACCTTTCACCTGGAATCTCTTTATCCACTCCCCCTCCTAAATCAGTAGGAGAGAGAGGCATAGCGGACGCTACTTGCCCTATAGGCATTCGTGCTTTCAGGACCACTGGAGAATCAGACACATTACACACACTGACTGAGACTCTTTCTCGTATTCGTTTCAAAGCTTTAGTGGAGATTATTTCAGGGATTACTTCTACTCCGGCTTCACTCCCATGATTAAAATCGGTTTCCAGTACCACATAGGGGCCTGGTTGCGATCCGTTCAACTTGACTGAAGCCCGGAAGCTCGCCACTTCTCCTGATTGCAGAACCTTCTCTGTTCCCTCCAATCTCCATAGGCGCCCCACTTCAGCAGGTGCCTTCTGTTCTTCGACCATTCTCTGATAGACTGGACGTAACATCGGGTGTACTCCCTTGGTAGAACCTTCTTCCAATACTATAGGAGTCAGGAGACGTCGCACCAGATCAGTATTCGTCCCCACTATCATGGAACTTTTGTTTGCCCCTGAAGGCTGAGGACACACAATGGCCAATGCATCACAACCTCCAGACTGTCCGATGACTTCGGATCCGATCTCTAACTTCACCTGTAGATATCTGTCGTAGGGAAGTTTCTCAGTTCCGATACCCCAGATTTCCAGGTCCTTCAATTTCTGTAGCGGTATGTGCTTCAAGTGCTTATCGTAGAAGTCTTGGTAGATCAATGTCACTTGAGCCCCTGAGTCCAACAGAGCTTTCGTGTAGACTCCCTCTACTTGGATTGGCACAATGGGAGAAGGACCTATCAGCTGGTCAGGAAACTTTGTTGTAGTGACAGGAAGTTTAGACCCAGTTTGTTGTACCCTGGCCTTCTTCTTGGCCCGTGTAGGTTTTGGGTGTGCATTGCTTCCCCATGACGTAGGACCGGATGCTAAGGGAGTGACTCTTTCAGTCCTGGTAGGCTCAGCAGTTGGCAAGACTCTGGGCCCTCTCGGCCTTTCATTTCTGACTTGAAAATTGGAGCGTTTTTTTTTAGCCGGGAGCCTGGTTTGCTCCCTTACCAGGGCCCTCTGGAGTTTCCCGCTTGCAGGGTGGACAACAGTTTCTCCACGGCCTTTAGGAGTTCTTCGACCGGTTTCTTTTCGGCCCTCCCTTTTGGGCATTGGGCCCTGAAATGGCCGATTTCCCCGCAGCTAAAACATTTCTTTCTCGGGAGTGTGGGCATATTTCCTTCTTGCGGTTCACTTGGAGACCCCCTGTTCGAGGCTACAGTAACCCCCTCAGTTCTGGTGTCCTTAACCGACAGCCATATCATTAACGCCATCATTTGCGACATCTGAGTTTTTAAAGCCAGCACTTCAGTCTGTACGTCTGCTACACAGAGAGTTCCTACTTCTGCGGTGAAAACTGTGTGCGAAGCATTTGCAACCTTTTTAGCCTTAATCAAGGCCTCTTCTTCTCGGATAGCTTTGACCAGTTTGGAATAGGTCAGTCTCATGCTCTGGTATCTAGTCTGAAATTTCAACATTATGGGATCTAGTGGGAGTGATCCTTTGAAAATTTGATCCATCAAAGCTTTGCTTTGCATGACTCGGTTCCATGCCCCCTTTGAGAATGACCTGATGGATGATTTTATCCAGCCGCCAGACATATGTGGACAATTCTTCTCCTTCCTTTTGATAGGTGTGAGAGAACTTGTGGATAAGCTCGGCACAATCCTCCACTCCCCCGAAAATTTCCTGTAAAGCTTCTAGATACTCCGCAGCAGTGCAGCCGGGCTTGTCCCTTTTTAGATTTCGAATGACATCTGAAGCAGGACCTCTTAGGCTCTCGATCAACCTTTGTCTCTTCACGGTGTCAGCAACTTCCCATTCTTACACTGCTTGCACTGCCTGATCTATCCAAGTCTCAAAGTCCTCTTCTCCAGCTGGCACAGGGACCTTACCAGAATAAAACCATAACTTGCGATATCCGTAATTGGGAGACGCAGCAGAGTTTTGGGCTAGTGTTTCCACCAGTTTCCCCATAGTGGTGAAAAATGTGTCATGAGGGAACCCTGTAGTTGGGGTAGCATCGGGAACATTCGCGTGATCACCACGTGGCGTACTTGGCTGGACCAGTCGAGCTTCCATATCGTCGGTCAGCTTCACACTCGCGCCCTGAAAACACACTGGAACACTCTTTTTCCACTCAAAAAGAACATACGTGTGAGGGGTATCTGGGTTTGCTTTAATGTCCAGGATTAACCCCCGATTATCTGGTGTCAGCGCGGCCACGGCCTGGCGAATCTGATCTTCGGCCCAAGTGTCTGCAGGAATATCCATGACTATACACAATTCTATCTGACTACTGTGCTCCTCACACCATTTGGCAGCAGTGTCTGGATCCATATTTAACCCTTTAAATGCGGTTTTTCCAGAGACTGAATCCTGGACGAGCCCCCACGTGTAGCGCTCACTCCCAGAGGAGCCGCTGAATTTAAACCTTGGGTCAGTCTCCCCGCACTAGGGAATAAATATACACCAGCACTGTTGTGGATTTTATAAGTTATATAGTTTACTGAATAAACTGGCATATAAAGAGCAGCACGGTATACGTATATATATTTACAGTGGTTCGTAATGCGAGAAACGCGCAGCGGAAAAGAAAAAGGAATTTGAACCCCTTCGTGGTTGGAGTGTGAGTCCCGTACAGGTTGTGTCCCAAGAAAGTGTACGTGTATGCGTGTATTGGTACCCATGTACAAGATTCAACTGGCCAGTGAATGATTTCAATGTGTCTTCGACTAGTCACGTTGGGGCCCTGTAGGTTTTGAGAAAACTGCAGCGTGCTTTATTATTTTTACTGTGGCCGGGAAGGCCTCTCACCCATCTGCCAGATACTCTGCGCTCTGCTCGACCCAGGACGTATCTCCGCTCGATCTGACTGGGACTCTGTATCACCGGATCCGCTGTCTTGCTTGTCTGTTTCTGCCACAAGATGCTCAGCTCACCTCCTGCACTCCCATTAGATCATCTGCGGTCTCCTAACTCGGGGTCCTTCAGCATACTCTGTATCTGTGTAAACTTCTCAGCGGTGGATCACTACGTCTTTGGCAAGTAAAGTGAATTGATCTCCAGCTCCGCAAGGCCGCACCTGCGCTCCGGCCTGGTCACGATCGTTGTCTCTCTCACGTTCGTCTTACTCTCTTCACTCCTCTGCGTGCTCTGCCTGTTCTCTCCACGAGGCTACGGATGTAAGTCTCTCCTGCCCACCCACTTCCTGTTCCCCGCCGCAAAGCATGCTAGAAAATGTAGTCCCATTGTCCAGTGTCTTACATTGCGCTTGTCTCCCTCTGGTGGCCAAAAATAAGTACTACAGCAACAGTGTTTTAACCCAGCGCTACATTTATATAGAGTAATATTTGATTTTTTGATTGTATCACACAGATGAAGATTGGAGGAGTCATCCACACAGGGATTCTCCTTAGGCCCGTGTCAGACGAGCGCAGTGTTCACGTCCGTGTTGCCGCACATTTATACGTTCGTGGCAGCACAGCATTCTGACCAATGGAGCCCCACACACTGTGATGGAGCACAATATCCTCTTCCTTCGGATGCCAGTCTCTGTTCTAATCGGTGGAGAAATCAGGTAAGTTAAGGTGCGCACTTAAAGAAATCACACAAACAACAATTGAGCCTATGCATCCTCTCTGGACAAGAGCCAGCGAGTTCTCCGTTTACTGATAAATTCTGATACATGTTTTATGGCAGTTTGGTGAGTAAGCGAGTGGGAGTCAACTTAACATTTTGGTCAACTTCAGCATAAAATTGTGTACATACAGATTATTTTATTAACTATATAAGAATCAAATATCAGCTATTTCTAAAGGTCAAGGTATCATGCGTCATTGACAAGTGTCAGCTGTTTTTCTCCATCATGGGTGTGTGGATGTTCTGTTCTGTTCTAGGATGCAGGATGGCCGACACCCGGCTTGATACTGAAATAAATTCCTCATGACTTTGCGGTTAGCTATTCTACAGAAACAGCGAATTCTGGTTTTATCTGAAAAGACAGTTCTATTAATCATCTCTTAAAGACATATCAAACTCAAATGAGCATTTTTCTAGGCCTTTGAATATTATTAAAGCAGATACATATTCTTGTCCATAACAACACGAAGTACGTCCACACTGAAGTGCGGACGCATGATGGATGCGGCAAACGGACGCAGGTTAGGCAAGAATGTAATGCCGCTAGAACGGACGTGCGGAGTGCGCCACGTCCACAATGTCCGCATAGCTTTGTGTGCGAGTGATGGAACGTGGTCAGGCCGAATGCATTTATGCATCCAGCATTTTCGTCTGACATTAGCCTTACAGGTACATATTTTTCAGTGTATTAATTTGTGTGACCTTTTTTTCCCCTTAAAATTTCCTTTTGAGTTCCCAAAATTATTTAGATTTTTCTGGAAACGGCTTTTACAGCTAATATAATAATCAACTCAAAAACCTGTCCATCAGAAATATATATATATATATATATATATATATATAAAACAAACCACAGGGTGGGTTGCACTCAACCTAAACTTGCAACACAAGTGGGTGCATCTAAGACCTCTTTCTAAGTCTAGAAAGGACAGAGCTAAGAGAGGAGGGGGAATTGTTATCTATGTTGACAACTACATAAAGTTCACCCCATTGCAGAATCCTAGCTCCCCGGCCACATTTGATTTCCTTTCTGGTACTATTGAGATCCCATTCAGTAAAACAATTATTGTTGCTGGATTCTACCGCCCACCAAGTTCCCCAGTGCAATCCCTTTCTGACATAACCCAAATTCTTAGTAAATTAGTCGCTCAAAACCAAAAAAGCGAACTGCTGGTCCTCGGCGACTTTAATGTTGATTGGCTGAATCCTAAAAACAATAAACACTGCAGCTAACACAATTAATCTCCTCCCCCACTCGCATTACTATGAAAAGCCCTAACCACACCTTGCTGGACTGGATTCTCTCCTCATGTCCTGATCGAATACAGGAGGCAGGCGTTCTCGCTAACAGTTTCAGTGATCACTGCCTAGTGTACTGTGTGCGCAAAATAAGGGCCATAAAATGTCCACCAAAGGTAATAATCACCAGGTCTTTCAAGAAATTTAATCTTGAATCCTTCCTAAATGATTTCAAACAGCTCCCATGGTACAGACTAAACCTAATCCCAGACCTGGACTGTGCAATTGAATACTTTCAAGCCGAGCTCCTGAAAGTCTGGAACACCTATACCCCACTGCGCAAAGTGCGAGTAAAAGGGGCCCATCTCCCCTGGGTTACAGCTGACCTCACGCATATGTACCAGCTTAGAGACTCCCTGTGGTCAAAGTTCAAGAGTACTGGATCCATGAACGATCACTATGAATACCGAAAATGCCGGAATGAATGCACAAAAGAAACAAAAATGGCTAAAGCCCAATACTTCAATGAAAATTTAAACAATAACATATCAAACCCCAGAAATTTTTGGAAAATCATAAGTAACATACAAGCACCCCCCAGCCACTCCCAACCAACTGCTTTAAAAGTAAACAACCAAACTGTACAACACCCCCTAGATGTAGCAAATGCTTTTAATAATTATTTTGTTGGATGCGCCACCACCCTGATTGCTAAGCTAGGAAATGACATGCAATCAGAAAGGCCGCACGCAGGTCAGGACCCACCAACAGTGCAAAGACCCTGTAACCCAGAGAAATTCAGTTTTAGGCCAGTGCCTGTCAGTGCCATCACTAAACTTCTCCGTAACCAAAAAATGAAATACCAGTCTGGACCTGATCAAATCCCAGCAATGCTGCTGAAAATCAGTGCACCAGCAATTGCAAAACCTGTCGCAACCCTGATTAATGAATCACTGGCGACAGGATACATACCCAAACTCTGGAAGACTGCAAGGGTGGTACCTATCCATAAAAGTGGAGACAATACTTTGGTATCCAACTACCGCCCAATATCACTGCTCCCTGTAATGTCAAAAATTCTGGAAAAATGTGTCTACACTCAATTACGTGATTATTATCAGTATCAGAACTATTTAACCCCAGATCAATCAGGCTTTCGTCCAAACCATTCAACTACAACTGCCCTTTTAAAAGTTTGTAATGATATCCAAGCTGGCATGGAACAAGGAAATCTAACTGGAGCCATCTTCCTTGATTTTGCCAAGGCTTTTGACACAGTAGACCATGGCATCCTATTACAAAAACTTAAGAACTCTGGTATTGGTGATAGTACGTTAACCTGGTTCCAATCATATGTGTCTGATAGGTCTCAATTTGTGTCCATTTCTGACAGCACTTCCCTCCCCTCCCAGTC